>CABEGB010000623.1:0-354715 GCA_901521435.1 Crematogaster levior
TATTAAGTATTTTCCGAGTTATAAAGCTTGAAATAATTTCATAATTTTACATAAACTGTAAAATATCTCGTAAAATATTTACTTTTCGATGACCTTACCTCAATACTTTTATGCACAGAATAATGAGAGGAACCAATTGGTGTCAAGAAAACACATAGTTGTTTTTAAGAAAAAATATGCAATTTGTAACTAACAATTACATATTTTTTCTTAAAAACAACTATGTGTTTTCTTTACACCAATTGATTCCTCTCATTATTCTGTGCATAAAAGTATTGAGATAAGGTCATCGAAAAGTAAATATTTTACGAGATATTTTACAGTTTATGTAAAATTAAGAAATTATTTCAAGCTTTATAACTCGGAAAATACTTAATGAAAAAATACTTTATTATAGTGTTTTGGAAAGGTCTCGAGATAAGCTACAAGAATATGTAATAAAAAATAGGGGATGCCAATTAAAAAAATTGAGGTGACTTTCATGTGACTTTCAAATAATTGTCGTGAAAATAGAGCCATCTATTAAAAAATGGAGAAATGTTTTATGGTCAAACGAAACAAAAATAAATCTGATGGGACCTGATGGAAGACATTATGTGAAAAGGCCTTATGTTTGAAATAAATAAATAATGAAATAAATTTTGTACGAATTTAAACTGTACTATTTTTATTGCTGATTGTTGTGTTCCTTTCTCAATGGCTCTATTTTCATGACCACCTGTATATAATCTCATCATTCCTAACACAAACATAGCGCTTTCACATAATGTTGTCATCAATTGTGTATCATTGGATCATGTTACTTGCCAAAACCTTCAATTCGTAATTTTTCTGTTTTTTCCGTTCGTTTCCTATTTTTTTGTTTTATTCCTTCAGAACTGTTTTTTCTCAGGTCATTCTTGGTCTGCTATACAACGTCCTTCAATATAACTGTAGTATAATTGATTAGTATCGTTGCATTAGTATTATTGAGTAGTATCGTTGAATTAAAGATAGTCCCACACACACACATGAAAAAATGCAATCTTTATTATGAGCATAATTAAATCTTACGCATAATTAGTCTCTTCAGAGACATTGACATACATATACGTATACGTTTGTTATTAATCTTGCTGATAAAATAAAAACAGACAATATTCACAACTTAACTTTTCTCAATTACCTACTTAGTATTCTTAATTCTTTTCATTTCTTTCTTTTTTGTTTAATTACTATAAATTTAAGTTGAATAGAATATAATTAAATAAAAAATTAAATTAATAAAATATTTCTAAAAATTTATCCCTGAAGAGGTAAATAGGCAACAATCAAACTTATTACATTCACATTACATCGTGATAAATTGTTTTCGAAAATATAACAGGCAGCTCAGTGAACAATTTTTGAGAATCGTGATTAAAACATTAATATGCATACATATGTGCGGATATGTGTGAAAATTTTAAATACATGATATCTTTATATTTTATTATCGAAATGGAATTTTAATCTGAAAAGCGAGAAAAAGAATTAAAAAAAAGAAAAGAGAAAAAATAAATTCTCTAATAGAAAAGGGAGGGAGAGAGCGAGAGAGAGAGAGAGCGAGAGCTGAGTAATCTGACAGTACCAAATTGACACTTGAAGAGATTCTGATCTGGAGGATTCGCACACAGATCGATCTCGCGTATAAAATTCCATGATCCTCGTGGGCGAGCCTCGCTACGTGCTGACGCACTCTCGACCGAGCTTTATTTTAGCATACGGCTGAAATATTTACGAATTCCCGCTGCTGGAGAGCATGGAACGAGAGGAAACAGTTGGCCGCTTTTACGTCTCACTAAAAGCGCGAAATTGTTTTCAATACAATGTCGTTCGTAGATACGCGATATTATTAGTGGAACACTTATTGTTAAATATATCCGTCATAATATTTATCTCTCTATCCCAGATATTGAATCATTAACGGGAGGAAACAGAATTTTACCTTTATTATTCTGCGTTCAAATCGTGCATAATCTGATATATGTGTGTGCGTGTGCGTGTGCAGTATTGCGTGTGCATTGTGCACGCGCGTATGTGTGTGTGTGTGTGAGAGAGACTGAGCATGAATAAAGTCTACATATTACATAAAAAATTAAAACAGATAAAAAATGAATGTCGAAAAAGGTTTCCCTGTTTGTGAGAGATAAAAGAATACCCTTTTCATTCAATTTTTTTGGAAAATACTAAGAAAGAAAAGGTTTAATAATTCTAATTCTAAGGAAAAATATTGAAAGGAAAAAGGGTTTAGGTGTAATTCAAATGTCTTTACATTTAAAACTTATTTGAACAAATTTATAAAAATGTAAGTAGATTCTTTGCACTTTTATTGAAACTTGTATGTATCGTGAGAAAATATAAAATAAATATAATAAATATAAATATAATAAATATAAACATAATATTATAAATATAAATATAAATTGTCAAGTGAGAAAGTATAAGAATTTCATCTTTTTTACATATTTAATTCAAGTTTTATAAAACTTGTGCTTTTCACAATTCATATCAAATTTTTCTCAGTATTGAAAAAGAGATACTCAGGTTTTTTATCTAAGAATTCACTTCCTCATTTGAAAATTTATATTTATATTTATAAAATTACATTTATATTTATTATATTTATATTTATATTTATATTTGTATTTATATTTTCACGATACACACAAGTTTCGTCAAAAGTGCAAAGAATCTACTTACATATATTTTAAATTAATTGCAATTTACACTAGAAAATCTAAGCCGCTGCAATTTAATTAATTGCATTTGATGCCATATCGTACACACTCCATAAAATTGTTTTCTCGTAAAACTCCCGCTTGAAAAACGACATTTAAAAATATATAACGAGCTCGTAATTATAGAATATAGCAACAAAAAATCTAAGATCACCATGGTATTTTGGAAATTTAGCCGGTTAATCGGTTTAGAAATGAGTCCTGGCGATGGGCCAAAATCTCGTCCATGTTAACGCGCGACAAAGTTTCCGAAGTTTGGTTGACACGGAATAGATGCACGTTGCACCTACGCATATCCGCTGCACCGACCAGGAAGCGGTCACCAGATCGCCGGCGCGGAACGCCACACGCGCGTTACTCTTACGGTAAATTTATATTTTCCGCAGTTACTATGCCCGGACGATCTTTATGGTTTGCATACGCACTGCATTTACTCTTGTAGATCATGCTTATTTTGTGCTACTGATATATCCAAATATGCTTGACGCTTTGTTTTATAGTAGAAATTGTTTTATAAAATACAAAGTACAATAATGTTTTATGTATACAAAAATATGCAACGTATGCTGTGGCTTTAAAATTGAATATGGAACGCGTCATAAATGTACAAGCAGCTTAGTCAATATAAATCTAAAGCCTTAAACTTAATAAAAATCTAAAGCTTAAAAATGTTTAAAGTTAATGTTTAAAGTTAAATTTAAACAGTTTTAAATCATAAATTTAAATTTGAATGTAAAATTTCAAGTTTTAAGTTTAAATGTTAAAAATAAAACTTAAACATTTTTAAGTCTTGAAATTAAATTTAAGTATTTTTTAAAATATAATATAAAATTTATATATATATATATATATTTTCATCTCGCATAATTTTTGTCTTCTTTAATATTACTCTTCCCTTATAAAAATTTTTCACCGCTTTTACACCTCATATAGGTCGTTTTTAGCCCGTTTTTAGCCCGTTTTATCATTTTTATGTCCGTTTCTTGCACTCTCAAGTACGCTTAGTCTATTGCGAAAGAGCATGACGAGTATACGTGAGTATGTGTATGAGTATTTTTTAGTGGATTGTCCGTTTTTAACACTCGTTTTTCAGTCGATGAGTGACAATACGTTAATACGTTCCTTTTTTACTCACAAAGATGAGGACGAAGTAGGTTGTCCGTTTTCAATACTCAATTTTCCGTTGATGAGTAACAACACGTTAGTACGTTTCTTTTTTACTCACAAGAAAATATCCGCGGATTGTCTCTAAATTGAAGTACATTTATTCTACAAACTTAAAAATATGTCCACGAATTTTTATAATTTATATAAATTTATATAAATGTTTTAAACTACTATAAATAAATGAACAATTATAATGATCGATTATTTGATTATTTTATTTCAAAAGCTACGTTCCAATATTCATTGTAAATATTGAAAATCTATAGTTTACGTCACATACACTATAGATTTTCAGTACTTGCAGTGAATATCGAAACGCAGCCAAAATGTGCTATGTGAGTATTTATGAGTGCTAAACGAGTATTTTTTGCTCGTAGCTAAATGTACGTTTTTACATCTCAAATTTACACACAGCACGTATTTACCACTCAAAAATACTCATAAGAATACGTTATTACCACTCGGATATACTCGTACGCAATCCGTTTTAACCACTTATTTTTACGGAAAATTGCCCCTTTGCGCCCTAAAAACGGATCATACTCATTGAATCAAATGTACGTTTTTACCACTCAAACTGACCGTTTTCGCCGGTCAAAAACGGGCCAAAAACGGTGAAAAATTTTTATAAGGGTTGGATATATATTTATTGCAATAATTATTTGTGGATTTTCCTATCAATAGCGGATTAAAGAACCTTATTCATATCAATTCGTTTTTGTATCTATATAGACGTATCTTCTAAAAAGTCGCTAAAAAATTTATTACAAAAGGTTAAAATATATTAAATTTACTTATAAAATATATTTTAAAAATATATAACTTATATATATATACATAAAAATATATTTTTTAGATACATTTAGATACATTTAGATGTAATATTGAAAGAGAAATTCTACTGATTACGAGATTATGATATTAACTTCATAAAAATTTATTTTAAAAAATTTATAAAGATTCAGTATTAAAATTAAACAAATTTCAATTTATTCGACCCGTCTGGCCAATTTTATTCACAAATCACAACGTTTCGACCTCTAATTTGGATTTTTATCAAGTGTAGAATTTTACGTATAAGTATGCGGATGGAAAACGCATGTTAATATAAGTAATTTAATTAAAATTAAAAATAATATACTTAATTTAATAATAAGTCACACGAAATGAAGTCCGGAAGTCATCGATGTCGGAAATGTCGCGAATGCGAGAAGGCAATAGATCTGCATTTTGACACATATTCGCCGCTACGGATATAGCGAGCTAATTAGAGAACAGGAGATACGCCTACAACCGGATGCAGAAGGATGTGACATCGGCGCAGGATTATCCGGATGAGCATCGCGAATGTGGCGTGAACGACCCCGCGTTCTCTCTCGCTCTTTCATAATTTTCCCATCGGGCGAACTATAATTACCCGGATGCGTACGCGCTATTCCGCCTCATGGTGTTCGTCTTCCGCGACTGCAACTGCGCCCGCAATCACGACGCGCCTTTGCCTGGTGTAATTGCAGCTGCGGTCGCGATTTACGAATGTCAATTTCTGACGTTTCCGCAGTAACATACCTACTCTTCTTCGTGTAGATAGATCGCTCACTTTCCTGTATATCGGATTCATGCAAATCGAACTACGGTTAAAATATCGCAAATAAGAGATAATTTTATTACATTTTGTCCCCTGTTTAAATTTTTCGAGCTGGAAAATTCTAAGTTTCAGAAAATCAACTCTTGAATGGAAATTAGTTGGTCTCTCAGATTTCTACTATTTTTAGCTTTTACAAGTATAGGAGAAAGAGAGAGAGAGAGAAATATCTGTATTGGAAAACTCAATTAACACTTAATTAATTCTTTTAGGACTGATAAATGCTGGAATTTTTATAGGTGGTTAAAGTGATTTTTCCTATAAAAAGGTTAAAAAGATCTTTTAAAATTTAAGGATTAATATTTATATTAATTTTACAATTAATGCAACGATATAAGTGATTAATTACATTCTTCAAAGTAATTTTCTTTTTGTCCGACAATTATTTTATCTAATAAACACTTTATTACTGAAATATAATCATTGCACGTTATACAAACTTACATATAATACATACTTCTGTTGTAAAATATATAAATATATATAAGTGTATGTATAAAATATATTTAAAAAAAGTGTATAAGTATATATATAATATATAATATGTATAAAAGTACCCTTATAAAAATTTTTCACCGTTTTTGGCCCGTTTTTGACCGGCGAAAACGGTCAGTTTGAGTGGTAAAAACGTACATTTGATTCAATGAGTATGATCCGTTTTTAGGGCGCAAAGGGGCAATTTTCCGTAAAAATGAGTGGTTAAAACGGATTGCGTACGAGTATATCCGAGTGGTAATAACGTATTCTTATGAGTATTTTTGAGTGGTAAATACGTGCTGTGTGTAAATTTGAGATGTAAAAACGTACATTTAGCTACGAGCAAAAAATACTCGTTTAGCACTCATAAATACTCACATAGCACATTTTGGCTGCGTTTCGATATTCACTGCAAGTACTGAAAATCTATAGTGTATGTGACGTAAACTATAGATTTTCAATATTTACAATGAATATTGGAACGTAGCTTTTGAAATAAAATAATCAAATAATCGATCATTATAATTGTTCATTTATTTATAGTAGTTTAAAACATTTATATAAATTTATATAAATTATAAAAATTCGTGGACATATTTTTAAGTTTGTAGAATAAATGTACTTCAATTTAGAGACAATCCGCGGATATTTTCTTGTGAGTAAAAAAGAAACGTACTAACGTGTTGTTACTCATCAACGGAAAATTGAGTATTGAAAACGGACAACCTACTTCGTCCTCATCTTTGTGAGTAAAAAAGGAACGTATTAACGTATTGTCACTCATCGACTGAAAAACGAGTGTTAAAAACGGACAATCCACTAAAAAATACTCATACACATACTCACGTGTACTCGTCATGCTCTTTCGCAATAGACTAAGCGTGCTTGAGAGTGCAAGAAACGGACATAAAAATGATAAAACGGGCTAAAAACGGGCTAAAAACGACCTATATGAGGTGTAAAAGCGGTGAAAAATTTTTATAAGGGTACTGTTACATTTAACATTATTTTCATTTATTTAACAAAATAAACATCTATAGAAAGAGGCTATGTAAATAAACAAGCTATGTAAATAAAATTATAATTATAAAATAAATATAATATAATAATAATAAATATATAATTATAAAATAAAATACACGTGAAATGAATAGACCTTACTAATGTACAAGAAGATGAACTGATTGTTTCTATCTTATATCTTACAACAAGTATCGGAATCGATATTCCATTAATTAGCGTTATCGTAATCAGCATAATCAGCGGAATTATGACAATCATCACGATTCTATCGCGAAGGACGGAGACAAAGCCCATTTCCCTGCGATAACGAAGACTAAACTTGTAGAGACGATACCAGTTTCGTCCTGCCCGTCTCTTCGCGTTCGCCACGCCGACGTTCGCCATGACCAAAAGATTCGCGATCCACGGACGATATTTACGAGAAAGGCGCTGGCACGCGCATATAAGCTGGCAGAAAGCGGGGGCGGCAGGCACGACGACGCAAGAGAAACGATGACGGAAATAATCCTAAGCAACACTGTAGCAGTCGGTTGACCCGGCAGCAAGTGAGATCTACCATTCCATCGCGTTTTCTTACTTGCGTGTTCGCTATTTTCCTCGGGACCCGTTGCTGGAATCGCGTAAAACGCGCGTTGCGTTTCGCTACAACGTCTCTATATGATGGAATGTATGAAGCTCTCTCTGCAAATTGAGGATGTCTCTGAAGAAGAACGTTGCTTTGTGACTTCAAACGCGATGTTGAAAATATTACCACAGCCTGGAAACAACGATATGCTTGATCAGTTTGAGTAACGTGCCTCACACGCGTAACAAGCGGGATAAATGTGACTTGGATATTGCTTGGAAGAGATATGGAATCTGTTTTACTTTGTAGATTATAACAAAATATAAGCTGGCAGAAAGCGCAATAATACATATACATAATAATTGTTTTTTAATTTTGTTGTTTGTAATACGAAACATATTATTGTATTCTATTATTCTTTTTTTCGTTAAACAAAGAAAAAGTTTTCTATATTGAAAGTTGCGAAGAGTTTAATTCCTTTAGTATAATTTTCCTAGTCTGACACAAGTATTGATGAGAAATTTCTTATACATATAGGGTGGCCCTGTTCCAGCCAGACTCAGAAATTTTATAGAAAATTTAATTCTGAACAAAAAGTTTCCTATAAACATGGATCGAAAAATCGAATAACTTTCTTAAAAAGTTAGCACCCAAAAACCTCTGAAATCACGATTATTTCATACATTTTTACAAATATCAACGAAAGTATGTGTTTTTTTAACAAAAAATCCCGAACAAAAGTTGTAGAGATTTAAATTATCTTTTAAATGAGATAAAAATGATTGTAGTACCTACGTTCCATAGATTTTGAGATAACCGGTTTCAAGTGTACAAAAAAGTGTTTTTGAGCGACTTAAATTAAATCGGGAGAAAATCCGTAAAGCGGTCAGATCGGTGCCTACTCGAAAGTGTATTGAATCAACAAGCTGGAGGGGAATATTTTGAGAACAATTAGTTTTTTCACGTTTTTGTTCATTTTCTATTATTATAGTATTATTTAGTATTACAGAAATTATACTGTTACAGTATTATTTCTGTTAAAAAAAAATTAATTTGTTCAAAAGGATTTTTATTTTTGTTTTTATTTATTTTGTAACGACGATCATTCTCTTTGCCAGAAATTTTTACAAATTCAAATCAAAGGAATTAGTTGACGTCAAACTGGCATATGATTGGTGAGTTGCGAGCCGACTTAGTTTATCAGACTTTCACCGCAGTGATTCACCAATTTTTGAAATCGAAATTCGATTTACATTTTGGTTCGATTTACATTTTATTTATTTTACCAAGAAATTTATTAAGTATCATTTTCTTTTCATTTAATTTTCTTTTTACCTTTTGCTCGTCCTTCCATCCATTATGATGATTAGTTTAAACAATGCAGAAAAAATGTGTAAAATTTTTTCAGTAAAATAACTAACAAAAGAGATAAACATTGAAATTAGCTAAGGCCATAATTAGCATAAATAAAGAATATTAAAAAAAACACTCGATAGCCGACAAAAACACTCTTTTATATACTTGAAACTGATTATCTCAAAACCTATGGAATGTACTACAATCATTTTAATCTCATTTAAAAGATAATTTAAATGTCCACAACTTTTGTTCAGTAACACATACTTTCTTTGATATTTGTAAAAAAGTATAAAATAACTGTGATTTTAGAAATTTTTGAGCGCTAATTTTTTAAAAAAGCATTTCTCGACCCATGTTTATAGGAAACTTTTTGTTCAGAATTAAATTTCCTATAAAATCTCCGAGTCTGGGCTGGGCCACTCTGTATATAGCTCCAATATTATATAGACTTTTTTATTTCATTATTATTATTCGGTTCAGTGTTGAATCGTGCGTTATAACTAACAATAAGATAGATATTACATTTATACAAAAGGTTCCAGTGTCTGAATTTAGATCAATTTTGGCATGCATAAATTGTGCCATACATTCGACTATAATACGCAGCTTTCATGTGAAGATTTCGAGCGCTATATAAGCGTCGCGTAAATTCATGGCACTTTGTCGCCTCGACATAACACGTCGCGCGAAGAATTTAGTTGGGAAGCGTCGTGCGCAGGAAACGCACTCGTCTCGACACTCGTCACTTTGCGCAACTTCCTAATTGATCGCGGCTCTATGCGCCGGGAGTGAGCGCTAACAATGTCTCCCGGCGCTGCATCTCGTTAGTCAAAAATAGACACAGAATTGTAGTTTCTCTCTGTTTGTTGGAAATGGAAAAAGTGCTTCTTCCTCCTATTCTTCATCCTATTTATTTTCGATCCTGAATTAGAAGCGTGATCTTTCCGCATGGAAATAAAAGTTAATGACTCTTGTTTCCGAATCCAGACGTCCTGAAAAACATTTGTTTTTGTGAACATAAATTACATACAAACGTACAGAAAATATACAGATACGTTGCAAACATTTGCGTTTGACATGTAAATTATACATCGTTTATTTATCTTTTATTTGCCTGAACAAAATAACAGCGATGTCTAATGATGATAATTTGTAATACATTAGTTAATAATATTTTATTTTTGTATAATTTATTGTTATGCTAAACAACGATTATATTCATTATCGACAAACTAAAATAATATACTAATAGTGTTTCATTAATGCTAAAAAATTTTAGTTCTAGAAGGATATACGAAAAGATAATTTAGTTAGCGATTGTTTGTACAACAAATGTACTTGACGGCCGTAGAGCAACTGCGAAGTTATTAACGTTTTTTACGAGCGATAATATGTTCCGCAAGATAGAGCACCGAATAGAATGTTTAGCGTTCGTAAATCACATTAAATGTGACAGCATGAACGGCTGTAAAGAGCACACAGCGATGATTTGTCGATTAAAAATGTCCATTGTCCAGGGAAATGTAGCTACGGATTATAATGGACGGTCTATTTGTGCGCCGGATGTAATATTTAGAATCTGACGTTCTCATCCCGTATTCGCAATCGTTAAACGCATTTGTAAATCACTTCGCATCTCCTTGGCGGCCGCCGCAAATATATAATTCGTTGCGTTCCTGTAAAATAAGTGATAAAGTTATTTGTGCATACCATCGCAAGTCAAGAATTTTTTGGAAATATTTAAAATCTAGTAATTAAACAGAGTAACATGGTCCTCTTTTTTTCAAAATTGATTAATTTTTTGGTTATTTTAAATTATCTCGTTATAATAATTGAACTCTTTTCGAGCTCAATTTATTGAGTTACTTTAAAAATACAATTTTCCATTGCAGTTAGTTGAATTAGTAATCATGATATTATTTTGTGCAACGGGTGATCTTATTCGCATCTTCTCTACTATAAAATGTAACATTACAATTTCTCTTAGCTGTATACAACTGTATACTGCATAAAGAAAGAGCTTAATTGTTCGTCATTTGCTTCGCAATCTATGTTCCCACGATTTTTCAGGACAAATCGTGCAAGCAGAGTAAATTGATTAACATAGATTTCCTAAGGCAAGTGAAGGTATTCACCCCTAATCCACTTTTATTTTCGGTATATCGTTCCACTCGTCGGTCGTTGACTTTGAACCGAACGACTTGTCGGTAGTGTATCATTCGACGAAGCCGACATCCTCGACGACAGATACGACATGCGTCAAAAATCGTTCAACGGTGATGCTAGCGTTCGCACGCTAGTATTCATTAATTAACTGACACGACATTTATGACGACAGTCAATACTATTCCCGGCTGCCAGCCAACGAAGCCAATCGTAATAATAATTATACAGCAGAACTGCTCCGAAACAGAATTCTTATGACGTAATAAAAGAACGTAAAGAGGACAAACGTAAATGGACGAGTGGTGATTGAAAATATAAGCGCGATATAGCGCGAATAGAGTTGTTCCACAATACCGGGATATTCTGATATTTATTTTATAAATAATTACCAACTCTTGAGGAGGATAGAGCGCTTCTTGAGAAGGAAAATATTTATTTTTTAAATATTTATTTTTTAAACAAAGATTAAAATACAACATTAACTAATTTAAATTCTCGAATTCGTTTCTACTTTTCGAATCTCCCTCTTATAATATAATTATTTAATTTAAAACTAAAATCTAATTACGAATCGAGAGATTTCTATAAGCCAATTTTCATAAATTCGTATTTTATCACCAAACGTTATTTTTATAGAAAATATATAAATGTCATCGTAAAAATAAAGACGCCGTGGTTATTTCCGTGGAGTTTTTATTGCGTCCTGTTAGACGGGATTAACTTACCATGACGATTCGTAACAGGCGAGATTCTTTCGTGTCGCACGATTCTGCTCCGACGTCTGCCGTTGCCGAAGATTATTTGCTCGTGCGGGAGGATCGGCCTGTTCCCCTTTGCTGGCGGACTCCATTTCAGCGGCAGCAAAGCGGAAAAAGACACATCCTCGACCAACACTCCACCAGACACTGCTAGTGTCATAGCCAATTTTCCGGGAAAATAATCTGCGTCATCGCTAATCCGTGATTTATTATTCTGTCTCTTGAAATAATTTCTAATTCTTGAAATCTCTTCTCATCAGCAAGTCTGAAAAGTCTTGCTTGTTCGTTAGACTTGTGTGGTGCGAAAGATAATTCTTCTTTCATTGCATCACTGCCTCCCTCAGTTGGGATTCAAAGTTTCCAGTGTGAAAGCGTTGTAGTCTCCATAGACTTTGACTTCTTCATTACACTTTGTTACAGTCAGTTTTACGGCAAGGGGTTGTAAACTCCTTGTTCTATCTTCATTCTGGAAGATCAGGCTTGTTTTAAAGTTTTTAATGCTTAATTTATTGCCAGCTAAAGCTTTTAAAGCTTTATTTATTTCTGTTTTTATTGCTTTGAAAGTTTCTTGTCCTCCAAGAGACGCAACACCGAATATTTATATCCAGTTACTTGGGAATTAAGTAAATGCTTCGGATACTTTATTTCTGTCACAATGGAATATTTTTCCCCACTTAAAATTCTTATTGTTAGTCATATGACAACTTTAAAATTTGGATCTTGACAAATGACTGCTCCAACAAACTCTTTAATTAAGACATTCAACGAGATACGTGAGATTACATTTTACTGGCCTAGTTTACATCGTGCACTTGATACGCGTATCAAATGGTAAATAACTAGTACATTTATTCAGCTATATTGGCTGATCAACTCAAATACACTACTTGATACGCGTATCAAGCGTTCGATGCAAACTAAGCCACTGTATACAAGAAAAAATAGGCAACACAGAGCATTCTTCATTTCAATGATTGCCGGTGTAATTTTGACACGCGAGCTTTGGAACAAAAACTTGGCCAATTTAAAAACAATCGTTGTAAATATAGCGTGCATGTCGGATCTGTCTGAATAACATAACGTCTCACAATGTCTCGAACAATGATATACCTGTTGCATCTTGACTATCTTGTAAGCGTGCTAATCGGCAGTGATGCCTGGCGTGATTTCGACGACTTAATCAAGTCGACACGAGATCTTGGCACATACGAGTGGGTCGAAAATATGCGAGTAGGAAGAGGTGTCTGTCAGTCTGTTTGTTTAGCAAATGACGCGAAATGATCGTGTGACGGATCGCGTGTCGGAGGATGCCGCAGGATCGTGCGCGACAGATATTTTATACGTACCTCCCGTCGCCGCACATCAACACTAATTGTTGCCATTTTAGCGTCTCGCGTTCCGCCAACTTTCGCGATAATAACGGTGTCAGACTAAGGATTATATTTTATTTTCTCGTTACCTACAGCAATACTGTATCTAATCAATATTCAAAATTAGACTCGTTTGATGATTTCTTCTAAAAATATCAGGAGAGCATAACGTTTACTTTATACTCGGCGTTAGGAAACACATACGTCGTTGCCTTTCACGCTTCATAAATCTCAAAGAATAAAGTAATCCTTACTCTATAAATCTCGAGAGCAAATTAATTTTCACGATTTGTTAAATCTCCAGAACAAATTCTCTCTTGATGCGGTTATTTCCAAAAATATAACTGCAATTAATTTAATGTAAAGAGTGAGGTACTCTCTCTCTTTCTCTCTCTCTCTCTCTCTGTCTTCCGCTTTCTCGCCGGATAGGATTACCAAACGTCTGGAATAAAGCTCCAAGAGTCTTATGTCTATTTTCACTCACATATTCTCATCTCGCCTGAGATCTAATGCGATCTGAAATCGAGTAACGATAAAGTCCAGCGCGCGTACTTCTCCGTCTCCACCCTCGCATGGCGTGCTATTCGAATATCCGCGTGCGAAATCCGTGTGGCTAAGATCCAGCGAGTGTTTCGCTATATTAAGATCCCCCTTACGTAACGAATACTCATATCCATGTGAATACATCTGAACATTTAATATGCCCGTCGCGGTGTGCTTTCGTCGAGCGTACAAGCGCTTTGCGGGCTTGAGTGTGAATTAATTCCCGAACAAAACTCTACTGCAGTTAAGTGTTGACGAAATTGAACGTGAAACTAGATGTTAGAAAGTTAAGTGATAAGAATTCCATCAAGTCAAGTAATATAGTAATCAAGTATACAGTATATGAATATAGAGAAATGGGGATCGTCCAATTTTTTTCAATTATATATTTCTATTGCATTATAGTTATATAGTTAATAAATATTTGTTATGTAAAAGGTCGAGTAATAAAAATATTTTGTTTCCCAAGAATCTTGTAGTAAGGCAATCTATTTAGTAAAAAATTTTATTAAGGAGTATTGAAATAATGAAAAAAGAATTATAATGAAATCATATTATATGAGGTTTTTATCTCATAATATCTTTATTGTTATCTTCACTTGTCGCGAAGTATACTTTACCACACTTTAGACTTTGTCATCGTATTTTAATGCTCAAGTGTCATTCGTCAGCGAGAAAATTTCTACGTGACAGTTAAATAGTCAAATGTTATTAAAATATCATCTCGCAATCTCTCTCAACCACGAAAGTACGCAACTTAGCCGTCCTGTAAATATAACGTGAATAAAGTTTAGTAACGTGTGAGATATTTTCTTTGGCACTTCCCCAAATTCACATTAAATCCTATAACGAGTTTTATGTTCTTATTATCTCATTTCGAAGATTATTTGTCACGCTATGTTGCTTATAATGATGTATTTCAACAAGACAATTGTCTCGCGATGAGAGAAAATCATGAATTAATCAATAAATAATATGTATTATATTATAAAGTTTACGATTTAATAATTATGTTATACAAAAGTACAGTTATATTGTGTAACATCTATTGCGTTATAAATGTTATAATCTAATAAAAAATAATAATAAAAAATATGTACTATAAATATTATATGATGTCAGATCTTTCGAAGAGAGATTTGTTCTTTTTTGCCTTCTTATATATATATATTTTTTTTTTATTGATCAATTTTTAATTTTATTACCCAATAATAAATAAAATAGGTTAAAAATCTAAATAATTGCTAATTTTTTCTGAAATAGAACTCTACACATATTTATATTATCGAATAAAAACTTTCAAGATTAATATGAACAAAACAATATAAATACTATAAAAATAAGAAGCCGCAAAATGTATTGTGAAATTATCAATATTTAAATAATTATTAACAATAACGATCTTAATAATTATTAACGATATATAATTATTAACGATAGTAATATCAGTAATTATTGAAATTAAAATCTATTTTTTAATTTGAATACAATTTCTCTCTATGAAATACTTCTGTTAATTTTGCTGATATTATCGTGCCGTAATTTCATCACTACACGATACAGAAATTACTTACATACTTCAACTTCGATATTTGAGTTCGTAACGGGAATTTTTCCACATGAAATGTTCTAACACAGTTTGTGGCGCACTTTCGATGTAATGATGATGCATACAGCCGTTCAATATTTGCCCAACATTCTCTTTTCAAACATTAAATTTTATGTTTCTGAAGATCATATAATGAAGGATACATGCAATTAAGATATTATATTAAAGATATTACACATCTTTTTCTGAAAACTCTCGTATTGATCTGTTAGATAGAGCTATCTTCATTTCTTCTCACTAACTTTCTTGAAAATGAAAGATTAGTTTCATCATTGATTGAGATACAGAGATTGATTGTCCACTTATGTTTCAATGAGTCATACATATTAAGATCAAGTTTAAAGAAATGTGCAATCTCCGTGCAATCTCTGTGTAGATAAATCTTATAACAGGTTTATATATATGGCTACAAGATTTCCAGATCAACGAAAAGCGTTTCTCTTCTCTATTACAGCGCGAGTCCATTGAAGATGGTTTTCAATTAGCTTTTTTTCTGACGTATTCTTTCATTTTCTTTTCTCTCTTTCGTTCGTAATGATCACCTCGCCTCTTTATAACTTTTCTTCTTCTTCTTCAAATTTTTTTTCTTCTTTCGAATCTTTTACTCTTAATCTTTTACTCTTTTCATGTAATTGCACGTGTGACATGAAATCTTGTTCTTTTGTCGGATGATTTTGCAGCGATGCACGATGAAGTCGAAGAGTTTCTATGCGGTGATTTCCGATTCCGTGGGAAAACGACGACACGATAGAGTTACGAGGAGTGAGAAAGAATCCAGACAAATGAAAAGATCCAAAGATGAGAGATAAGAGACAAGAGATGCAAGAAACTCAGGAGAGATTCGAAAGGACGGAACAGGAAATACAAAAGTTTGTGTAGCGATCAATTTTGTACATCCCCGGCAAAATTTTGAATCAGAGATGACGTGGAGATGATAATGTTCCAATCGCAAGGCTTGGATTGCACTGGTAATTCGATCCCTCTTTCTTTGTTGAGGAAACTTGAGAAATTCAAATTCAAATCCGAGCCTGAAATAAGTTAGAATCTCGAGTCAAATCTGAATTTCGTTATCTCAAAATAATCTCAATTCAATCTCTTCAATTTTTAAAAAATGAAAACAAAAATTTGATCACTGTTACACCCTTCGATTTCTAATCTCACGTTGTTGAAAACCCTGCGAGTCTTCGAGAAGGCGCGGTCCCCCTTCGAGTAAGTCCCTTCAACTGATGCCCCCCGGGATTTAGGCGATGCGAGGGTGGTTGTCTCGATGCGACTGACTGTTGGTGTTTCATTCAAGAAGGCGTCGCGACGCTAACGTCGAGACGCGCACGCGCCGGCGGGCGCGGCGCGGCGCCGCCTTTCTTCCTTCCGTCGTCTATTTGGGCCCGTGGTACACCCACGCACCCACGCAAATCGCACGCGTCCACGCACGCGCGTATCGCGCGCCGATTTTTATTTCGATCGATTGAAATATATTCCGGTATTAATAGACGACGGACGGACCGGCGTCCTTTTCTGCGACTGCAACTATTCGTAGTAGATCTCGGTCGAAAAGTTCTTTTAATATTTAATATTTAATATTTGATCCTCACAAAATGCGCGTCTCTTGGCATTTTCTAAATTGGTACATCATTCTCTCTTACAAAATTATAAAAATTAATCGCACTATTTGTAGATCTCATTTCAACTTGAATCGCTGCATGACAAATAATTCAGTTTTATATTGCATGTTAAAATGATGAACATTAATTATCTTCTATATTTGATAAAAAATAATTAAAGATTTTAATGTTCACAAGACGATTATAGATATGAAAATATCTTAAGAGAATCAGGAATTTTTTTCGTGATTTTTCGAAAGTCGAGAAATTTTCACGGTTTCTAAAAATTTCTCTTGGAAATTTCGAAACAATACGTATGAATGTTTTTGTACGTATGATGTATGTATTAAAAAATATATTTTATATATATAAAACGTTATACATACAAAATATATAATAATAAATTTAAATTCTATTACATTTTTTTTGCATCTTTTTTGTGTCTTTGTTATTATTCACAATGGGTGGTTTTGTAATCGGTGGTTTTGTTAATTAATCTTTAGCTGGTACTGTGGGGTACCAAAAGTCCCAGGCAAGTTTGACTAATTTTTGTTTAAAATTCACTTCATTTCTCCAAATAAATACCTTTTTTCAACAGCTGTCAGACTATTTTTTTCTGAAAGTGTTGTATCTCAAGAATGTCCATGTCATCTCAAGAGTTAATCTTTTAGCTTTTAATATCAAAAAATGGAAGAGTTTTGAATTTTTAAGTGAAAATAGTTATTTTTCGCTCTTTTATCTTAAAACAAAATTTTTTTTTCACAGTCGCTATTAAATTTGATCAAAACAACCTATGTTAAAACAAGTATTAAAGAATATCTGACAATTTTTCCAAGTAAAAAAAATCAGTAGCTTCCTCGCAGCAAGCATTTTTTATGTCTGGGGTCTCAAACGGCCCAGTGTACTAGCTATGAAATTCTGGAGTAGTGTGTCAACTAAGGGTTAATATAAATTTTTTTTCAATTAAATGGACTGTTGTCTGAAAAATGAAAATTAGCTGGTTGTAATAATTGCAGAGTGACAAATAATTTCAATAAGAAAATTAATTCGATGTTCATTGCACAGAATGTAAGGTAAAGTTTGAGCTCGAGATCTTTGAGTCTGGAATACTGTGAATAGACCGCTCGTGAGAGAGTCATTGAGTGATCGCGCGATTCTGTCTGTTTTTATAGACCGGAGAAACTCTCGAGAGGCGTGATCGTTAGTGCGAGATCAATGGTCGACGTCGATGATCGACGATTCGCAGTTGAGAGTCTTCAAGCTCGACACCCGTCATACCTTCAAAGCGCGAATCGCGCCCAGTTGAGTGACGTGCATTCGCGATACGGCAACTTCGAGCCTATCGACGCAACACACACGAAGAAAAATTACAGGTTCGCACTCGACGATTACGAGCGAGTTGCAGGCCTCGAGATAAAAATTAGATATCTCCGTATTGTGTAATAGCGAGTCTGTGCCTGCGCATAAATCAAGTGACTTTCCTTCAATGCGTTTGCATCTTCTAACAAAAACTGTAGACATAAAGAAGCTGCATTTTTTTTACATATAGATATATTAGTAATATATTTTAATTCGGGAAAACTGTGAAAGTATTAAGAAAGAAAGAAAGAAGAAGACTAAATGGATCGGTTTTTTTCGGCATAGTAAATTATAAAATATTAATCTAATTGGTAATATTTGCCGATGCTACACACACACACACACACACACACACACACACACACAAGATATCCAACTTATTAATATTAATTTTTTTAAATATAAATATAAAAAATATAATATATAACAAATATATACAGGGTGTTTCTAAACCTATATCAGAGATTTTAAGGGCGTATTCTGAGGGTCAAAATAAGAAGAAAAATTCTTATAAATATAGGCCCAAAAATGCTTTCCCTCCGAGTTATAACCCCCTAAAGTTGATGGAAAAAATTGCAAAATGTACATTCTCAATTTTTTTATCTCTGAAACAATTTGTTTTTCTCTGAAACAACTAATCTGACAAAAAAATTTAAAAATACCTTTTTTAACATTTTTTTTCTCCAGAATCAAATAATTTTATTCATTTTTTGATGCGACAAAAAATAAAAAAGATTATGGCTATTTGAAAATTAGCACTCCCCATATCTTCCCCTTAAAATCGGGCCAAATTGTCAAAACCACATAAAAATGAAGGTCACTATCAATTATTACGCGGTGCAAAATTTAAACGTTCTGTGAAAAAGTCTCCGAGAGTTACAATACATTTTGTGATTTTGTCCATCAACTTTAGGAGGTTATAACTTGAAGGGAAAGCATTTTTGTATTCATGTTTAAAGAACTTTTCTTCTTATTTTGATCCCCAGAATCACGCCCTTAAAATCTCTGACATAGGTTTAGAAACACCCTGTACATATATTTATAAAAAAATAAAAACAATAAAAAATAGGTAAACAAAGTATCGTCTCTCTTAAGCTGCTAACCATAAACTGATATGTGATTTTCCTTAAAATTTACATTTTTATTCATTACAAATTTCCGAGTGATGGCCGATCATTAGAGCAATTTTCGGCACAGGCGAGGTATATTCTCAGATTCTGCCTAAACTTCCGTTAGAAATAGATGCGAAATGATAAGTGACTGGATGTCGCTAAAATAAAACTCGCGGCCATCTGGATTCGCGATGTATGGAAAAACAAACTCGTCGTTTCGGTTCGTCCGCGCTTTACGACCCGCGATAACCGGCGAATGATTCGGCGGATATTCGAAAATATGTCCGGAGATCGGACAAACTAAATTCATAATTTTCCCTGAAAGGAATGTTGACGTTCTACCAAGAATAGATAAGAAAATCACATAATTCTGACCAGAAATTCAGATATATAATGTTAAAAGCAAACAGTAAATTTATAATTATGTAGCTATATAGATTGATTGTTGACTATACTCGTCTTGTCTTGTCATAGAATAATATTGGAAATAATTAATATTTTGACGATCGTCATTATATTTAAATATATTTCTAATAATATCTTATACTCTTTTCATCATTTAAAGAAGAACTTTGTTCCAAGACTGGTTTACAGGCATGAAAAAGTCTAGTGATCCGCTGAACGGTCGTCTGCGCGTTTCGTTTCCCTTAGCCCAAGAATATATATAAGCTATTTTCAACCTCGATCATCGCGAGAAAAAGCTGAGCAAAGTTCGTCCCCAGAAAATACGAAAAATGAAGTAATAAAATTCAGCCGAGCACTTTCAATTGCAGACCATTTTGCCACTTTTAAACAGCGATTACTTTACACATATTATTTTTAAATAAGATCAGATAAAACTTAAATGAAACATTTCTTAAATATCCTTTTTTTATAGTTGAATTTTTACATAAAACAATGTTAACAATGATATAATAAAATTATAATAGTTTTTATACGATATATGTATCGTTTTATATCTGTATATAATATAAATATAAACGTCTTCATGTAGTAATACTCTTTTTTAATCATAAAACTGTAAAATGGTATTGTTCTGTTATAAATAATTCTACGCGAGTAAAACAAAGTAACAATTATAATTATAAAATATAAATTTTTCTCTATCTTTCTCTACTAAATGATAGACATAAAAATCTATAATTTCCAGAATTTTTATTTCTATTCCAGAATTTAAGTAGGAAAGGATTTTAATTAAATTCTATATGATCTCTGTTTTAATTTAACGAAAATACAAAGTATAAATAAGACGAGATTTATTGCATTCCTCTGCATTGACCCATATACCCATTTTCTTCATTTTCTCACATTTGACTATCGGATAGTTTACGAAAAAAAGGACGAGGGACGTAAGGGGATGATCGGAAGCCAATTGAAAGAGGGAAAAATCGGAAAGAGCCGAGGGTGCAAGGTAAAAAAGTGGAGGCGCATATATTCATAACGTAAGGCAAGAAGGGACGTTCTATTTCCGGATGCGCGGCTTACCAAATATACGCGACGCCACTCGCCTTTACGACGTATATAGCTTCCGTCGCGTCCACCCGTCCCCTTTCCTGCCACCCCCACGTCTGTGCGCCATTTTGACGGGACCTGGTCTCTCACGTTCATTAAGCGGATGCCTCGCCCGTCGCGGACGCGTTTAAACAACCGTAATTGCGCGTCCAACTCGTGCGGTTTTCTCTCTCTCTGTGTGGCAAAACCACAGCGGGTTTGTTAAACGTTTCAGCTTTCACTCGGCCATAGTCCTATTTGAAGAGTTACCTCACCTAGTAGCGAATCATTTCTATCCTTCATCCTCTTTTAAAATATACAAGTGTCTAAATGATTCTGTGTATGAACGAAATTATATTAGATATTTATCAGACCTATTAGAAATATTATTCAGTAATATTAAATATTAGAAATGTTTGTTACTCGCTAAAGGTACACTATGATTATAAATAATGAGGTGTCTAGTATCATTCAAAGGAGTTTCTGCTTATTAAAAATATAATTAAGTATAATAAAATTAAAAATCGGCGGACGGATAAATATCTGGAAGGCGGAAGAACCATCAAGGAGGAAAATTGGTCTCCAAAATCCAGAAAGACAATCAATCTAGAGGAAGAAACCTCGACCAAAAATCATCTGGTCCTCCAAAGCTAGGGATTAAGACGTCAGGCCGGTTCCCTGTTACTTGTAAAAATCTAAATTTACTAAAAAGCCTAACGGAAGCCTCGAGAATTTGATAGAGAGGCATGGAAGTTGGGCAACGTTGTCGGACGTTATAAAAACCGATATATATACATATATATAATAAAATTAATACGTTCGTGAGGAATTGAGATTTCACATCTTCTGTAAAATACAGTTTTTTAATTAGTTGTTTAGCTTGTAAAGAAAAAAGTTTGTATTGATAAATTTTTAGAGAATTTTAATTACTCCGTTTCACATATCATTACTGCAGCTTCAATCCTCTCTAAATCAACAAATAAAATTATAACTATAAAATTTAAAAGGAGATTAACACACGCGTTTGTACCTCAGGAATGGGAAGGGGAAACAGGTGTCTTTGTGAAATAATCGCCGCGCGGAAACGCGCTTTTCCCTTTTTTTTTGTCAAAACCGTTTTCTTTATTTTGTAGAAAACTGCGTGATAAGTACACCAATAATCTTGCAATGTCGAAGTGTTGCCGATTTATACTGGAGGCAGGACGAAGGGGAGTGCTGCCCGTGGGCTTTCGTCGGTCTTCATCAAGCGTCTCAAAGTCGAGACCCGGGCAGCCTCCTCGCCGACCCGTCGTGTGTTACATTGTTTGCTTTTCTTTTTTTTTTCCTAGCAAGCCAGAGCAGTGAACAACGAACATGTCTTTTTCTTCTTTCCCTATGTGATAGTGTGGTACGACTCTCTATAGTGTATAAAAAGAACTCCCTTTCATATCTCTCATTCTCTCTCTCTCTCCCTCGCTCTCTCTCACTCTCTCTTTCTCTCTCGCTCGTTCCGCCATGGCGCGCTCGAACGAACGTGACTCGCATTCGAAATGTGCAATTTCACAAGCGCGACGCGCCTCTCTCCGAGTGCGGCACGAACTCGCGCGATCTCTTCCTTTTCCCCTCTTTTCCCCGGCCTCTTCTTCGTCTCCTTGCTTCTCGCGAGCCGCGCGAACTGTTTTTACTTCCTTCGAGATGAGATTTTCTTTTTTTAACTTCGCATCTTGATTTTCCTTCGTGTTACTCTCGGTAGAAGCGATCTACTACTTTTAACATTGTTCCTACGACATCGATTGATTACGTTGAAAAAAAAAGGAGTCCTGATTTCCACTATCTCTTTCTCTCCATTTCTGTCCGCTCTCTCTCTCTCTCTCTCTCTTTCTATCTCTTGCCCGCTCTCGCGCATTGCCACGGTCGAACAATTTTTGCTGTTTGAACCTGTCGAATGACGCGACAGGTTCTGTCTTTTTAGTTTCTGTCACGGAACTCTGTACAGGGCGGAACGTGCTGTGCACGTCGAGAAAAAATGCTTCCAAAGTTGATGACGTTGTCTCTCTCACGCTCTAATATATGTATACACATAAATCTTTTAAAGTAGACCTTAAGTCTTCATACATAAAAGTATATACATACATAAATATGTATATGACGTATATGTATATACGTTTTATGTATAAAGGTCTAACTTATGTTATTTTATAAAGAAAAATACTTTAACTGTAACACTAAACTTTCGAGACAAATATTTTAACGTCTATATAGTACGAAAGACAAAACTATCCTCTTGAACATTTTTCTCGACTGATTTTTATGTAAGAGAGAGTAGGATCGTAATTGTATCAAACAGCAAGTTAGAATAAGATAGCCATATTCAGTCCGCGCTAGGATGGCTCTTGGTTGGCTTAAATCCTGGCTGAGATGATATTTTTCGCAATAAATTTTTTACAGGAACTTTAAATACGATACTTATTAACATCAAAAATTTAATCGATTAATCGACTTAGAAATATGCGGATTTTACTTTTCAGACGTCGTGCTTTAAGACCGACAAAGAGTCGGCGTACAGTCTATCGAGTTGTGAGAAAGTATAATAATAACATAAATAATATTTTTGTCACCAACGCCCGTAAAATGTCATTTCTTAGCCTGCTTGGCACGTTGATAGATAGCAGATTATGTCCAAGTCCATTTAAAAAACGGTCTAAACCGTTAAAAGTGAGACCTAGATGGCCTAGGTCATTAAAAGTACGGCCTAAATGAGTAAGTGGTGACAGATAGGACCACAAAAGTCGAGTGCTGCGCCTCCTGGACCCCTGCTCCTGCCACCCTCTCCCCATTTAGACATTCGTGACAAAAATCACGTTTTATGAACATTAGTGACAAAAAATAGTATGTGACATTCGGCCAACAAGCGGCACTTTAACACTTGTCATAAAGTGTCGCTTCTCGACCTTCATAACACAATGTACTAATAATAAGCTAAGATCCTAACACGGATCGAATATGGCTATCCTATTCTAACTTGCTGTTTTATGTTAAGATTTATATGGGAAAGCATTTTTCGATATGTACAAAGTTCAGTGATTTTTGCCTTTGTCACGCTCCTCCGCAACGCACTTTTCTCTCTCTCTCTCTCTCTCTCAGATAACTTATGTACTGATAAGATGAGCTTGTGACATATGACTCACTGATTCCTTCCGCTTTTTGCGAGCATAAAATGTTTGTAAAAAAGAGTCTCATGTTACAAGCCTCCCTTATTAGCGCGCAACAGTGGGAGGGCTGACTGCAGGACGCAACGTACCTACGTACAACGGCGAGACATCATTCCTAGTGTAATTTCATTCTTTTAATTCGATTCGCAATTTTGCACCCATTAATGATCCCGGAATTGTCTGATTCTCTTCAGTGTCAACGACAACACGAGGGAACGCAACGCTCTTGTTCGATTAATTAAGACTTGTTAAAGAACAAAGAGACTGGAGGTGACGAAATGATTCATGTGCGCTTATGGATGCAAATTCGCGAGTCAAATTGATCAGACAGATCCATGCCAGGGGTGACTTAAGGGAAGAAAGAGATAAGGGGAAAAAAAATTAGGATCGATTGGTCGAAAGACTTATAGGGTGGATTTCGCGAGAGGGACAATGGTGAAGCTCTCGACCTCCCTTCCACCGCGAGGGACTAGACATACCGATCTTATCAACAGTACAATTATAATTACAACTTAGAAACAAAAGCTTTTAAAAAGGGGACGCCGCTTTTGACCCCTGCTTGCAACCGCTCCGCTCCGCGTCACAATTTCGTCGGAGGGAGGACGCGAGTTATTTTGGAACACCTTGGGAAATCACATTACGCCTGAGAGAGAGAAAGAGAGAGAGTATCTTATCCTTTCCGCCGCTAAATTCGCCGACAAGGACGATAGTATATCGGCTATGTCACCCGAATCGGTGGAATCGGCGGCCGCGATTGTTTCCTGACCGGACGCACGGCTCATCATGACTAGATTAATTGGCAGTAACCGGCTTGATCTCGCACCATTGATTTTGACTTGATTGTGACTTGATTGTGAAAGCTGCGGACTATTCGACTGATTGTCTCGCCGTTAATTCCGAAAACCCGAAAGTCGTAATGACAGAAAGAAATCAAGACGGAATTGGAAACGCGAAGCAAAAACTTTTGGCAATTAGGAACGCGAGAAATTTAAATTTTAATTTTCAAAATCGAGACACAAGAAAATTCAACCCCATTAATTATTACTTGTGACACATTAGCTGCATTCAGCAGAAAAAAGTTTTGCAACTTTTGTAAAACTCGTGAATCTAACTGGCGTATGCTCTTATCTTCGCTAAATTTAAGAGCATACGCCAATCAGATTTACGATTTTTACAACAGTTGCAAAACTGCTTTTTCTGCTGAACGCAGCCATTCTTTCTCAACTGTAAAAAAAAAATTGAAAGATCGGCTGTATTTCTTCAATTTTGTTCTTTTAGTTAGGAGTTTAGTTTTGACCGTTAGTCTCCGCTTCCGACACATTTCCATTACCCATTATTGCTTCTTTGCTTGTATTTTACAATGGACTTTGAAACATTACGGTTTCGATTCACCGCGGAGTTCTGCTGACGTAGCGCACTGCCGACAATCGCAGACGATGTCACGATCAAGCCAGCGCCTCGTGTTACGATGAGATTGCTGAGAATGGAATTTTATTTGCGCGAAATGCAGTGTTCGATAAGAGTTATTTATGAAATTCAATTCGATAACACGATGACTTAAACTGTTATTAATTAAATGCCTCTATTTTTTTTCTTTCGAATGCTTAATTAATCGTTTAATCAATCTTGTGAGTCGAGCGGTTTGTTACAATTAGTTTGTATTTTTTTTAAATGTAATTTTGGCTTTTAAATCGCTTAAAATAACAATCTCGAAGATTGAACCGTGAATTCGGACGGACAAAAGGATTACTTCATCTGGAATCGCTTTCGTTACTCTCTTCTCTCTCTCTCTTTCTCTATCTCTCTCTCTCTCTCGTGTCGAAAGGCCACGATTATACTCATACGTCTCGCACCTCTTATCAAATCCCAATTAACAAATTGCTAGATATATCACGATGTCTGATAGCGATAATAGTAATCGACAATAGCTTGCTAAAAATTTCACTTCGCCTAGAAACTTATCGTCTAAAATATCTCGCGCTCGCGTCGTCATATTTTAAATTCAATCTAAGTCGACGACGTCGCAAATTTAACCAAAAACTTGCACAGGACCCATCGAATTATACGTTTTTTTTTCTTTCTCGAATTCACTTCTGTTCTGCACCCTCCTCCGCATCCGTCCTCCACGCTTGTCATCATCTATTTGTCTCCCGAGCATGCATATATATATATATGATTTATTTCTCCTATTGCATGCAGAAAAAAGTGAATGCGTGCGCGAGACAATGAGATTGTGATCAACGGGAGAGAAAACGAATGAAAGGACAATACAGAAGAAGAGAATTCGAAAAGAAAAAAAGAAAGAAATATCTTCGCCAATATTCCTCCTTGATCGCTTCGCTCCGCACACGCTAATTTTCTTTACATACAATACAATTAAAACTCGTCGCCTAATATTGCATGCGCGTGAACACATCTCAAAGGTGAAACAGAAAGACGATATTTTCTCCCTCGACTCGCTACACAGCGACTTAATGAACACGAAACGAAACAACGTCGCCGTGCGAGCGTAATTAATATAATAGCCCGGACACTTTCGCGAAGATTAAAATTTACAATTTTCCTCTGTCTCAGGAAGAATTCGTTAACGATGATAGGATCTCGCTGTCAAGATATTACACTTTCACGCACGTCGAATGCTGAATCTTGTGTCGAGCGATTTAACGAAATCGCGTCGCGGAAACGCAGGGCAGTGACGGTATAATGAGAATTTCACTTGTACTTAACAAAATTTCAAACGGCATTTAAGGATGCCAACCCGGCGTCATCTCGGAAACGAAGCGGAAGCTCGCGAAATTAACGCCAACAATGTGCACACGAGAGATTATTCCGCTCTACGCGTGCCAATCTTCTTTTCTGTCTCGCGCATCCTTCGTACGCCACGCACGATCCGTAATCACAAAGGGAAACGTATCGTTATAATTTCATTGTAATTTCTCCCTGCGTCGCGGACCCTTAAGAAATACAATAATAATTGGTGACTTCTCATGAAATAATCGAGTGATTCGCTCTGTCGCGAAACTGAGATTCAAAAGTTGATAAGGCGTTTCTACACAAATCACAACTGACTTTGGTCTTGAAAATTTAATTACAATCACATTACAATTACATTAAAAAATCATATTTTTACGAGAGACGCAATATTAGAAGTATTTTAAAAGTAATAAATACCCTCCTCATTGATAAGAATTATGTGAGTTTAATGATTTATTAAACCATGTAATCAGTACAAACCATTGATGATATCTAATATACCTTTGAAGTTTTGAGATTTATTATATCGATATTTATTTATTATTTTTGAGAATAAATTATATACTGAAATGTGATTATTTTTCACTGACAAACGCGTCATCAAACTCGAACCCACGTTCGAACAGAACTCGTCCTATTTTGTCAAAACTGAGGCCTTATCTATTTGAATAATAATAAAGATAGCGTTATGTCGGACACAGGGCGAGCCATTCGGAACGCGAAAGGGATGCGCATTCTCATAGATTTGCATTGCAAATGTAACTTTTGTATACACGCCGCCATTACAAACGTACTCTATCTGCAAAACAAATGTTTATCGAACAAATAACGATTATTCGATTCTTCCTCGATGCACGAATGCACTACGGTCGATCGTTAATTAACCGGTTGCATTAACGTCGATTAGATTTAACTCAATAAGTTGATGAAGTTGAAATTTCCCTTCTTTCTCTGTTATATTTACACGAATAACTTAGTAAGAGCCAGGCAATTGCTAACAGCAAGAGTTAGTTAGCCAGAAGTATCGATGTAATCGTGCCAAGCAATCCCACATTTATATTTCACTCTTTGTGTGTTATAATATAATTCTAATCTAAAGAGAAAGAAGATATATGATAGCGTTAATGCAATGCTGATTGGAGGAACATTAATTCTTTCCGTTCCAGCTATTTGACAGTTGTAAGAAATTTCGAAACTCTTACTTTATTCTAGAAATTATGTATCAATGTAACGCGATAACAGATGACCATCCGTTCTTTCTTTTTCAACTTTTAAATAAATTATCAGCACATCGATATTTACTTAATGATTATGATTCAACATGTGATTATACAAACACATAATCTTTAAAATAAATAAGAGATCGACGAATTTCCCTCTTGTGATTATTATATCTCTAATCTCTATTTCGATAAAGATTCGACGTTGCTTCGAAGCACACATAGCATTCGAGGTAGAACATATTCGACTTTGACTTTGCCAGAAGAATATACATTTGTCGGAGGTGTGTGCGCGTCCCATTATAGTTTCGTACGGCCAGCCATCTCGTGTTTTTAATGGTATGCGAGTTTGTAAACGTATGTTTGATGTTTTACTTTTAAATCGGTATGTAGCATATCGTTTTTTTTTAGTCGTAATAAGTATATTGATATTGAACTACCTAGCCTAATATGTACAGAGTTCCCGTTTTCACTCTTGGCACTACATTATCCCCCTACACAACTCCTCACAAGCATACACAAACACGCGCGAGCGCGCGCGCGGGATCCGCTCTTTTTCTGTCTTTTTTTCTTCCTTTTTCCCCTCTCGACCCTGCAATTAGCCGCGCCTCTTGCGCGTCTTTCGTTCTACTCGTTCCGCACACGCGCGCTTGCATTTACTCGTACGCACGCCTGGTCTCGCATTCACGCAACCGAACGAATTCGCTCATACAACTCGTGTCCCGTACGTCCGTTTTTTTTTCTTCCTTTTTTTTCTCCACAACCACCATCGCGTGAAACCACACTTGCCCCGTTCGGCCGTCGCGCAGCAGCCGCCCGTCGCGAATAAAATGTTATATATCGACAATAAATAATTTACTAAGTCTTCGTCGCGATGAACAAACTTCCGCGATGTCCGACGATCGAGCCTCCGATCGAGAGCTGGAAGAGGGTGACCGGCGGATCCGCTTCGTCGCCGAACCTCGCACCCGTTCTCTCCTCGAAGTGAAGCTTTTCGCCGTTTTAATTCCCGGACAGGGAGCCCCTCGTCCCAGGGTAGGCCATCGCTTTGCGTCGCGCGTTGGTAACGCCGTTTTCCACGCCGGACTTCGACCGCCCCGTCCATTCTGCGCTTCTTCCCATCCTCCTCTTCACGTCCGATGCAACATCGTAATTCTCATGCCACCGCTTTGAAATAATCTGAGATCTAGGCTAGACACTGGCCGCGTGTGGAATTGCACAATGAGACGCGTCAATAATGACGGCGGCGACGACGCATCGGTTCTCCCGGTCGAAGAAAAAAAAGAGGACAGGCGTGAACCAACGCACGGCGATTGAGCGCAGTCTTGATGACTGATTTGACTTTTCAATCACTACCAGGAGCCGGCTTGTTTTTACTTCCGCCGGCCCTCCTTTAGGCCACGAACGGACAACCCTCTCTCTCTCTTTCTCTCTCTCTCACTCTCTCTCTCTCTTTCATTACAGAAGAACGTCAGAAGAACGATTCAACGAGGAACCACCGGCCGGGAAGATATTATATTCTCTCGCGTATATGTAATACACGTTGATGAACACGATGGAACACGACCGATGGAATTTATCCTATGCTGAAGCTTCTCCCGTGAGTCAGTCTTGAAGGGCATCGTCGTTGTCGTTGCAGTCGCGCAGAACGATCTTGAGAACGAAAACGAACGCTCGTTTTCGAAGTCGGACGATGCGGCTGCGACAATGACGACAACAGCGTCAAGGAAGGAGGACGCCGCGGATCAAACCTTCTGATGGAATTGCTGCTGGGGTTGTTGCTGTTGCTGTTGCTGCTGCTCTTGCCGGCTTTCGTCGGTTTCGCAGGGCACCACGGTGATGTTGGACAGATTGCTACTGCTCAGATTACTGCTCACGTTACTACTGGACTCGGAATAACTAGAAAAGGGCGGTTTGTTGACCGGCATCGACGTCGACGATGGCGTCGTATGGCTCGGGAACATCTTGAACATCGAGCGTGCGGTGTTCAACAACAAGTTGCTGCTGCTGGGGCTTTGACTCCGCGTCACCCGATCGCCGGGCATGTCGAGCAGTCCCGGGTGGAGGTGCTGGCTGCTACTTGGCGTCCGATAAGGCGGCGGACTCTCGCTATCGAACACCGTGCGATTCGGCGGCGCCCGCACGCACTTCTGATAAATCTCGCTCTCCTGGAAACAAGAAAGTTTCGTTATGCTCAAGCGTACAAAAAAAAATTTGTGACAATTAAGCTTAAGTTCTGATATACTGGAGATAATTCGACAGCATCGATAATTTTATATCGGATGCACAAATGCAAATTTCTTGCGTCTCATTTGACCACAAATAATGTTTGAACAAATAAAAGTAGGTCTCTTTATAGGGAAAGCAGGAAGTGCGCAGGATTTTATTGCAAAAAAATGGCGCAAAAGTAAAAATTCAAGATAAAATTGCAATTATCAAAGAATTCGAAAAAAAAAAACGTTATACATGCCAAACTGTTTTTGAGTTGTACTCAGAACGCTGTTACACATACAAGCGCTGTGTTCAGATACACTCATCCAAAAGAGCGTCGATCGTCACACATTCGTAACTTTGAGACTTTCAAGTTTCATATTTTATAAACAAAACGGTTATATCACTCATTTTTTTCATATCCGAATCAAATCTCTCTACTATCTAGTAGTTTTTCATCAAAGTCTGTCGAAGTATTTTCTAATTATAGTTAAAAGATCAGTGTCAGATATATCCTTCGGATAAGCGATACATATGAAACTCGAACTTTGAATTCTTTGAGACTTCACAAGCAATTAAACAACACTGTTCTTTTCAACCAGTAAAATTTTTAAAAAATTTTGTCAAAAGTGAGATTCGCACTACATGATACGAAATATGTGAAAGAAAATTAATAAAAGCAATAAATTTTTAATTTGTGTACATTCAAGCTTCAGATTAATAATATAAAGACAAAATGTTTGAGAGCATCATATAAGTTTATTTCATCAAATTGTATTCATTCATAAGAATTAAGCGTATCAAGAAGTCTCACTTTCTTATTCTTGACATCAAGATACTCGGTACAGATATATCATCGATTTTTTAACGTTAAACTTACAATTTAAAGTTAAGTGATTAATCCTAGTTTGGGATTTTACGCAATTAAACTATTTTCTCTAGTTTCATATTTTCTCTTGTTATATAATTTCTGGAATGTAAATCTGTATTGCAGTTACGGTGATTGCGGTAGTCTTAAGCCTACCGTACTTCAAGCGGTTTGAAGTTTAATATTCTTGCTTGCGTAATGATGACGAAGCACATATTGAGTACTTGAACCTGAGACTTCATGGAGGGACAGGAAGCGAATAAATAAATATATTTTTCGGCCGTTCTCCCGGTCATGAGACAGCAAAGCGACATCGCGTCGACGTACTGTAAATATAATTCTACAGCGTTTCACTTGTGATAAAAACAAGAATCTGTCAATGGTTAAAAACTTCATCGCAGTTAGAGAATAATAGGTCGTGCTTTTGAAAATAACGCTATTGAAATTCCGTGTAATTCTCGATAAAAGTAACGATCACGAATTCCGGAGAAATCAGACGTTAACGGGAACACTTAAAGGAAAAAAAACAAATAAAAAACAAAGAGAAAGATCTGTTCCTTCGAGCATTCGCCCATCACGATCACGCGATCTCGTCCGACAGTCTCGCAGGTTGTGCCTCAACTTTCCACGCTTCGCTCTCACCTGCTCCGGGTTGCGGAGGTGAAGATCCGGGTGCGTCCCGTACGAGTGCTCCTCCCCGTCCGGGAGCTCGAGTCGCGGCGGCAGGTTGAGGGCGAGATCATGCCGGACGCTCTCCGCGCGGATCGCGCGATCCCTCGCCGCGGCGATCATCACCGCCTGTATATCTCGGCGCCTTCTGGTTTCGCCATCGCCACCGCCACCGCCACCGACTCCACCGCCGACCGCACCGGCGGTCGGGTCATCTTCCGCCGATGCACCGCGTCCGCTGCTGCCGACCTCCATTCCTTGGCTCACCGACAGCATCTGTAAAATCGACGATCGTGTTTACGCCTCCGGCAGAGGATACGACGCGATACATTATCACGCGAAAACGTTGTATTGCAAAATTTCCGGTTGCCGTAATCTGCGTGGAACACGATATTATTCTACTTTCCACAGATAAACAAGAATTACTATGTCCGATAGTATAAAAACATCATGACTGAATGTGATTGTTTTTAGAAACCGTTTGATTTCTAAAACGCGCGATTTAATCGAGGGTTTGTCTTTATCGCGGATTTTCCCCTCGTCGATCTTTCACCGGAAACGACCCTTAAGAATGTTCTGGCGCTAACATTAATAGTGACAACGACCTGAAAATTTAATAGGTTGTTGCTATTTATTATCTGAATTCGTATGCAAAACTTGAAAGATTTTCTAATCGGTTCACGAGTTATTCAACTTTTAATTTTGCATGTGTTCTCATGGAGTAGCCGCATATTCTCGTTTATATAAACAAAATTATGAAGAAACATCATTTCCAATATTCTGAAACTTTATTTATGAGTCAATTAAATATTAAGCAGTGTTTCTAAAAAAAGTTCTGAAAAAGGCTGATATCGATTCACTAATTTATTTTAGAGTTATTAATGAAAAATGATGCCAAATTTCGAAAATGTACTACGACATTTCGAAATGTACTACTTTTCAATATTATGTTAATCATATTTTTTTACATATCTTATGTATTTTAAGTAGTCGGTTTAAGTATTCTGGTATGCATTAAATATTATTAATATACGAAAGACTCTTTCGCTTCCTGCAGTATCAAGGCTAACAGTTTTTTGCTGACAATCACAAAATTCGCAAAAGATCCACATATTATTAGGATCTTGAATAAGTTCTCGCTGTTTTCCAACAGATGATGTTACCAAAACTGCGTGCATGTAGTTTAAGATGGTAACGCATCTATAGGGAAGTACTATAAGCAAGCTTGAAATTCAATGTATGTCATTGCGCTGAAGTGTAAACAACTTTTTTTTCATAGTGTTAAACATGTCGAGTTTTGTGCCAAAAAAAGAGTATTTGTGGGGAATTTTACTGCACTACTTTATTTTAAAAAAAATCTGCAGCTGAAGCACACAGAATTCTTGTTGAGACTTACGGCGACCATGCTCTGTCGGAAACAACATGCAGAGATTGGTTTAGACGCTTCAAAAATAATGATTTTGATGTTGAAGATAAAGAACGCTCTAGCGCACCGAAAAAGTTTGAAGACGAAGAATTGGAGGCATTACTTCATGAAGACTCATGTCAGACGCTAACTGAACTTGCAGAATCATTAGGAGTGTTTTTTCCTGTTTTTTTTAAATAAAGCATTAATTTTCATGAAAAAACAGCGAAAACTTATTCAAGGTACTAATAATATATAATATATTCATTTGCAGTGTCAAATGTCACATTAACTAGTATTATTTAAGTGCTTTATACGATAAGAGTACATGTGGTGCATAACTTAAATCAAGAAAGTATAGAATTCCATCAATTTCAAATTGAAGTAACTTTTGTTTGGTTGGACTGTACAGCCAGAACATCCTTAAGGTGGATTCACCGCGGCGGGTCGTACCTAGCGGGAGCCCACCACAGGGTTCTCAGTTTTTTGATCATAAAAAGAAAATCTTAGTCGGAAAACTATTGCATTCATGTTATTTAGATAATAAAAGACTCAATATCCGATTAAACGCTACAAAAAAATTTTTCTGGAGAAATATCTCCAGAAAATATACTCAGAAAAAATATACTCTAATATACTCAGCATCTTGTGTTATGTAACATACTATTCACATTTGCAACTGAATATTTTTTTTGTAAGGTCAATAACATGCGATTTTCTCGACGAAATAATGTTCAGCAGATTGAATTCTATATCATAACTCTTTTCCGATGATATCTGTCGCTTATAATTAATAATATTCATTAATGACTGCCGTCATGAACATGACCCTTATGTAATTCCGTGTTAAATGTTGATTTCCATCAATTGATTACTTTAAGTCGATGACCTACCCTGAAGTTTTGAGCATTCATTTTTACCATCTATCCCTGCATCCTATCAAAGTTTCAAGTGAATCTTTCATGAGGGCTAAGCAGGTGAATCCACCTTAATGTTTGCGATTATTTCACCAGAAATATTTCAGAATCAAAAAGAAAAACTCGAAATTTGGTTTAATTCTGGTGGAAAGTATTCGTATTGCAAAAATACAAAGTTGCCGCGTTAAAGCGTTATATGTATGGGGTGACTGCTATTATATCTGACGCCAAGGAAAGGGTCGCGATCGTCAGCCCTCGACTATACCGTCGTGAATAAATTAGTACAGAAAATGAAATTGCTCGACCATTCGATCAAGAGAGCGTCCGTTGTACGTGGATATAGATATTAGTGCTGTGCCATTGCACTCGGCTCACGTAAATAATTGCATATAAATCATACCATTATATCCGCAGGATTAATTTCTCTGTGATGTTGATTATTCATACACAATCGAAATCGGATACCTACTTCAAATACTTTAATTCGTGAACGTTGCCGTCGTGAAATGCGCATTGCGTAAATTGCGCCTTACATAAACAAACTTTAAACAAAAATGACCAATGTATGGTAAACACATATGCATTTTTATTGGGGAATTTACAAAAAAATTTTTTCATTTGCAAAATTGATTTCGAGTATTTATTGTTTACGAGAATGAATGAGTCTCGAGTCGCGCGCGGGCGCTAAAGTTCAAGAATTACGCAAGTCACTTCGGCAATATTCTATTTGTAAGTTTCTTACGAAAGTTATTTACAATTGACTAACAAAAAGATTCAAACTAATTACCCTCTCTTTCTCCTACGCGATTCCAAATTCGGTGATATAATTTCAGACTCTTCGTACAATTCCGATAATCGCGTCTCAGTTAAACTTCGATTAGCTTCGAACTCGATCGTTTTCTCCTCAAGCGAAAATTTCTTCGCTCGCTCCCTTCGCGGATCCGGTTTAAAACATCTGCTCACGCACGCATGCACGCACGCACGCACGCACGCGTACGAGACGCCCGTAAGAGGCGGGCCGAGAAACGTCACGTCGTGACAGTTGGCGGTATCGCAGGATGGCGTGGTTCGTGCACACCTCGAGAAGTATGTAAAACGGAGAAGGTCGTACGAGCTTCAAGTGCCGACGAGCCACGGCGAAAGAACGAGGTCGCGTGTAAACGCACTCGCGCGCTTTCCTTTTCGTTCCGCGTCACGTCTTTGGTTCGCACGTTCGTCCAATTAGCCGTAGATCGAAATAGATCGATCGTGTGTGCTGTGACGACCGTGAAAGTCGCTGTTGCGTGTCCGAAAATACCTCCCGATGTTTATGATATCAAATTTGTAGATATTTTCGTTACATTTTAAGGGGTTACATACCTTCAGAATTTTCAAAAAATCGATTTTTTTTTTATATTATTGTTTATCATTCTCTATAGTTTGCAGAATGTTTAAAAAATAATTATAAAGATACTTCTAAAAATGACGAAGATATAATGAATAATGTGAGCACGCGTACTGTACAGAAAGATGCTTATCTAAAACTTTAAACGCATTTTTCACGCGTTTCTCAAAACCGTGTTTTTCTCCACGGTCGGCTCGAAAAGTTTTAAATATTTTTTGATGGATCTTTTTTTAAATCGCTCAGAATACTTTTCTTTATAGTCTCTCGAGTCAATTTTTGGAATTTTTGTTGAATAAGATTTTTGTGAATAATTAAAGTGTGAAACGTCGATGCGAGGCATGTCGTCCGACGTAAATACGTACTATGTAAATAAAAAATGCTTATAACTTGAAAAGAAGCGTTCTGAACTCATGTTTATATGACTTTTTTCATCCTTACAATGAGTGGAATATGCTCTTAAAATTCGGCCAATCTCGGTCATTCGGTTATCTCTGAAGCATCCTGCATATTCTATGGAAGATCACATTTGATTTTTATTTTTAAATTTTGTTCGAATTTCTTTTTTTCACGATAGCGATGATAAAAACAAAACTTTAAACATTCCAAAAGTTCACCAACTGTACTCGTTTTTCCGATAAAACATTCAAAATGTATTTCCTCGATTAACTACATCGTCTTGATCAACAAACATTCAATTTTTCTTTTCTACGAGCTCGGACTTTGAATCCAGAACGGATCGAAGAGCTCGATTTGCCCTGGGAACGGCTAATATCGAACGCGGATGAGATGACGCAGAGCAAACAGCTGCATTTCCGAACAACTTGCAAGGTAAAAAAACCCCCGATGTCTCAGATTTGCAACTGCCGAATGCAGCTATTGTCCCGATTAAGCTTGAGATCATCAAGTTTGATGGATCAAACATGGCAGGAACAATTTCTAAAAGTTTTATTTATTAACTAGAACGATACTTATATATACCATATATTATATAGAAGTAACATTGTCTCATTATACTTGTAATAATAAAACTAAATAGAATTTTGAAAACGAATTCTTTTTTTTTTCTCGCTTCCCCGAGCTCAGGACTTAAAGTTACGAACTTAAAGTTTCTATTGATATGATTTTTTTTTTACGACGACTTGATCGTGATTAAATGACCGAGAGTTGACGCAGAAGTCTGTCTCTCTCGCGAAGCTTTCTCTTCGCTGGCACGTGCGCGTGTTAACGACTGATGGGTCGCTCGGTCGGTCGCGTTAAAGCTTTAAAGGGGTTTTCAGCACCCCTCCGCTCGCGTTCTCGCGCTCGTCCGAGGCCGTCGAAAGGGAAAGCGGAAGAGGGATGTGGCGGCGGCGGCTGTTGCTGCGACGACAACAGGGCGAGGGTGCGCGGCGGAGACAGCAACGACAGGAGCGACTGACACACAGAGGGATGAATGTTCACGCCGCTCGCGTACCATTCGTATATCGATCGATTTGCAGCATAACATCACGCTCGCTCGTTACCAATGTAAAGCAGATGCGCGGGAGAACCCTCCGATCAGAGATATGCGGATATTTTGAGAATCGCATCATCATATCAAGCGCTCTCGTGTTCCGATAACGCTATCGCGCGATACACGGTTTGCAAATTGTGACTCTTGTCTTTCAGTCGCAAATTCTAAAAATGATTATGAACATCATAATCGTGTTCATGATTCGGTGTAACTTTAAATAATTCTTTTTTTACATGTTCTTCTCTTTTACATTATTCTTTTTTATCTAATGTATTTTGTATTAATACATTTTTGTCAACTTATATTTTACCTCGTTCATTCAACGCTTAATCTTTGTTTGTTTACAAAACTAAAAATCGGATTGCTGTTGCTTTTATCACTACTATAGGTGCATTCCGAATAAGGCTTCGTAAACTATTTTTCCAAGTACGAAGTTGGTGCCGTAATTAACTTATGTATCAGCTGATACTATTAAGTTTGAGAGAGCTGTATATATGTAACTCTTAATCAACGAAATGTTGCGAAAACATGTTTAACATATTCTTTCGTTTCATCATTCAATATGTAAATACATATTAGATTTTATTCACAAAAATCCTGTAGAAATGTAAATGTTACGTTTATTTATAGAAATGAATATTGTTTATCTCGACTAACACGTGCGTGTATTTCTGATGACACATATAACAGGTATAATTTGTAATTCCGTCGAATAAATTTAAAGGAATTACTCGTTCACAATTTTCATTTCCTATTTTTACTCTTTGTAAAATAAGAAACTGCTTTGCAAACTCTATAAAGAAATAAAGTTTAATTAAAGTAATAATCATAATCAACATAATAATAAAGATATATTTTGAATTTCACAAGCAAATATTGAAAACTTATTGCTTTTCACTTAAAGTTTCTTTGGAAACTGAGGAAATGAACATTTTCTTTTTCATTTTTGCAACATATTTCTAACTTATTATTTTTTATTTTTTGTGTTAGAAATTTTTCTCAAAAAAAGTTACTTCTCGTAAAAAATAAAATCTGTCTAATGAAACTCTCTCGACAAAACTCAATAGTATCAACCGACATAACGGAACAAACGCAAGTTAGTTACAAGGATGCCAACTTCATACTTCAAAAAATAGTTTACGAAACCTTATGCACACATCCTAAATCCGTAAAATAATCCATAACAAATAATTAGGCGTATTTTTTAATTATCATCTTCTGAACGAGAAGTCATCAAAGAAATATAAACTTCTTTATTATTTTTACAAAAGAGGGATGAGGAGTTTTAGGGTAACATTTTTGGAGAAAAACGGTAATGGCAATTCAAAGAGAAATTCGTCCAAGCGTGTTTCAAAACGAGAACCAATGTCACTTTTCGAAAAAGGATTTATATGTGCCGAAATAAGAATATGCTATATTTGGTGCATATATTTCCTTCCAGAATTGTGTGTCTCTCTTTCCGAGACACACAATTCTGATTCAAAAGTGACAGGATATTTGTTGGAATATTTGATTAGAGTTATATCGCATATTATATTGTATCGCAGTTATCACAACTCATCCAAATCTCAATCGAAAATAGTTAGCACTTAGAACATTTCGATATATAATTCCACAATGGATCTGTGTAATAACAAAAGAATTTTTCGTACATCAAAAGATTCTGTAGTCATGTAGAGAATAGAAATTTATTACTTCAGCATATACAGCCAAGAAGGGAATTCTGTAGTCGTATAAAAACATATCCTAAAAAGCAGAGTTTGGAACGTTACTTGTAACATCGTTACTTTTCTCGATAATGAATTGGCAATAGCATTTAAATTATAGCGCTATAAATATCTGTGTCTATTTATATTATAATTTAATAAATTAATTTTAAAAAAATCACAAGAAAGTAACGATTCGTTAACTTTTTTTAAATAAAAGATGTAACGACAACGACGCGATCATTATTATTACCGTTACTCAAAACTAACATCGTTATTTTTTTTTATTAATTTTTTTAAATATTAATATTAAAGGAAGGTTAACATTTACTGTGCTCTTTTAAATTAAATTACAATATAAATATAATGTAAACAGACATAGATATATTTATAGTGTTACAATTTAAGTGTCATATTTGTTTTCGAACAAAGTAACGGTAAAGTAACGCAAAATAACGCGTTACTTCCCAACCCTGATAAAAAGATTAAACTTTTCCTTCAGCAAATAAATCTAAATGTGTCCTCGAAAAGAATTTAAAGAAATTGCTTTTATTTTTCGCGTGCCACTTATTCTCAAATACATACCATTTCACATCTCCGTATTGTATTGTGTAACGATTGAATTTTTCACAGGACAATGCTAACCTGAGTGAGAAGCGGGCAAACCCGGATACGCGAGGATGAACAAGAGAAAATGAAAGAGTGACGAGCGTTCGGTCGATCGATCGGAGATAGAGTTAACCGGCGAGCGACGAAGGAACGAAGTTCGCTCGGGCTGATGCTGGTGCTCGAAACGCCATAGTGGCTCGCAAAAGCTCGCGGACGGCAATGTTGTAACAGACTTTACGACTTCCCGAACCACCATGGACCATAAAACCGCTAGTCGCTGTCGCAGTTGCGCTTGCACAGCTCGCTCGATACCGCTGCGCTCGCTCGAAACGTGACACTGTCGTCATTGTCGTCTTTGTCGTCCTCTTCGTTGCTGGCTCGATTGAAATTGCAGTCTCAGAAAAGGCTAAACTTTGCCGCATCGATCGTTCTCTCGCGGGTGTTATATGCTCCGAGAAACTTACACCTCTCTCCCGAGCTACCCTCTCCCGGGACGTCAAAGTCACGCGGCGACGACAAAGCGGCATTTCGAGGAGTAGATGTTAACTTCGCCTAAACACGCTCGATTCCACGACGCAGTTGTGCGATCGGCGAACCGTCGCGCAACCGCTGTGTCGGTCGTTTATTTCCATCGCCGAGATAACGAGGCAATAATCCGTGAATACGTGAATAATCGAACGTATATCTTACGAGTAATTACTGTTAACTGGCTGATAATTATGAACAGTTGATTTGTATTTTGTTGACTAACGATCATACCGTGAACAATTATAGAAGAAATATTCACCCCTCAAAAAGAAGAAAAGTTAAATAATTTTTGGAGGCTTTCAGAAAAAGAAAAAATTTGTGAAATATAAATATACTAGCATCCCCCGTCTCGGCTTCGCCCGAGATAACAGTGTGACCGACTGATACGTATTGGAAGTGATATTTTTCGAAAATCATTTATTTTTTTGGCTTCTGATTACATTTATGTTTCTTTATGTTTCTCAAAAATATGCAATCATGATGCAATCTGCTTGCGGGTGGATGAAACCGTGCGCCGCCTAGCGGTGACATCACTGTACTACACGGGTTAACAAAGCCGTAAATGAAAATGATAACTATAAAATAAAAAATGAAAACATCAATTTTTGAATAATGAAAATATTTTTAGACATGCTATATAGCCTATGTCCGTTCTAGTGTATATGAGAATATGGTATCAAAATTTGGAGGAAATCAGTTCAGTAGTTTTTGAGTTATGCGATAACAAAAAAAAGCCTTTCTCTTTGTATTAGTATAGAAGTATAGATGAGAATGACACACACGAAGCTTTTTTATCCTTTTTCTCTTACAAGTCTTTTGTCATAAATGTTTCCTCCTCGAGACAATCTACCAAAGAATTTTCTAATCAGCCAAATTTTTTTCCAAAAGGTATTTGCGAAAAAAAGCATAATATTTGCGATGCTTCACAGTTCGATTAATGTGTCGTGCTTCGAAGTCCGTGCTGATAAACAATGATTATAATATACGTCAATTCAATCGCGCGGCGATAAAACGCGTGTACTTTTTGACGTCGTCGTGCGTGTCTTTTAGATTACGCAATCTCTTCGTCGTCTTAATCTTGCGTCCGTTGCTAATATTGTGTTCAAGAGAAGTGCATATTTCGCGCTAGCGTCTTCTGACGCCCCAGCGGACGAGAATGCGATACAAGACTTATTAAGTGTATCAAAAATGTAAAATAAAAAGAGGAAATCGTAATAATAATGTATGCAAATATGTATATATCCTAATCCTAATCCCTTCAACGTTTTTTCCGCAACTTAATCCCTCCAATCAGGGTAATTCATGTCCAGTGTGTTTTTCACTATGTTAATAGCTTCGAAAAGTTTAACAAAAATGTTTATAAAAATGTTTCTCTTTGTACCTTCAACTAAAAATCAATGTAAAGAAAATTTGGAAATTATTTGTTTAAATATTTTTTTATAATAATTATTTTTTTATAACAATTATTTGAAAAACGCACATTACAACTTACTGTTAGAGATGGGGGACACGAACGACGCTGGGATGACTTGGAGGGACTAGGGTTAAAATGTTGCGGGAGATATGACTTTAAATTTCCCATTTCTACGTTTGATCTGTTTAGAAACGAGATTAACCGCGTGAGGTATCGTTCATCGCGCTCTCTTTTTCTGAATATCGAGAGCTAAAATTGAGACGCCGTCGTGTCACGTTCGTGTACACGAGAAGTGCTTTCCTTTCGAAAGAGCTTCCGCTGGCGTTATATCGCAATCAATTCGCGCGTCGCGCAGACATCTCTTTTACGATTCTGGCCGGCGATACTGATCCAACGATAACAAGCTGGAACGCCGTTCGTAAGTCTTCTTACTGCTTCTGTCACGATCGCATCGGATACAAATCGGATTCGCCGTGATTACATTTGTTCTTGTTTACCCAGCATCGTTCACGGCACTCACGCACTTCAAATGACGATTTGCTTATGTTATTTAACCGCATTATAAAAGAATAAAATGAATTGGAAAAATTTTTCTAGCAAGAGAATCTGCAATAACTCAAATTCCAAGTTGGAGATATACAAATTAGAGATATTTATGATTAAGATAATACTTACTTATAAATAAATATTAAGAAATCAAGACTGTTCTAGATAATAATCACATAAAACAATAAGCCAATTTTTCCGGTCACCCTGGATAAAATATCATTTGATCTAAAATCCAGGGTGACCGGAAAAATTGGCTTGTTGTTTTATGTAAATTTACTTATTTTTAAAATGTTAATGCCGTTAACAATTTATTGCGTACTTTGATAAGCAAATAAAATTTCTGACTTTTAAATTGTATGCGATTTAATCAATGCGCTTGGAAAACTGTAATGTCTTAAGAATCACTGACTAAAACAAATGCTTTCCAACGTTGTCGTTTTCATCGTCTTCGTTGTCATCGTCGTCGTCGTCGTCGTCGTCGTCGTCGTCGTCGTCGTCGTCGTTTGGTAAAACGTATCGATCGAGGAGAACGTGCCACCCTGCATGAGGGCAATGCACCGGGGATACATCATGCACTCGCTGTAAAGCGCTGCGACTATACTTTCGCAGCACCTGCTAACACCTTCGCGCATAAAGGTCGTTCTAAAAAAAGAAATCCTTCCAGTGCGCGAAACGTCGCTTTCCGAACGTTGTAACGAGAAAATGTATTCCGCGTGAAACTTGGGAAGAATTAATTTTACAGAATGCTGTACTTGACATTCATAATGACATGTATAATGCGCCAAATAATATTCACCTGCGTGGAATAAGAATTTTTTAAATATATGAGTATATTTTTAACACATATTTTTATGAATATATGAAAATTGTCAACTATCGGTTTTTCCTTCGCGTTTCCTTATGCCGTGATTCAATTTTGTAATTTTCTAGTAAATATATCTCGACATCCCTAGGAATTAAATATTTTGCAGTTCATTAGTTAACTATTATACCCTTAATACTTGATCGTAATCAGAGAGAGATTCAAAATATTAAACTTTTCTACTATGTCTACTCTTTTTTTAAATTATTAATGTGTAAGAAATATATAGATCTCAACGCCGGATCAGCGTTAAAATCATGGATTTCGGCACGCACTGTGGATGCGCTATATACGCACATAGCATTTGAAAGGATTAGATTAGATTTCTGCGATATGTCGATCATTAGCGGTGCGGTTCTAATCTGTTGCGCGGCGGCAATATTTTGTCCGCGAATATAATCCAATTATATTGTCATCGCTCAAGGTTACGAGACAGATCGGTTCCGTTATCGTATCACGTCGCGTTGATTTCATTCTCGCAAGAAATCGTGCTTAACTCACCTTTTCTACAAAAAAGATAATATCGACGTCAATATGAAGAAATTGGACGGTTTTACTAATGCTATATATAAATAATAAATGTATATAGTTCTAGTAATTATGTACAGGGATTAAAAGAGTGGAGCAACTTTTCTTCGACTGAAACTTGAGTCCTGAACTCAGTTCGAAACTCTCGACTGAAACTTCGAATGATCCCCTGATTTATAAATTACGATTACGTCGCGTGATTAATTAGAGAGCGAAGAAATATCGTGGTTTTTTCATTAAAGATTATCATCCTCGTGCTACGCATGTTCGGTAGCAAAAATTTGTGACATTATTAATGAGAACGGCTCAACGAATCGTACGACCGTAAATAACTTTCGCTAACAACACTCTAGTAGCCCGTATATGTTTCCTAAATTTAACTGTTGCAAGAGAGAGACACGCGTATATATTTTATTCTTGGAATTTATTTATGAAGTCTGATTGGACGGCTTTTGGGGTCATCTCGTCTGGAAACTTTTTATATAGAAAGAGTTAAATGTTATCGATTTTTTACAGCAGTGTAAAGGTCGATGATCAATGACTCGCTTATTAAATAAATTAACATTTTTCATTATCATGCTGCAACTTATTTTTAAAAAATAATGTAGAAAATTGTAACGTAATTGTCTGAGTGTCTCTGTGTTTTACAGTAATAATATCAATTTGACGTAGTGTTTTTGAAAACTTGGAAAAATGACTATAAACGAATGTTAAGTAAATTAGAATTCTAATAAGAAAATTAACTTAGTAATAATTTTTTTCCAATTCTTAAGAAAATGGATTATGTATTATCGTGTTACATAAAGCTCATAATTTGATAAACTTGCTTCTTAATTTTGATACAGAGATCTTGATACTTTCTCTTCTATGAAAAATCGTTTATACGCGCATGAACTGATGAGAAATAACGCGCAAGAGCGTGCTCTTTCTGTGTTTTGAATTAAGAAACGATTTCGACAATGTGATACTGGATAGCATAAAAATAAGCATTCAAATTCCTTCTTACGTTTATTACTTATTACGTAATCTAAATCTCAGCAAAAAAGAGTGTTTTCCGAGATGTGTTTTGCGAATGCCTTGGTTTCGCATACAGAATGGATCGATTCTTCGTTCGACGCGCAAACGAAGCGTATGAAAGAACGTAAATATCTCTGACCCGCGTTCTGAGTAACGCAGATGTAGAAGATGTGGAAAATAAGAGCGACGACGAATCGCACCGTCTCCGTTCGCGATCTGCAAATAAAAACGGTTACTCGTATGAATGTGAACACGAGAGAAGAGAATCGAGAATGGGGCGCGGATACAAGGGGAACGTCAGCGATAAGGGGCTAGATTGTTTCGACTGCTTCAGAATAAGTGCACTCCTCGGATCGAGAAAAACCTCCGAGACAAACAAAAAAGTCATGCCTCCGATACGGCAAACCATGTCGAGCAAACAACACTGAAGTCCAACGAGTTATAAGAGCTTCTATAACTCCATATGGAAAACGTATATTCACATAAATGTCATGAATTTAGCAGAAAATGGGCATTCTGAAAACAAAGAATGCAAGAAGGAGTTAAAATAGGTTTTTTTTAAATCTTTTAGCCACACATTGAAATCGCTTTTTGAAGAGAAAGGATAAACTGCGATTTTTATGAAAGAAAAAATAAGCTCTCTTCTCAAAATTAAAGAGCAAACTTCTAAAATGAGGCGAGGGATTTATATTACTTTTTATCGGAAAATAGAATTTATAAATCAATTGTTGAAACAAAAGAATTACAATCAATTTTTACACAAGGAAAATGTAAAGTTAAGTTTGTATTTTCTCTGCATTTATATAACCCAGAATTCTTTCTGCATCAGACTTTACAACTTTTTGGTGAAGAGCCAGAAATCTGTCGTGCCGAAATTCTAAAAATGCTGACATCACAGAAGGGGAAGAACCCTTTTCTCTGTAATTAGTCCTTGGGGTGACAATCTCGTTAGAGTAACTCCACTCTATTCTGACTGCAATATACAAAAAAATGTCAACTAAGATATTTTTTTATAATTCTTTCTTTAGCAATAAATAAAATAAAAGTGTTGTTAAAGTTTTAAAATAATAATAAATAATGAGAAAAAATAATGGTAAAATAAAAGTTAAAGTTTTTAAAATTTAAAATCTACAGCTCATCGCTACATACATCATAAAAATTGTTTAAAATCACCGTAAGATAATAATTTAGTAATAACAATTTCCATAAATTATTACTGCTCGATATCCCTATATATACACAATTACAAAAAGATATCACATATCTCTTAGTAGTTTATCCATGGAACATTTTCATTTCCTTTTCAGCGAGGACGTTTCGCCATCGATCGACGACGAGGCGAATCGTATTTTATACAATACTTTGCCTTCGATAGAGTGACTGTAAATCAAGCCGCTTGACGTTCTGCATTGCGAGCGAGCATAATAAAGCCCGATACATTGCGCCGAGAGCTCGTGTTGACCCCGCAACGAGCGTTCGATCGTGGGAAAATTATCTGCAGTCGCGCAACGATTTTCAATGTTTTAAACAATCAACTATTCAGATTGTGCGCTTTTATAGACGCGTTTCATCATTCCCCATCCATTGATCGTCACGACAAGCTGTTTTTTATAATACCTGTGATCAATTTCTCTGATTACGATTACAAAATGTCTGCGAGATTCGTCTAATGCAATGGCTGATCGGTTGTGCGTAAAAAAATATGTCCCTCATAGATTCCTTTACATCGCAGCTGCGAAATTAAAAATTATTTCATCTTGGATATCGATTACTGTTATGCATTTAAAAAAAAACAGCATTGAATATATATCCCAAGGTAATTTCATTTCCAGGATATGAATATGCAGAGATTTCTCGTGCAGAAACTTGATGATCTAACGGTTTCGTTTGCGGTACGTTGCAACTATGCCAAATGATACGCGAAGAGAAACAATCCTACGCGCATGCATCAGATCCTCCGTGAATTTCCCAATTTGCATGACGCCAGTCCGTGGCTCTGACATTGCCATATTTATGAAGTGACTAACTCCCGTTACATTTGTATTACGGAAAGCTGCACGCAAATTATGTCGCATATTCGTTACGCAATCACTCCGCCATCTGTTATTCGTGCAATTTTCGTTCTCGTCAGTAACTTCCAACGCGAAATGTCAATGGCAAGAGGAGACAAATAAATAGAGCACGTATTAAATTAAATTAAATATTGAATCGGTTCATAGTTATTACGCTTATTGCATTTTGAAAGAAATTCTTTTAAGAGTCGCATAGAAAAAGAGTGACATCAATAAATTATTAGAAAAAATAATTTAATTTACATAAAGAAAGAAATAAAATTATGTAAATTATACGTATAAAATATATTTTTTCTATAATATAAGAATACAAAAAATCGGTGGTGTAAGTTATGCGAGAAAAGAAATAAAGTATTTGCAATGCAGTTCTACGAATAATTTACGATGGTCTGACAGCGCATACTCACTGCAAAATATGCACGCGGCTGAAAGGTTCTCGAAGAATAATGGGGCATAGCGGGATGATCGTTTCAGGCTTTCGAGAATTCGCGTTAAAAATGACGACGGCATGCCGCGTGCGCAATTGGAAAGCATCGGAAACATTAGCGTCGCGTCGTTTCGCGTTTCGTCGCGTCCTGTGTGTGATCGGCGACGTGTGTGCGACGTCTATAGGGGATTAATTACGCGTGTCCGGGGGTCAATAGGCTGACACGAGAGAAGCAGAAAAGCGCAGGAACGTGACGCAATCCGCGCGTAGGTAGGATAGAAGTGCGCGAGCAAGCAACACGCGCGGCACGTACGCGCGAGCACTTGTGCAATCCGCTTGCCGTCGTTGCGTAGACGCTTCCCGTTTGACAGAGATAAGCATTAACGAGGCCCGGATAATAGCGTCGGCGACCCGTCTAGACGCGGCCGTTGCGACATATCCTTTAAAATGTTTTACGGTGCCACGCCGTGCTTTTTAGATCACGATAAGTGGCCTCCGACGCGGAAGCCGCAACTGACGTTAAGAACTGTTAGCAGGTTATCATTTTTATTATCATTTTATTATCATTTTTATAAATCATTCACTTCTATAATTGACGAATAAACTGCTCGAACTAAAAGAAGCGTTTCACGCAGTCGACTGTCGAAGAGAGAAAAAAAAGATTATTTTATGTGGGAAATTTAAGTGGGAAATCTCTTTTTTTCATTTTTACAAGCGAAACGCTTTTAGTTAGTGGCACATTTAGTGAAATGTCCCTTTCTAATTTCATTAAACTTCGTAGAATTTTCAAAAAAAAAAAAGAAACCTCCCCTCTGGGCTTTTAGTTCTTTTATATCGCGCGATTAAATGAAATTACCGGATATAAGAAGAAGTCCTCCCTTCGTTTCTTTCGACGAGAGTTTACCGCAATTTCATTCTAATGCAGTTCGCTAAATTAGAAAATAAACAGGTGAAGATCGCGGGGTCGCAACGCACGAGTCGCTCCGCTGTTTTCTTTCTCGCGCGGTCGTTTACTACGGAATAATTCAACGCGCGTATGTAATACTTCCTATACTTTCCCGCTTCCACTTTTCGCCGTAGTTGCACCGTCGCTCGACGAAGCGTCGTTTTACGGCCGGGAAAATTATCCCACCGTTACGCTTTATGCCGACAAGCGTAGAGACGAAGCCGCGCGCGCACGGAAGCGCGTGTACTCTTTCCCGTGTACAGTCTTATGGACAGGGTTTCGCACACGGAGGCGTGAATACATTCATTCTAGGCTGAGAATATTTTTTTCATGCAACGCGCCGCTTCGAATAGCTGATGCGTGAGGAGCAGGGCCCCCGATTACAATTTGCGGGATACGCGCGAAATATTCCGCACATTAGCGTTTTTATGCAAGAGCTACATCGGCTAGCGCGACGTAGTTTTACTCTGCGAACGGAATTTCGTGAATTTTTCCGCAAATTTTTTACAATGTAAAAATCCTCTGACAATCGATTATCGGTGCATCATTCAAGGGAGATCTTGAAATTTATCAATGACAAATATAAAAGTTAAATTAGCGAATCCTGACTGAGGTAATATTTTTCGCAATGAATTTTTCATCTAATTTAGGACCAAAAAAATTAAAATCGATATCGATTTTAAAGTGGCGGCTTTTCTGCATTTCTATTTCTGTCCGACAAAATCTAGTCGGCAGCAAGCAGATAATTTGTCAGACGGGTCGATGAACAATTGAAATTTGTTTATTAATTTCTATTAATATTCTCTAGGGCAGAAGAATTTGAATTCGATAAATTGGCGATGTTATTTCAAAAATTGTCTAACAGAATGCGATTAAAATTATCTTAGATAAGTTTTAGGATTCCCCAATGAACTCCTTCCAAATTCCAATTCGTGAAAATCATGATCTGATTTTTCAATTTACGATTCACAAGATATCGATGTTGGCAAATCATTCTGGTATTTTCTTTGCAATTTAAATTCCACTTATATTCGATTAGAAGAAATTTATATGGCATGTGTACAACCAGGATGTCTTCAAGATCTTCGCTGAAATTCGACATCCTGGTGACGTGAGTGGAAGAGTATTACACATCTTAAAGAATCGAATAGCTCGTAATGTCAAAGTGTTTGTTCCCTACGACAAGTTTCTCATGCGTCACGATGGCCTTTTTCTCTCTCGCCATCGACGAGAGATCCTTGAGAGATACCATGCATGCGCAAACCTTTCGTCGTCGGCAGCGCGACTGCCGTAAAACGTCATGATTATTTGCGACATTCGTTAAACGAGTACCTTCACTCTTGGCAGAGTGAACGGTATCGCGGACGGTTGTTTTGTGCAATACTGATCTCACGGCCTCGAAAATGCATGAGAATTTTCTGGTCTGCTTTATAAAGTCTATTTTGTAATGGATTCTTTACCGTTTCCTTCACATTTGTTAAAGCGACTTAATTTGCATTTGTATCTCATAAATATAAAAATATCTAAATCAAACTTCGTTCGATAATAATTCAATTAGGTTTTAAGCTTTAAAATAATGTGCAAAAATTTATTAAATTTAATCACGGCGTTATTTTTACGATGAAAGTTGCATGAGAGAATCACTGCTTTATTATTTAAAAAGTGATTTTCTCTCTCTCTCTCTTTTTCCTTGCACATACATTTACAAATTTAAATTTCGCTCGAATCATTTTTCTATTTCACGATATAACCATAAGGTGTTTTCAATGACCATTGAATATTGGATTTCGAAGTGAGATAAAAGCCTCGAAATGAGATAAATGCGTGTATAACATTCCAACACATTGTCAGATTTTTTGCGGCACTTACGAGTTAATTAAATACTATAGAACGTAATCGCCCGAAGAATAAAATTTTCCCGAATAAACATGCATTTTTTGCATGTTTCCACCGTGAAGCTCGCTTAATCGCATAAAAATAACTCGATAGAGTTTGCACAATGCGCAGAGGAGACAGTGGTGTCGTCCACACAGATATTTACTGCGTAAGTATCCCCATTTTCTTCGTATATTTAAATAAACGTTCTTCCATGTAAATCGTACATAAGAGACATAATATAGACAAAGCAGTGGTATTACGTATAATATTTAATAGTCAAAATTATTTGTCATGCATTCGCAAGTACCGTTACCGTTAAATTCGTATCTTCCCATGTTCGGATAAAATAACATGCCGCGTGTTACAGACAGGAAAGCGAAGAGAAGACAGCTCGCGCCTGCTGCTCAGATATTTATTTTATTGAGCCCGACGGGATTTAGATGCTCCAATATCATATCTTCAATATACAATATATGAGATGTACTCGAGCGAATCACCCTCGTACGAGGCGCACTTGTGTAAATGTTCCCACTATCGTTCCCACGTCTCTTGACCAGACAGTCCAATCAAACTGGGGGAAAAAAACAATAGAAAAGGGCAAAAAAGAATACTGCCGACCATCAATCTAATTTTCGATTCGAGCTAATATTTGCCCATTACACGTAGGCGTCTACGTGCGAGCGTGGCGTTTTTTCAGAATGATGACCTGACACGTGGGGTTTCTCTTCGGAGAAATCTATCTAAAAGTGTAAAAATAAAGCGAGAGATATTACATTCCCCGCATTCTCACTTGTTTATAAGAAGACCCGCGTTGCTGATCTGAGACAAACTCCGTATATTCTCCGAGCGATAAAACGTTGCGACGAGAACATTTTTTTATATATTAATTCCGTCAAATGTAAATATCAGACGTTAATTTCCACTAGGGTAAACATACAGGAAAGCAAAGTCGAAAACGATAATTTAATTCACGATAAATTTAGTAAGAATTTACAGCAAATTCAAGATATTTCGTTTCCTTTTCAAACACTCCATTTTTATTTCAATCGTTCATACGTTTATTTAATTGATAATTCTTCTACTCTGCTATTTCTGTTTTCTTTATCCATCAGAGACACATATCCAAAATCGCTCTTTCTCGTATTACCTAACCTTTTCCAAATAACGCGCGAAAAACTTGTATAATCCAATCTCCTTATAAATCTTCATTACTTCTTGTCTCAATTCCTAATTCTACAATAATTGTTGTCATTTAATTAACCTATTTTCTATATCATCTCTTTTTCTATTACCGCATTGAGCGCTGCTCTTTCATAACATCCCAGTGAGAAATGAATCATCGATCGATGTCGGTTTCTACGTCGATCCGACATCATTTCGACATCGACGAATCATCTCTCACTGGGATTATTACCTACAAATATTTTCGTTAGCCTGTGTATCTGCTCCGTTACCTCCGTCTCTTCCTTCTTCCCTATGCTTCCCTAATTAATTCTATTTTCTTTGCCTTTCATCTTCCCCCTTGTCTCTCTTTCCTACATCTACCATTCCCACGCATCGCCATAACCTCAAATCCATTTTCTTACTTTTCCCTTCTATCTATTCTTCTACAGCTTTCCTTGTACTCTTATCTTGTACTATCTCCACTTCTTCCACTCCTTTTAAATCACCCTCCTATCAAGTTTTCGGTCTTTCATACCTCTCTGTTTATTATATCGCGATCTCTTGCAAAGTTCCACACCAACACATCGCCTTATTAATCCACGCCACCTAACCAAGTCCTATTTAATTGATAATTACAAAAGGACACTTACTTAACTTGTTAACCGAGAATAACGAGTTCAATTTTATTAAAGCTTACATTCGCATACTGAAAATTGATATATCGATTGTCTTTTATTGTCACTACCTATATCTCTTCCAATGCATTCAATAAGGCAACTCTGCATTTATTCATTATATATTCATTATATATTCATTATATATTTATATTTTGCAAGTAAGCATGACGCACATTAACTCCCCCTGGTTAACAGGTTAAAAAAATTTAAAGATAATACATACCGTTTCACACATTATTCATTATTTTAGTTATTTGCAAACTAAATTATATTTAAAGATATCTCCGCATTATACAGTCTTATATTTAATAGTTAAATATGCGCTCATACTTGCACAGACACGAATTATGCGCGCGGCGTGCCGTGCTCTACGAGCCAATGCATGTTAACGAGCGTGTCGTGCTCGCTATACTAACGAGTGCGATTAGAGCACCCGTTAGAGAGAGAAAGAGAGAGAGAGAGAGATCCAACTTACCGCTAAACGAATCTCTGCCGACAGGCCAACGTTTTTCTGAGGAGCGGAGATAACCCCAATGGTGTTTCCTCATATTACGAATACATCTTTGTATATTTGCGAACATATTTCGGCACAATCAAATATTGCATACACGCAGCTGATTTTGAATCTATAAATTATTATAAACTTGTGTCCTTTTCTTAGTATTTCTTAGTACAATTATTTGTGTTAATTGTAAATTCGTGTTTTATTTTGTAATTAAAATGGTATAGGGAAATGAAAAGATTTTTGCATTTATTTTTAATATTTATTGCTGTAATGTATTTATTATTATTATTATTATTATTAAAAAATCTGCAACGTTGAGAGAGAGAGAAAAAGAGAGAAAGATTGACTCGTTACATATTTTTTCATCACCTTGTCGAAAACTAGTTCTATAATCATATAAAAAAAAAGAAAAGAGAAAGACCTATTTGTAGCTTTAAAAAAAAAGAAATGAACTGTTTATACATTTGAACTGCTTTCTATGTGTACACATATAATGAATCGAATTCGCGCTCACGCATTATATATTTACGGCATGCTTATCGCAAAGCGACGTCGAGGACGTCACAACCGAGTCGACATTTTTATCACTTTCGTAGAGACATGAATAAACGGAGTCCTACTTTGAAAAGAAGGTTCATAAAACGGAGCGTCTTTAAGACCATTTTATGATCTTCCGTAGAACGGGATGCCTTTCAATTTGTTGAAGCTGCACTAAATTCAGCAGCACATACAGATCCAGAATATTGTTCTGTTTACGGAGGAGAGAATCACGAATGCAACAGAGAGACAAAAAAAATACTTGCGGTGATATATAAGATATAAAATGTGATACATTTTACATCGTCGCGTCTAACAATACTATAGGTAAAATATATCATCATCTCTATAATTTATATCATATCGCGGTCTTTAATTAATCAATTTCGAGAAATTTACGGATATTTTGGTGCATCATTCTATGATTCTATTCAAATTTTTTCTGATACAATTCATAAAGATCGCCACTTCAACTTACGATTTAATAAAGCTGTTAATTCGATTATTCTTTGAAAAAAAAATCTGAATTATGAATTAATTTTGATTTAATTTTTCGAACGGTCTCTCATAAAATTATTAAGCTATGTAACGTAAATTATTAAGCATTTCGGGCGATATTAAGCATAAATGGCCTCGTTTCCCAGTTAAATTTAAGCGTAATAAATTTAGAACCAAGCTTTTGATATTACGGAGCTGTCTATATAAGTCCGTTTAAAAGAAATGCATTAAATTTAAAAGATTTTCAGACTTCACGGTATCTCTTTCTCTCTTTCTCTGGAAGGATCTCTCTAAAGTTAAAGGTCAGCGTGTCGCAAAATCTACTAATGAACGGCTGCCATCCCCAAGACTCGCGCTCGCGAGACCGACCTCAGGAATCGTAGGCTGATGACATTTAAAAGTGCCACGTGAAGGTATCGACCGACGTGCACGTTCGCTCGTTCTTTCTTTCACGACGGAAGGAAGAGAGAGGGACTATCAGTGTACGAGAGAGAGAGAGAGAGGGGGGTGGGGTGAGACGAGGGAGCGGAGCTGTCGACCCAGACGAGAAAACTGCAGTGAAAGCCTGCCTCGCATTCTGGGCCAGACGGAAGAAACATACAAGGCAGACAGTGTAACGGCCTCCTTCGCGCGTTCCCCGCTTCTTTTATTATACTACCTCTCGCTCCGAGTTCGACGCGAGCGTTCCCGAGCGCGCCTTTCCACCCCCGTTCGCCTTTCCTCCCTCATCATCGCGACACTCGCTCGGCTCGTCCTCTCAAGGAGGGAGATATGACAGAATAGTCTCGGTGTTCCAGATACGTGTACTAGTTCCGTATCAAGAGATATTAAACGCACGTCGTAACGCTTAAAATCCTTAACCGTCTTAAAAAAAAATAAGCTGTTTTTAGATCTAGATTTATGTAGCAAGATTGCATATGTTTTTATTTTATCATGTGCTAAATGCTAAAAAAATGTGAATAACATAGAATCGTTGTATTGTATCCCGGTTTCCTCCTTTGAATTTACGTTTATCTTCAGAATGTTAATATCGAAAATAATTTCGTGGCATTTAAAAATTTTTGTATTTATGAGATACACGTGCCGTGATTTTGGAGAAATAAAAGAAATATAGAAACATAGAAAACATAGCTGACAAACAAACTGAATACATTTACGAAGACATTCTCTAATAAATATTAATAAACGGTTAAAGATCAGAGAAATGAGGAAATACGGGAAGCCAGACTTATGAAACATTAATATAATATTTAAACATAAATATAATATATTTAAAAAAAGTAGCAGCACAATTTGTTCTCCTAAAGTTTGAAATATAGCGAAAATCTATGCAGGGACCGCATTATTAAATTTCACCAGCCCGATCTTTGAAATTCAAAACTACGTCGGGTGCACCGAGTTCTTCACAGATTAGCCCTCCGTGCTACGTATGTAAATCATCTGTGCAAGGTGCAGCACACCGAGGGTCACCTCGGCGGAATTGATTTTTTTTTCACGCACTAGTCACATAAAACACTTTCACCGACGTGGCGCATCGTACGTCTGTCGTAATTCATTTCGCTACTGTACGTGCCAGCTGTCAGGTGAAATAAGATGCCATACGGTACTTTCGCCTAAAACCGCGCTATTAAATTTCGCGAACGATTGGTAAATCGCAAACGGTCCGTCTTTAGAAAATAGCCGCGCTACTCCGTTCCTTTGGTGAATAATACGAATTAAAGACGCTTAAAATCGCTCGACACACTTTATATATTGATTTATATATATTTTCCCGCGATGTCTATGTACTCGACTTAATGGGCAAGAAAAACGTAAAGGTGCACAGAGTATAAGCGCTTAAAATTTTAATGACAGCTCATTTAATCGATTTCATCAACTTAATTATGAAGACATTTACATTGAAAATTGAAGGCTTTTCGCAAAATTAAGTTTCAAACGTCTAAATGGATGAGCAGGAACTCGTCTCTCGGTTAACTTTAAATTAGTTTTACCTCGACGGAAATTTCATTTGAGGCTTGATTAACAGGATGCTTAATAATGGAGATTGAAAAAGCGCGAATAAATTCTGGTCAAGTCTTCGTCGAGGAAAGGCCGAATTTCGACTATATTGTAAGTAAGTAGCCCACAGAAAAGTACATCTTATCAGCAATCGTAGGCAGATGCATACACCATCTTCCTTGAGACCTGTGTCCACGATGCCAGAAATCGGTCCGAGATCTTGAGCCGAGAAACGTGTAGCCAATCAACTTGCAGTTTTGATAGAAAAGCAATTTTATTGGCTAAATACTTCTGGGATCAACATCTCGGACCGATTTCTGGGTCACATTTTTACGTGGAACTGTAGATTTCTCATCTTCCCGCAGTGTCTGTCACTTTTCTGTTGACACTTTTCCGAGACGCAGAAAATCGGAATCTGTCAGCGAATCTTTTAAATCTTCGGTAAAGCCTTTTGTGTCCACGATACCAGAAGGAACGACGGAAATGCATCGATGACGGGTAAAAAGAAACACATTTTTACACACGTACCACTAGTGCCATGTCGCGCGGTTTCGACCCCTGGACGTGGAGGATTCGCGCGCCCAGCTCGAGTAATTTCCTGCGCAGCTGTTTCACGGAGACGCCGAGCGTCTGTATGTAGCGACGCCTCAGCTTCATTTGAACGGGGGAACCGCCAGGTTGCCGTCGGCGTGCCGGAAACAACCACTGACCGTCGGCCGGCCTCGTCGAGTTGACATAAACGCACCACCACCGGCGACACTTTTGCCCACCGTGATTTCCACCAACCACAGTTTCCGTCGCTCTCGTCGTCGTTGTTGTCGTCGTCGTCGTCGTCGTCGTCGCGACAAGCCACACCGGTCACTTGTAATTACTGCTATACTCGTCACAGCGGAACGGCACCGAGTTCCACGCTCGGAAAGTCGTCGGCCGGATGGAGCACTTGGCGAATCCCGACGACGTTCCGATATCGCGCTTTATGTTCCGCTTTCGCGAGTAGCAAGTAACACTACTGCCGTGGACACTCGGTTCCCGTGGAGCTCGGTCCACCGACGACGATCGATCGGCGGGGCCCGTTAGGAGGAAGCGACCCCGTTCCCACTTAATTCGATTGTATCCGGTGCTCCGCGCTTCGCCAGCGATCCCACTTGACCATAAGCGTTACGGTCGTTTAACGGCCTGCGTCTAATGGGAGCAGCAGCGCGACTCCGCCGTCGCGTTATCCCCTTCCCTGCCGCTGTGTATCGCTGCGAGAGGAGGGGAGAAAGAGGAGGAAGTTTCTCTCTCTCCCCCTCCGGCCGACCGCCCCTGTCGCCTGCCTGCAGCGAGATTCCCTCGTAGAGATTCCCAGAGATTTCCGGGAGAGAGAGCAAGAGAGACGCGAGTGCACTCTCGTTCAGTCAGTATTATCGGAAAGCTGGCTGGCGTGCGCGCGCGCCGTCTCGCAGACGTTGAATGACGTCGAGATATATAGCCGGCAGCAGCAGTCTAGACGGCTCCGACCTTGACTCCCGAAATCATCTCGCGCGCTCGCGTCGCCGTCGTTCTTGCGTCGCTCGTCGTCGTTGCGCGTCCACCCCGGGCCGCGGTGATCTCTCCAGCTTCCCATCAGAGGCAGCCGGTTATCAGCCTAAGATCCGCGCCGTCCGGCGTATCAGGGATCTCGGGATCTCCGCCTTCGTACATGAATTCGTCTCACGCTCGGAAAAGCAGAGGGGAACGGGGAAACGAGTCGGAGCAGCTAGGACGGAGAGAGAGATCTGGCGAGGGACAAGCGAGAGGGACGGCTGTGTTGGGCCCAGGGCGCAGATGAGAAACGTCAATGCGCGTCGTCGTGCCTCGCGAAAGTCGGCGCACGGCGTCGCCTCCGGGGTGCGTGTGTCACGTCAAACTCCGTCGCGCTGACGGCGTATTCTCGTCGTGCTCGACTCTCCGCCCGACGGAACGCGAGAGGGAGGAGAACGCGTGTCGTACGGCGTCGCCTTCGACGCGCCAGGAATCGGACCGAAGAGAGGATGGAGAGGAACAAGAGTCCTTCGTGTCGCGGCAGCGACGGCGACGGCGACGCTCGTCGACACAACACCCGACGCATTCCAGGTTCAGCGGCAGACTGAACGCGTCCGGTGTCTGTCAGGCCGCAGCACCGTCGACTCCGACTGCGCCGCCCCTCCGCCGCCCCACCATTTACTCCGAAGCCGCAGAGCGCTTCCCCCTCTTTCCCACCGCACCGCCGCTCTGTGTCCACCGCCACCGCCGCCGCCGCCGCCGGCGCAGTGGCCGCATTTACCCCCCCCTCCTCGCTCCTCTTCTCGCGAAGCGCCGTGCCGCGCCGCGCTGCGTCTCGTCTCGTCTCGTCTCTCCGCAGGACGAGGAGAGCCAGTCGAGTCTCACGCTCTTTCTCTCTTCCACTTTCTTTCTCTCCTCGTCTCGCTCACTCCCACGCGTCCGCCGCGTCGTATGTGTGCGTGTATCGCGGATGCTGATCCACCGGCTGATTAGCCCGGCGTGTCGTCGCACGACGCAAAAATCATCCGCGTTCCGCGCGCTCGCTCGTCCGGTGAACGCTCGTTCTTCCTCCTTCTCCACCGAACGATCCTGGATGCGCTGCTACGCATCCGAGAGCTCCTCGACTGGCTCGCGATTAAGATGCACCGATAATAATTGGTTAAAAAGAAATTAACGCAGAAATGACGAAGGTCGAGTCTTCGCGGGGCAACGCTATTTTATACGGCGTGTAGAGATGGCAAAAAACGACTTCAATTACGATCGATTCTTGTATTATTCTTCGATCTAATCGCGGAATAATTTAGTCAATGAAATCGATGATAGATCGACTCTTTCAAACTAATAATATATCTGTTGCAGACTTGTTTAGACTTTTACCATAAGATTATCTTCATCGACAGATTTCGAAACTAATCAAGACTAATAAGGCCCGACGAGTGTCTGCTACTTGCTTACACGTAATTTCAGACTGGATGATCGTAATCTCATTTCGGATCGCTTTGGATCGTTTAATTGCAAGTTCGATAAATCGGACTCGCGAAAGGCGCCATTTTTCGTCATGGTTGTTAAAACGCATCGGCGAGCGCGGAAACGATAAAACACTCGCTAACGTCGTTTCGCAACGGAATCGGTTATATTTCAGCGTAGTTATAAATAGCGCGGTGAAAAAGTTGTTGAAAAGTTTTGTGAACCAAGTGCCGAAAGGTCGAACGAAAAATCGCCTCAACGCGAGCGTTAAGTGCGCGTAATTCGCGCGAGTTAGTCATAACAACGGGGCATTACGATCGATCCTGTTAATTCGCGCGCGCATCGCATCGCATCGCGCTCAGTGGAGGATGAAATTACGCTTGAAATTATACCGGCTCGTTATTTCGGTCCCCGGCGTCGATCGATCGATACTGCTTCAGTTCAAGATTAATGCGTCGTAGATCGAGTTACTCGATTAATCCGCGCGCGGAACGTCCGTACGATCGCTTCGTTCTTAAATATTACACTCGCGCATTATGACAGCAAAATGCATTTGTTAGCGGCAATAACGCTTCGACAATTCGCCAGAGTTTGCTACTAGAATTTTAAGGAAAAGGAGTTAATTCCAGTTCTAGACGCGACTATAACGTAAAGAATTTTCCAATTCGAAATTGAAATGGATGTGTATGATAGAAATTAAAAAATCATAATATACATTTCGAATATTTAATCAAACGTGAGGATTTGGAGCCATTATTCATGTCAACTTTTAAATGCGGTCTGATTATTTATCTTTTCTTTTCCCCTAAGAATCCCCATAAAAAAATATTCTTTGTTCGTTATGTCAGATCATTCATTATATTGTATTACAATAGTTTGTAATGACAAACCAAGTCGGCGCGCAGCTTATTGATTGATATTGAGATCAAGATTTCAATATTTATGAAAAAGTTATCACATTGCCAATTTGCTTGTCAATTAATGCCTTTTCATTGGATATTGTATTACATTGACGTTTTCATTCATTCTTTTTGTATTTGTTTTTTATTCAAAATTATAATTAATTAACCTTAATCCCTCCAACGTTTTTTCCGCAACTTAATCCCTCCAATCAGAGTATTTCATGTCCGGTGCGTTTTTCACTAAGTTAATAGCTTCGAAAAATCTCACAAAAATATTTATAATCTCTTTAGACCTTCGACTAAAAATCAATGTAAAGAAAATTTGGAAACTATTTGTTTAAATATTTTTTTATGACAATTATTTGTTGAAAAACGCACATTACAACTAACGACTGTTAGAACGGGGGGGGGGGGGGCATGAACGATCTTGGTTGGAGGGATTAGAATGTGAATAATGATTCTAAAAACTAGAAAGGATTATTTTACGAAAAATGTACATGTAACTTTCTCGTGAAAATTCGAGGTCTATTCTATAAAAATATTTTTGTAATTAACAACAGCACAGTTCTGAAATAAAATGTTACAGAAGTAAAAATCCATCTGTTCGTAAGGCTTAATTCACCGTTTTGATATCGAGTAAGTTAAATAATTACTTCTCCTCTCTCTTTTTCGACAAAATAGTGTCAGATTTACAAAAATACATTATTTAGAAATCATCGCGATATATGAAAAATATCCATATTGAAACGTTTCGATCGCCTCATCATCACGAGTGAGAGGAAGACAAACGGGATGACGAGATCATTGGGATCAATCCATTTTTGTGGGTATTGATTTCCGCGTCTATTAATTCTATTAGCCGTCTATTGTGACGCAATCGGACGACCTCGTTCCCGATCTAGTAAAAAAAACACGGCTGCGGCTGGCGAACGGTCGATACTCCCGACGGAATTTCGACATTGCCCTCGATCACGAACAGGCATCGAAGCTCTACGCACTTGCGAGTGAGCGCGTGTACGTTGAGACTGCTACTAGACGTTGATCACCCCTGTCGAGGTCGTCGTCGTTTCGCATCGAGGTAGAAAGAGAGATAGAATCTATCGGTTAGTCGGCCGGTCTCACCGACGATTTCTTACACCCGCACCCATGAGACCGGGCTGGTGAGTGTATGGGCATCCGAGCGAGTATGAGAAAGAGAAAGTGGAAGAGAGAGAAAGCCAGGACGGACGGCTGGTAATGGCGGTGACGCCGGTCGGGATACGATGAGAGACGAAAAACAGCGAGGGAGAGAAAGGGAGCGAAAGAGAGGAGGAAGAGAAACACGACCGGATAAAGCGCGAGAGGTATAAGGAGAAAAGGAGCAAAAGAGACGAAAAGGAAAAGAAAGGTGAGCTCCTGCCCCTTCGCGACGTTATCCGACTGGTCGTCGTTGGTAAAGTCGCACCTTAAGGGGCACCCAGCGGCGATGTAGCTGAAGCGAATGGGCCTCCGGTGGCTCTCATCGACCTCGCTCACCTCCTCGCTACGGCCAAGGTCGTTCGTCGTCGGCGAACCGTCTGTCCCCGACGTTTGTACCACGCGTGGCGGTGTATAGTCATCATCGTACGAGGAAAGAGAGAGAAACGGAGGAGGCGGGAGCGACGTCTTTCCTCCCGCGTTTCTCGGCCTTATTTACCGAGCGACGTGCAGACGCTCGGCTGTTACGAGACGATCGGCGCGGCACAGGCTCGTCATCCCGCCGCCGTCGTTGTCGTCGTCGCAGCCGGTGTTTGTGCGCTCGCAGCACGCTCGCGGAATTCCGACGTCGTTGTTTACCAGCCCGAATTAACCACTTCATATACGCCCGACGATATAACGCGTATAATTAACTCCATGTCCCTCCTTTCGTCTCGTACGTTTCGCGCCAAGCGGACCAGACCAGGCCAGACGAATCGTCCTTCGTTTACGTGGAAGTTGCAACGAAAATTCACACACACGTGCGCACGCATTGCGAGGTTTTCATAATCTGGTGACGTTCTTTGGTAAAGCTTCTCTGTCCAAGAGAGAGTTCAACGCTTTGTAACTCAAAATGCATCTTGAAACGCCTACGGACAAGTGTTGTAAAAACAAAGCTCATGCTTTTCGCTGGTACGAGGCGAGAACTTTTATTGCGCGAAACTTGGCGCTACTTGCGGAATGCGAGATTTTATAGTCGTATACGTTGGTACGACAACGATGAGTCGCGCGAGACGGAGCGTGCCGTCAAGCGCAGAACGGCGCGTGCACAACATTGCGCTTTTCCTTTTCCGATTCACGTACGACCTAACGACGATGACGACGACGACGACGACGACGACGAAGGCGGCGGCGGTCTCCTATTCAGACTTTATCGCCGGCGCGTGCCTGCGGGCGACGTGACATTGTGCGTGTGTGAACGCCGCTTAATACACCGGCCGACGTATCTCCCCGTTCGCGCAGAAACGGCCGCTCCGGTGTGTGTGTGCGTGCGCGCGCCGTCTAGACGGAAGGTTGTTGGGACCGAAGGCGAGGGTCGGCGGGGGTGGGAGGAAAGACAACGGCGCGGCGAAGGGACCGAGGAACAGCGTTGCTCGTCGGCGGAGGTGGAAAAAGGCCAGGGAGGGCAGCGAGACGGGAGAGTGGGGAGGCATGATAACCGGCTATCACCGGGGTGATCATCCAACGACTCGGCGAACCACGACCGCAACGAAGTCGCTGGCTACATCAAAGTACCGATAGCTTATTTGTTACTGTTCTCGCGTGTAATAGAGGAAAAAAATGACCTTTACGCTTCTGATAATTGTGTGAGCGCTCGTTTGTTCGAGGGCAAAGGATCACGAGACACAACGATCTCCGTTATCGATCGCTCGGTAATGGTGCACTTTCTAAAAATCTGCAACTCGAGTTGTTCGATAAAATTCCAGTGTTTTCTTTTTGAGAATCACAAATTTGGTTATGTAATAGTTAAACAGAAGAGAGAATATGATCGATTTGGCCTCGCGTCGAGTTGCTCCCAATGCGAGTAGATTCTCGTGCGACTCCTCCGCTTCGACAGCTGCCGGTGCGAGTGGTGGTTACCTTCTAGAGGGCTCGCTTCGGAGTCAGTTGGCCACCCCTGAGCTATCATATCTCAGGGTCGTCGGTGCGGGTCCTCCGTTCCCTCTCCGACGATCTTTCCCCTTCCTCCGTGTAGCCGTCTTCCTCGTCGCACTCTCGTATGCTGTTTTCTCGTCCCTGCGGCGCGTAACCTCTGCCTCCACCATTCTACCGCCACCACCGCCGGTATCGCCACCTCCAGATCCGTAACCACGACCATTCGCGCCCACGGCGAGAATCCGCGCATTTGCGTTTCCCTCCTCTCTGTGGTGCCCGCGAAAATATAAGGTTTGACACGTAATGATAAACATCAAAATTTGTATGTGCCTAAATAACTGTCGAACGTGTTCTCAAAGATCCTATTCCTCTTGCAATAATAATTCCCCCCACCCTAAATGCATAAAATAAAGACGTAACTTACGCAGACGTAAGTTACGTATAACAGTATACGGCTGGCATTTCGATAAGATGATTAAATTGTTTTAAAAAACACACACAATATTATCTACTTTGCTTTTATAATATGTCAGTAATGCTAGGGATAATTTATAAAATGAAATTTAATTCGATTCTGGAATATAAAACAATCCTTATTCGGAGAAAGTATATCTTGCATACAAGGTTATTCAAATATATTATAAAATAATGATGGATGTGCCATCCTCGCCACACGGCTGATCGTGGCATTAGCCATCCACCACCTCCTCCTCCTCCACCACCACCTCCACCTTCGTTTCCACTACTGCTCCATGACTTCTTCCTCCACCCTCTCTTCTCGCTCTTCTTCATCCCGTCGTCGTTTACTCTTTCTCCTTGTTTTTTTCTTTCTCTCTCTTTCTCTTTCTCCTGCGTTCTGTCGTTCCTCGCTGCTCCTCTTCCTTCTTATCTTCCACAGCGCGACGACGACCAGACGAGCGCGATAACTCTTCTTCTATTCGCCTCTCGACCGCTTCTCTTTTTGCTCCTCTTCCGATTACGCTCTTTTTGCTCTTATCTGCCCTTCGCGAAGACTTCGACGCGTTATCGGCGAAGGGGGGAGCGAGCGCTCATTGCAGCTTCAATCAGGAGCGATGCACTCGAGATGCGCGTCAACTCGTCGCAACGTTTCTCGATTCGAACGCAGGGGGATGCGATAAAGAATTCATATACTTTCCTCCTTCCTTTTTTTCTTTCCTGACGTGTTTTACATTTTGCGTCCTTCGAACGGATTTAGATTCACTACTTTGCTTATCATCGAAAAAAGTGTTCGCGGTGTTTGCAAAATACTTCGGTTTCTAATCCCGAAATATAATCAAAATGAAGGTATGTACAAGCCGGTACGCGCATATATATGTACAGTATATGTACCGGCCAAAATTATATCACCTTTTTTTTCTTTCTTCAAAGGACTTTCGTCAAAGTACATCGAATGCACTAAAAATTTTACAGTAGACACCTACGAAGTATAATGAGACAAAATACACCAATACATGATTTTCGAATTTTTTATTAATTTTCCCCTAAATCGCATCTTTGTGCTTTCTTTGTTTTTCATGTCGCAGTAATTTTTTTTACAGTTATAACCTAATTTCGTTGTTCATTTTCCAAATATTTATTATTATAATAAGGGTTCAAAGTTTATTATTAAATTTAACATATTTTGGAAATTTCAAATAAAATTAATTTTTCACAAGTTATTGTTTGCATTATTTGATGAAAAGTTATTTCTTCAATAAGCTATTACTTACCACCAAAACATGTTGTGATTTGATAAAGATCCGTGCACTTTAAAATAAGTTATACTCAAAAACTAAAAGTGATATATAATTTTGGCCGGTACTGTATGTATTTCGAAACAAATAATACACTTCTAAGCGAAATATTCTGATGATCTAATGCTCTTTCGAGCGGTCTCAGATTCGCCCGAGTTATTTTCCGCCAAAGCGTTTTGCGAAACAGATTCTGTTTGGCGATTCACGAAATATGTGAGATCTCTTGGCGAAAATGCGCGCCGCACAACCGCGTATTATAATCATTTTTGGCAATGTACCGTTAATGTTGGCGTGCACTTTCGCATTGGCTATCGCCGAACCATGCTACCGTTGTTGGCCGCCCGCGACGCGACGTGTCGCGTTGTCACGAATAATTGAAGATGATTTACCGGTGGTGCACGGCGGACACCAATGTGTGTTTGTCCGTAATGCAAAGCGTGATTTTATAAAATAATTTCGCAATCTCTCTCTCTCAGTCTCGTGATACATGAAAAGCGCGGACGAATGATGAATTTAATTTCATGCAAATGATGTTCGAACTGATCGATGAGAATTTGCAAACTTTGTAATTTTGATGTTTCAAATATATAACCACTGGTTACTTATAATTACCTTTCTCACGTTCACATATTTTGTATTTCTGAAAATTCTTCGATAAAAATTCAAAGTATTAATTTTCATAATTCTTATATGATATTTGCTTAGGAAAGATTATGATTATTTTACTTGTAATTAAATTAATTTTTCACAAAACTCTCTTACGTTTGTATTTGTCCATAAAATTAATGAAATCTATATTCTCGTTGTTAAGTTACTTAATTAAATAATATTATCTTCTTATTTATATTCTCGTTATTAAGTTTAATTGTACACACACACGCACGCGCGCACACACACACACACACACACACACACACACACACACACACACACACACACACACACACACACACAGTCACACACACCCAGACACACACACACACACACATACACACACACACATATATCACTACTTTTTCACCAATATAATTTTCATCATCCTCTCATACAAAAATGTCGATTATTAAGAGGTTATTCAAACGTTCAATGGACACATATTTGCCCATTCTGCGTCTTTAATGCAAATAATTTTTCTGTCGAGAAACAAGCCGTCGAATACGATTGGAATGTGAGTTTTAACACGTCGATTCGCAAATGCAGCTATAATTTCGTAACACGCGAAATATGCATTCTGTCACATTTTCGCTAAAATCAAGTGATAATTTAACAACAAAATGTTAGAATAATGTAAAAATGATGGTTATAATTAAAGGTAAACAATTAAGGATATTGACATAATTAAAACCAATCACCGTAATCCTCATAATCATTTTAAACGCATGAAGCAGCAATTATAAAAATTACATATTTTTTTGTGCTTGTAACGTTATCTAAGTGTCATTAATAGTATTGCGTAATAACGCCTGATATACGCCTTTTTTATGATAATTAAGTATTAACAATTCGATGTGTTTAACAATTCGATGCTCAACACATTTGGAACGTATCGTATGCTGAATTGGAGCCAAAGTTCTAATGTCGCGGTACCGTTTGCCAGCAGCACGTGGCAGAATAAACATCGTGTGCTCAATCCCGTATCAGCGATCAGCAGTCCGTGAGCACTCCCAGGATTACGGTAAACAAACGTGCGACCGTGAGCGAGAGTGGTCACGCGTGCGCCTACTCGTGGCAATCGTGTCGATGTTAATTAACGATGCATTAGACGCGCGCGAGCAAACGAGTTAACACGCGGATAAGAACCACCGTTGTCGTCATCGTCGTCGAGAGAGGAAAAACAGATAAATAGCGCATACCGCTTTGATAGTACACTGTATATGTTTCCTGCGAGTCTTGTTTTGGCGAGTTTCCCCGCGCTTATCGGATGCGCCTCTAATAATATCATTAATTACTCCGATAAGCGCAATCGCGAGCGACCGAGTGAAAGAGGCGCGGAGTCGAAGGCCCGATGATTTATTTAGTCATACGACAGCGAGAAAGCACGATAAGAGCTTTAATGGAAACGATAATTCTCGACGGATACGTGCCACGAATGGTGCGTGAGGCAAACGTGTGAGTCCGGATTAATCTCTCCCAGAAAACAACCGCGGAAGCGTAATCGTTCGGCGATTAAACGCGTGCCAAAGTACGCGAAGTCGAGGATGCTGTCGACGTCACGTATTTTCGCTCGTGCATTATGCTAATCTTGCCGTTTGCGAAACACCGAATAGTAAACTAAACGGCCCGTCTGTCTGGCTTGCCTGCCTGCTGTTCGAACACCTCGTGATTTATTAAAGGCGGGTGATCCCGCGAATAATCGGAAGAATTCACCGTATCGTGCCCCTCTCGTAAAAACCGACACGTCAAAACCGATTAGTCGTCGGCGGCTGTGAATATGATTCGTGCTCGGAGGAAGACAGGGATGATAACATCCCTAAAGTGCTCTGTAGTTAATATTGAAAAATTGGTCGCAAGGAAATCTTTTTCTCGTTTCGTTAAAGTGCCGAAGCAGATATTTCGTAGATATGATAAAGAGAGAAAAGAAAGAGAAAAGAGTAATTATATATGAGAGATATATGTAGAATCTTGTGAAATGGAAAAAGTATCATGATGTATAAAATTTAAAGAAACTGTAAGATTTTTATCTCTGACACAATAACATACTTATCCGCAAATAAAATATTTCCTTTCTTTAGAAATTTCAGTCTATGTGTTTTTGTCAATAGCTTATAAATAGATTATCTGATAATTTAATTTGAAATAATGGTAATTTAATATCGCTGCCACATGGATGAAATAAGATATATATTTACGAAACTATCATATTATCTGACTATATAATCTGATTGCCATTCGTTATGTGAAACTCCTGGTAAGATATCAAATAAAAATCGCAGTACTCAGCTATTATATCTCCCCGGCATGCGTATGTATAACAGAAGCGAGGTAAGCGAAGAAGCAGAGAGATCGGCGAAATCGGCTGTTTATTTTTTATCGGGTGATGCTTAAAAGCGCAGATTCGTTTTAATAGATCAGCTCGATTAATCGATCAGCTTACGGACGATCGTTTCGGAGCGGTGTGCGAAATCTAAGCTGAGACGATGAAGCGATTATTTTCGGATCGCGAAGGAGCGCAAGGACGATCGAAAGCGCAGCGACCGACCGGCCACGGCGATCGGCCGGTGTCTCTCTTGCATTCCTGCTCTCCCTTTTTCTCCTCGACCGATCTTCCGCAGGGTGACCGACCTCGACGTCGCGCCTGCCGACGTCGCGGTCAGGCCGCCAACGAGAGAGACAGCGAGAGGGAAAGAGGATCGGGGACCACGTCAACGGCCGGTTTTTTGCCGAGTCGGCGCGAGCTGCGAACGTTCAGCCACGTTGTTGATAACGCGTGCGTGAGTGCGCGCGCGCGCGCACGTAATCGGGATACCGATCCGACGGACGCGATCGTGTAGCTACGACGTAACGCGAATCTCCCCCTTGTGTTATTGTCCTGTAACGATGGCGCTTAGGGGGGATCGAACTCGACTGGGACATTGAGTTTCAATAAGTAGTACTTTATGATAAAGTCACGCGATACCTCATGACGTGCAGAATATATAAAATAATTTATGCATTCTGTTCATAATTTCTCTTGAAATAACATACTCGGGGAGGAATACGCGAAGATCGGTAACTATAGAGAAAATATTTCAGCCGATATACTCTCCAGTTAAGCCTTGTGTTCACGATACTAGAAATCAATCCGAGATCTCCATCCGAGAAGTATTCAGCCAATAAAATTGTCGCTTTTCCATAAAAACTGCAAGTTGATTGGCTATTTCTTGAATCGAGATCTCGGACCGATTTCTAGTATCGTGGACACAAGACTTTAGAAAATTTGTAAATATATATTCTTTATGTTAGGAAAGTCTATTGTATCGATTTTCCTTTAGAACGCGTTGGAATTTATTTGATCAGTAACAATCTTCTTTTTGTGTATCGAAAAGTATATAACACGAAACGTAAGAGCTTTCTCTTATTCTTAAGAAGTTTCTCTCTTTTATAAAACACACAGCTCTTCTTGCAATATACATACGCATTCAATTCCGTACTCAAATTTTCTTTTTACGACACAGCCCGAATTTTTCGCAGACTACTGCGCAGACTAAGCTCATCTTTTATGTATACCAGTAAGATGATGATGCCGCTGCAAAAAGATTTCCCCCATATCGTCAAGGGCTCGAACCCACCGATCAACCTTGGGAGTAGCGTTGGAACGCGATGGTGTTCACGGAGGAAAATGGATGAACGATACAACGGATGCGGCCGCGGTGTGTGTACGTCGGCGTTAACGAGCTAGAAAACTAGCAGAGATTTGCCCGCAAGCGGATTACGGTCACGTCTCGCGGACGGTAATAATAACGTGTAATAACGCTATCGCGCGAGTCGATTATATCGCGAACGTAAGGACGTGGTTATCTGGAAGCGCGCGGCCGCGTAACCAGTCCCATCTATGCGCGGCATTACGGTACAGCCGTGCCGGTTGTTAAGCAACGTAATAATAGGTCACTGCAGTCAGTTCATCATCAATTTTATAATACACAGAGTTTAGTTTACCCGAGGAAAAAAAGGGGGGATGGGAAATTCTCCAAGTATACTGAGAAAAATAGTTGATTTAACTAAACCGTCCAACTAAAGCAATAATACAATAAATATGAAAGTTCATGCTGTTTTTCAATAATAACACAATTTCTAAATGAAGGGCATTAAACACATACTTCTTTATTTTTATTGTGTGGTTTCACATTAGGATGAATTATCTTTTATTTTAATCCTTAGCTGGCACACTTCTCCAGAATTTCATAGCTGACACACTGGTTGTTTGAGACCCCAGACATAAAAAATGCTTGCTGCGAGAAAGCTACTGATTTTTTTACTTGAAAAAATTCTCAGATATTCTTTGATACTTGTTTTAACACATGCCATAGGTTATTTTGATCAAATTTAATAGTGATTGAAAAAAATTTTTTTTAAGATAAAAGAACGAAAATGTGACTATTTTCACTTAAAAAGTCAAAACTCTTCCATTTTTTGATATTAAAAATTAAAAATTTAACTGGACACTCTTGAGATACAACACTTTCAGAAAAAAATAGTCTGACTGTGGCTGTTGAGAAAAAGGTATTTATTTAGAGAAATGAAGTGAATTTTAGACAAAAAATTGGCTGAACTTGCCTTGCTTTTGGTCAGCTACACAATGCCAGCTAAGGGTTAACTAACAAGTTTACACGTGACCATTGCATTTTTAATTACCGGATCCGCTTGATTTTACACAACATGATAATAACTACAACGATTTTCTCTAATGAAAAAATGATTCTTCACCTTCGACCGAATTAACAATGCAATAGACAGCTATTATTTTGACTTAAAAATTTCACATCTATGCCTTTGGACATATGAGAAGAGGAATCACGGCATTTGACGGATTGCAAGCGTGTCAAGATCTAAATATTAGCTGATAGGAAAAATACTGTTTTTATTAACCGACACTGAGGGTGACTTCATTTCAAGTCAAAACGTTTTGTATAATTTTTTTGTATAATTACATTGTATTATTGGCACTGTCATCTAGCCTGTTCGTTTTTGCCTTTTATTTAGAAATTGTGTAAAGCAATAATAACGAAATTTGTTGTTATCCTAATTAATTCTGTCTGACTGACTAAGTCTGTCTGACAATTTTTAGCTTGGACAAGAAAATTTTTGTTCATTGTCTCAACTAAAAATTCATTTGAATCAATTATTTCTTTTCTCATACAAACTGCATTGCTCATGTACTCGCACACGTCTATTGTATGTTACGTATTTATCTGCACTACCCACGATAAACACTGTAAACTTTAGACTTTGACAGGACAACAACTCGAGGATTACTTACAAAGATGTCTAATGCAGCTCCGTTAAAATCGAAAGATCAATTTCAAATTGGAGAACCCGAGAGATCTACAGATGAAAGGTGACTTGTTAGTTTCCTGGGATATCCTGTACATTGATTTGTGTTACGACACCGGTTATTAAATATTTCAAATGTTGTAGCTGTGCGTAGCACGGAAATTGCAGTTGCCGTCGCGGCTCGGATCCCCGCCGGCCGATTAAGTGCGCGCCGTTGCTCGTTTTCATAATGACAATACTGCTGGATAACGAGAGAGAGTTGCGCGAGATGAATCAACCGTCGAGACGATCGCCGCCCCTTCCGGCGCGAATAAGTCTGTGTAAGAGCAGGGACTTAATCCATCGGTTCGAACGTGCGTAAGAGCTTAACGTTTAATCTCTTAACTCTTATCTCTTAACTGTTTGCGGATCGGTAGTTAGGAGCAATAAACAGATTTTTTAAAAAGAATTCCGCTCGCAATGGCCGGCGTATGGAGATATAACCAGATCATTTTGCGTGCCGCAAATATAATCCTTTTTTTACAATCTATCCTGTCAAAAAGAAGTATCGGAATAATTTACATATAAATGCACACATATATATTATATATATATACATATATATTGCATATCTTTAGATTTACAAATCTAAAATCATACAGAACATTCAGTGTCTCTCGTGGTCATGCATTCATTTAATGCTAAATATACTCGGCTGATGTGTTGGGATTTATCGGTCTAATTAAGTCTAATATGAGGATTGCATTCAATGTCAGCATAAGAGAAGAGGAATCAGACGGCCGCATTTAGCTCTAAACGCGAGAACATAAAGACCAGCGCTTGTATTATTAACCGAGTCCATTACAGATCTTCAAAATACCCATAGTAACGCGTAATCGACTGATAGCCCAATTTAGTCTTTTAACAGAGAGATCGCCAATGGATTATAATACGATGCTCCTGGCTTTTAACATCGTCAATATTCCGCAGCCATATATCGCTACAGCTTGGCCACGTTAGCACGTTTGATACGTCGAAAACGCGTCGGCGCTGTTCTCTCCCAAGAATGTCTTTTCCAAATCGCACGCCGTAGCTTGCGGTTTTGCCGTTATTACCGCTGGTCTTTCCAATCACCGCGAATTTCGCTCCTTCCACCTTGCGGAATTCGCGGTCGTGCCAGGCACGTAGACAGCGATAGATACGCGTGAGTGGCGCCCGCGTTCCCCTTCTTTTCTTCTTGTTGCAGAAATACGCGACGGTTTTACGAGCGAAACGGGTACGAAGCAACGACGATGTAACTCGATGACGACTCGGGGACGACGGGTGGCCGCGTATATGGTCGTCCTGTCTCGTTTCGCTCCGCTCCGCTCCGCTCCGCCCCGCGTCTGCCCCGTAGGGACGTCAATCAATGCCTTTTCAGGGGATTGCGTAATCGTCTAGACTAGCCGGTCGCCGCGCGTTTTATCGCTCTTATCGACTCATCAAGGACGAGCTACGCGCAGCAGTCAATGGTGATGACGAGCGCGCGACCGCGACACCGGGATATTATTACACCGTTGAAGCGTACGTAAGCGTAATGTAGATATGTCACCTTCCCGACGAATATCACCCAGCGTTACGAGACGCAAGATTTTTGGGATAACGTGGAACGAAAAAGCGAGACGAGCTCAAAGAATGTCTATCGATACCAGATGAATACTGGTTATCAGCCTTTCGAGACGATTCCCGACAACGTCCGCCGCGATAAAACGCGATAACGTGAAATGTGTATAAATATAGTGGTGAGGTGACTGTCCAGCCCAAGTGGATATAAATACGTATATTGAGTGAACTTCATACGAAATTGAAAAAAAAAAAGATTGGAGAAAATGATCGAACTATCAATATCAACAATCTCTGTTAACGCCTCGGCCTCGTTAACTAAACACTCTGAATGCCACGTATGACGTGTACGTGAATCCGCGTTTTTTTCCCGGCTATTATACAAATTTTGCAATTAATATGTCAGTTAATGTAAATTACAATGCCATTTATTTGCGCAAGTTGACCGTTTAAATTACAATTACGGTATCAGTCTGATTAAAATGATCAGACTGAACATTAAGATTACTTTCTTCAATAGACAATTAAAGTTAAAAATGCAATCAACAATCATCTTTTATTTTCTAAAAGTTGATGCTTCCATATGTAGATACGCCTTGTATCCATTATGTCTGAGATAGTCTAGAGAGAGAGAGAGAGACGTACCATCTCAGTAACACAAGGGAAATCATAAGCGTTCTAACGAGCAGCTTTTCACAAATGTATGGAATTTTTCATATTTTTGGGTGTTCTCTGTGTACGTCGTGCTCGCTGTGTACACTCGCGATTGCACATGACTCATGAAACATTCCGAAAGTCTCGTCCATATTTCACAACTTTATTATTAGCGAAACTAATAATCGTTAACCACGAACTACATTAACCACGAAACTAATGTATATCCACATATATTGCAGCCATATATGTATATCTCCTTAAATGTAGGCTGTGCCATTTAAGTCGTATTATTTTTTAATATATAGATAGATTAACTATTCTGAATGTAACTTCTGAATATCTTTCTTCTACAAAAATACCTGAGAAAATTATCATTTATAACAGTTTCAAAAATAATATCGCACGTTTTTATGACAATTTGTCAATTTTAAATTTTGCCAAAGTAAAATCCATTCGAAAGTAGTTGTAAAATAAAAAAATAATCTCGTTTATTTTCTCACCTCAAATATAGATCCCTTTGCCTCGATACTTTCGTGAAACAAAAATTCTAACAATAAGTCTCGTAAAAGAATCGAGAATCATAAAAAGATAATACGATAGAAGTGGAACACTTTGCACGGTACGACGACGATAAATCGTAAAATTTTCTGATACAGAGAGCTATTTTCTTCCACTAAAAATTACTCCCCTCGCGAGAACGACCGAAGGCATGCCAGTAAATAAAAGTCCGGTATTCCTGCGGCTAACGAGGATTCCTGCCGGACTCGTCCGCCGACTGGGACGAGAACGCGACAGGTCGTCCTACGAGGCTGTTTCGGGCCTTGTATGCAAATCCTTAACTCGTCCTGTTTACTATTTTCGCTTGTGTCGAGTGACGATGACGAGGACGAGGACGAAGACGGCAGGAACGAGGACGAAAATGAGGATGAAGACGGCGAGGACAAGGACAGCGATAACGACGATGACAATGACAACGACGCTGACGATGACGACGACGACGACGACACCAAGCATGAGCGCTACGATGTCAAAAAGTCCCCAGCGGGGACAACGGAGAGGCCGAGGTTAAGACTCGGTTACCATGGCTTTCGGGTCGTGGCCTCGACCGGGGACTGGGACGAGGCTGTTTCGGGGCCCGCTCCATAAAAGAAGTCACGGTCGTGGGCGCTGCTGCGTAAGATGACGGCGGATAGGCGAGAAGTGTCGTCTCGTCCGCATCAATTCTAACCAGTCTCTCCCCGTCGTCGTCTCCATCGTCTTTTTAACTCGCACCGTCCTTCCCGCCGTCCTATTCGAATTCCTCCTGTTTTCAGGCGGAATTCGCTATTTTCGACAGAACAAGTTATCCGCCGTTCGTTGTTTGTCGTTTAGTATCAGAAACGTTTAGTATCGCGGCGTTCATTCATTAAAGAATTAACAATAGCAACTGAGACGTAGACTCACTAACATCAACTAACACTAACAAGGATTTATGTTATGAGCGTTATGATAATAAGCAACGAGAGCATACATACAGAAGGGAGTGCTTAAAGTTTACTTTGTCGTTCTAAAAACGCATCGAGATTTAGTCGCGTTATTAACGATGGCATCGCGTAGATCTTACGAAGGTAAGGCCAATTAAAGCAAACGTTCGTCAGGGTTACCATGCATTATACCGCCGTATAATGAATGCAAATGTTTTCATTATGTTAATCGACCTCGTTAAGTCGCGCGACGGCCGACGGCGGTCGGAAAAGTGCGATCGCATCGTCGTTGCTTCGTGTGTGCCTCGAAGAGAAGATACTTGCAAAGTCAGATTTTCGCAGATTCGCATGAAAGCGAGATCAATATGATCAACAATTTTCTGTTATTTGAGGACACCGCTCAGTCTCTCCGTTAACTTGATACGTTTGCCATTAGAAATCAATTTCTAAGAAATCAATTTCAAAGATTTATTATATACTAGCGTTCTCCGTCTCGGCTCCGAGATAATATAGTGTGACCGAATCATACGTATTGGAAATGATATTTTTCGAGCACGGGCAGTAGATCTCGATAAATTTGTTCGTACTCGAGACATAGTGGTAGAACCGACGAATAAATCTGCGAATACAGAAACATGGAGACAGTGCCCTTATATAATCTGCTTGCTGGTGGATGAAGCCGCGCGCCGCCTAGCGGTGACATCACTACACGGGTTAATACAGTCGTAAATGATAAAAAATAAAAACATCACTTTCTGAATAATAAAAATATTTTTAGACATGCTATATAACCTATGTCCGTCCTAGTGTATATGAGAATATGGTGTCAAAATTTGGAGGAAATCGGTCCAGTAGTTTTTGAGTTATGCGGTAACAAAAAACAGGCTTTCTCTTTATATATTAGTATAGATTTACATACATTGATAATAAATGTATTAGTCTAATTCTGAATTTATTAAAATTTAATATTAAAATTGGATAAAGTAATAGATTGCTTGTAATTTTCCTTAAAAAAAAAAAAAAAAAAACGTAAGATTATACAACAAAAAAGACACAAAAATTTAATTGCTGTTTAACGATTCTCCCAAATAGATGTCAAAAATATTTAAGCCGTACCAGGATTAAATTAATCTTACTCTCTGTCTGTGAGAGAGAAATGTCAATAAATTTGGAGTTAGATCAAGATTAGCAATTAACTAGCGCTCAATTATATATCGTAAATCCGAACGTGACTTCTAATAGAATAGAGGGAGTGCTGGATCAGCGAAGGCCTGGTCTTGTCACGTGCCAAATGCGCACAAGCGGAGCTGACCGCAGCGAGACGATGTACACACGCGTGCGAATGCGCGTATACCATGTAGTTACTTTTATGTCTCAGTCGGAAACGAGACCGGTCGCTGAACCGACGTTCCTTGTTGATAAACAGTCGCGTCGTTCATCTCGGAATTAAGAGGTTTTCTCGAAATACAGTCTCCCGGAGATTTATCTCCCATTCGCTACCCGATTCTGAGCGTGTTGCTATTTCGCAGTCCTGAATTTATTATGCGCTAGGGCGGCGGATAATGACAACGTAGCGTATTTTCTCCGGGTGCCGGACATAAAAATTTCTAAATTTATTTACTCATGTATGTATGATGATTTAATAGTTTACCAAGTGTATTTTAAACGTATACCTTGAAAATTATTGAGAAATCACGACCGATTCTAAACAATAATCATGTAATAAGCCAATCTCGATCAGGCTGGATCTTTATAACTCATTTTAAAAATTAACTCACGAAAATACAGTAACATCACTCCACGATTCCTTTATCTAGCTATCTTCTATATTTTTTATTTCAATTGCTTTTGGTTTACAATTTTTATTTTTAGCTATATTAAACCAATTCGACTAATATAACAAGCAACTTTAATATTTCATATATGTATAATAAAACAACGTTGCAGTTTTTAGTAAATTTAAAGAATGTATGTGAATTTGAGAAATTAATCTTATGCGAACTTTATGTTTCATTGCGATCGAATGTACTCCATATAATCGCCTTTTATAGAACGCTGTCGATTGCTCATTTTCATAGTCGGCTTAATTCGCTGTCCGAAACTCCGACGTGAAACGATCGATAAATGTGGCGGGTGCGGGCTCAGAACAATGAGTGAGTGAGTGAGAGAGAGAAATAGAGAGGAAGCGAATCTGAAAAGTAGCCGGAGAGCGGTCGCCGCCGGAAGGACCGCAGACGCGGCTTGCGGTCCGCGGCTTGTCCTGGTGCTTCTCACGGTTAGTCTCTCCGCTTCGCAAGCGACTTGCAAGATTCGAGTGTGAAGATTCGAATTAATTCTCCGAGAGTAGAGATGGGTTTATGGGAAAGTCGATAACGCACACTATCATCGTTCTCTTTCTTATTTAATCTTTAATCCTTATCAGTATTTATCAAAAACATTTAATCGAACATGTGTAATCCATGAGAAAGATATTTTTCACAAAGTAATGTCATGATTCCATTAATTAATTGCTATCAAAGCAATAGCTATATACATATATGTATAATATAATTGAAGAACTTTTAGTTATGATTCACATAAATTGTGCGATTGAATCTCAGAAATTAATACTTCCGTTTGAGAACTCAATTATTCGCGATTTATCTTCAAATTGGATAATAAATGGATATTATTATCTTGATATGTAAGAACGGATATAAAAAGGATATAAATAGTATAAGTTACGCGCGTGCTTGCGCACGTTAATTGACGATGATATTTGATTGTCACGAATGTGTAATAACATTTTTGTGTAAAATATATTACAAAACGATATTAAAGAGAAAGAGTGCTATTATTAATTTGAAGATAACATATAACTCTCTGAAATATCAATTAAATTAAAAAGAAAATTCGTGAGGTTACCTCGCTCTTGCTACAAGGCTATATTTGGCAGACGACCTCTCTCACCCTTTGCGACGCGTCGCTATATATCATGAGGGAAAAGTAGGTCGTATCCGAGGGTTACCTGCGAGCAGTCTCGAGACCGATCAAAATCAACGTCGCTACGAGCGCACGCCCGCCGTAGGCTCGGATGGTCGATTCGAAGGGCGGTTGGTGGTTGGTTGGTTGAATGTTTGGCTCGCCCATGGAGGACAGGCGCGTCGTTGGGTCAGGGTCGCCGCCACGAGAGAACGGGAAAGTCGATAGGGAAATCGGGTTGCCACCCGTTACTGGCGGTGGCGAATAGTCGATATATCGGCCAATATAGCGAGGCACCTCTACGGGAGATAATCGAAGGGAGAGTTCGTTATGTGGAATATTTTACGAGGATTCCGACATATCGCGACAAGGGGAGGATCAGACAAAAGAGCGAGTGAGCGAGTGAGCGAGTGAGCGAGCGAGCGAGCGAGAGAGAGAGAGAGATATTATTGTCTTCTCAATTCTCGACTTTCCACAATTTCAAGAATTTCCGTCGGAATTATTTTCGACCTGTTGGAATTAATGTCACTCGTAAGGTTTATTTCTGATCGAGTGGGAAGTGAAATATCGTTTGCTCTTTTTATTGCTGCAATGTGCGTTCTCTCTTGCGACACAAGTGTAAATATTTGTGTGATGTCGCGATGAACGTTTACCGTTAAACGGAGACACGTTGTAGCGCAGATGACTCGGCGAGACGGCATTTCTCTTTTTTAATCATGTAACACGTTGACATATTAAATTACTGATACAAACAGATGTGTGTGCGTAAACAAATAAAAAAAGATGTTATATCACGAAATAGCTCCGGCTTACAGTTTCCCTTTTTTTCAGTATTGATTATGTCTAAACAAGATTATAGGAAAAGTTATGTGTGTTTCTTGAAAATTGTAGCTATATGCCACCTGCGACATAAGAAACTTTGTTTACTTTATGGCATGAGATCATGGATTTACATAGTTTCTGTGTTTTTTAATTTTTTGATTGTTTTGTCATGTTTTTATTCAACTAAAATTAGTTCCTCACTTGAAAAAATCCTAAATGATATTTTCATGTTGAATAAATTATTTGCCAGTTTCAGTCGACAAACGGAAATTTTTTATTAATTTAGCTCATTCATTTCTGACAATAAATTTATTGTATATATATTTTGCTGTAGTTGTAAGCTTAGTGAAAAACTGAAAGAAATATAGATCCTATATGTTACGTAATATGAGATGAAAAGATGTTATTTTATTATCGACTCGACCTAGATTTTTCACCTGAAACGCCAACCCTTGCGCTTTCGTCGCGACTCGACGACACCGCTTTCGGCATCGTGTGTGCCGTAGATTGTGATGTCAGCACGTGACAATGCTCGCGTAGTTATGTCGCAATTAGCATGTGCGCGTGACCATTGGCGTAGCTTCGCTCTAAATTCCCGTCGTTTTGCTCTAAAACGTCGATATGGTAATCAACTCCTTAATTATATGAGCGATTCTCACATAGAAAATAAAATCCAAATAATTCCTCAGATTTAACAAACCACATTTAGAGTATCTCGGCTTTTTATTTATAGCACAAGAAAAAAATCTATAATCTCCAAGAAGAATCTCAAAAATTTATCGCGTAACTCGAGAAACAAAATCCGAATAATTCACGTTTACGTGACACTTTTCTCCGCGCTCTAAATTTACTCGTTAGAATCAATTAGCACGAATCGTCGAGGATCATTGTAGACATATCTTTGTTCTCAACGTGAAGATCTGTTGATAGCGTGGCGTAGATCCGTGACTTTTAATTCACGACTTTACAGCAATCTCATCATCGGCCACGATTTATTTCTACTGCTACTGTTCACATCGGCGGACGATGATTCACGCGTAAGTCTAGACGTCGTTATTTCCCGGAAAAGGTAATAGAGACACGTGCGGCGCGGCCCCGTTCGTATATCGCGGCCTTCGTCGCGCTATCGCGAGTGACGTTGCATCACTGGCGGGCGGTCGTCGTTACGTCATCGCACACATATATTCTAGTTCCACTCGCGAGCTACAAATCCCCATGACATATGGCCACCGCCACCCGCTCCCAAAATATCAATAGCGGTGTAACCGCGGAAAGTAGACACTGCACGAATGCCACGCCAGGACAACGTTATGTTATAACGTCGGCACTTCAAGCTTATTGACCTCGTTTTTCACTCGTTTGTAAAATCGAAGCTGATCTCTTCCTAATAGAAACTTGACAGCAGACTATCACGTCGCTCGATAGTCTCGACAACAGGAATCTTGTGTATTTTAAAAATGAGAAAAATGTGTCGAACGACTGTACTTTTCCTCGCTGTGTGTGGAAACGCAGGGAAGCAAAAAATGAAACAAAGGTAATCACACGTCCTTCGACATTTCTTTTAAAGTGTAAAAATACCGATACGCCACGTAATTAAAACTGTGTCACAATAAGCCTTAATTATGTTATACGTATTCGCGTACCAAATAACATTATAGAGAAAAACCAAAGTAATAATATCTTGAACATATTTTAATTTTTAAAAAATCAGATGAAGAATTTCGATAAATCAGTATCGATTTTAAAAGGTGACGGTTTTTCTGCATTTCTATGTCCGACAAATCTAATCGGCGGCATGCAGATAATTTGTCAGATAAGGTCGATGAACAATTGAAATTTGTTTATTAATGTTTTTTAATATTTATTGGCGAAGAAGAGTTTGAATTTGTTAATAAGTAATGTATAGTATCGCGTTTAAAAGGCAACTAACTCAAAAAACATGCAAACACAATAACCGACAACAAACTGGCATTGGTGATATCTTGATAATCGTTTATTTATACAACGTTTCGACCCATGGATTAGGTCCTTTTCAAGTATAGGCGTCCGCTTAGAGCAACACATACTTTAAAATAATGAGCACAAATAAATTAATAATTTGCTATGGAACTAACGAATACGTAAAATAGCGTCTGATGTTTATGACGGTAAAAGATTTACTGAGAAAGGACCTAATCCATGGGTCGAAACGTTGTATAAATAAACGATTATCAAGATATCACCAATGCCAGTTTGTTGTCGGTTATTGTGTTTGCATGTTATTTTCTAATCACTAGCGAAGAATTTTTCATATTTTTTAAAGAAAAGATTTTTCATATTTTTTAACTCAAAAAAATTGAAAAACTGAAAGAGATCTCGAGCAATCTAATCAATGATGATTTCATAGTAACTGAGAATATGAGTCAGAGATCTGAACAAGTAATCCCGACGATTACTGATTGAAAGGTTTCAACGAACCGATTTGTCACGACGCGTGTCATGCTTGACGTGTTTACTTCACCGACACGCCACACTGTGGCGGAAACATGACCGGGAATCCCGATTCGCGATTTTGCGGCCCACGCCGGAATTCGGGGCGTACGCGAGCTCTTGTTTGCCTACTAGTCTCTCCCGCTTGTTTTTCTCGCCAGTTGGTTCTCGCTTTTTTTTTTTACTCTGCTCCTGTTTTTCACCCTCGTGGGAACGCTCGCCGTACGCGTCGATCGGCAGCCGCGACGATTTGGCAGCGGCGCCAATGCGCCGTACTTGGACGTCGCCCAAACGTAATAAATTGCAAATCAGGTCATTGCTTCCCCGTTCGCGAGCGCGAGCTTAACGTTACCGGGGGAAGCCCGGGTGTTGCTTGATCCGCGGGGTTTATACAGCAGCTCGCATAGCAAACGCGTAACGTCCGTCGCACCGTCGCATCGGGTCGGGTCGGGTCGGGGTCGCGTCGCGTCGCGTCGCATCTCGTTGGCGTCGCGGTGGTTTACGGTGCATCCTCTTTCCGATGCGATGCCCTCGCAATGCCATCGGCGACGACGCGACGGTGGATAAACATCACTATCCGACGTCGTCGTGTACGATCGCGACACGCCGGCAGTTTTCACAGGATGAAAGACGAAGCACAACCGCGTCGTAACAAATGCCAGCATGTTTCGAGTCCTTCATTTGTGATCCGTTCGATTAACTTTCTCCGTTTTTTGCGCTTTACTTGCTCGGCTACTGAATAGGTTCGTTTGTCTGGCAATTGTTGCTTCATCTGTGATAATAAAGAACATAAATAGATGAGGCTACTTCAAAACCAAATAAAATATAAAAAGAGAAAATTGAAAAATATCTATACTAATATATAAAAAGAAAGTGCCTGTTTTTTTTGTTACTGCATAACTCAAAAACTACTGAACCGATTTCCTCAAAATTTTGACACCATATTCTCATATATACTAGGACGGACATAGGCTATGTAGCATGTTTAAACATATTTTCATTATTCAGAAATTGATATTTTCATTTTTCATCATTCACGGCTGTATTAACCCGTGTACAGTGGATGTCACCGCTAGGCGGCGCGCGGCTTCATCCACTTGCAAGCAGATTGCGTCATGATATTTTTGAGAAACATAAAGAAACATAAATGTAATCAGAAGCCAAAAAAAATAAACGAAAAATATCACTTCCAATACGTATGATTCGGTCACACTATTATCTCGGGCGAAGACGGGGGACGCTAGTAAAATATAAAATTGAAGTCGGCTCTTTTTTTAAATCTTTGATTATGCACACGCTATGAATCATCGGAAGAAAAAGAAAAAATTAATTTAAAATGTCTGATCAACCTGCTCGCAAAATTTCTTCTGCAAAGAGTAGAAGATAAAAGGAGAAAAAACAATGACAGTCTATGGAGTAACCGGAGACTGCTGCTGCAAAATGCTAGACATAATATTTACTCCTATCCCGACTAATCTCTCCTCTCTTTTACGGTCGGCTATCTACAATCAACGGTTTCACCACTACCTTGGACCGGGAAGGTCGACCGGAAGGTCAAACAAGTACTCCACACTAAGCAAAAACATCGAAAAGACTTTTAGATTAATTGAAAAAAGGCTTTTAAGCTTTGTCTAGTGAAATTTAGCACCTAATTTAATCATTATTATTTCCAAAGAATATTACTCAGCTATGTCACGATTTAGTGCCATTATCTCGAATAATAATAGGATAATGTAAACAATATATTTATCGCAATAATGAAATTGAAGCGAGGAAATCAAGAAACTGAATAAAATTACCTTAAGATAATTCTGTAATTAATTGTGAAAGTTTGACCATTATTTTTCTTGCAACAGGGTCTCGATAGCAAAATGAATATTTGTTGTTATACTAAATTTAGAGAAAAAAAACAGAAAAAGATTTAAAAATTAAAACAAAATTAGTCTGCTTCTAGTATAGTGGTTTTTGTATAACAATGTCAAAATATTATATATATATATATATATATATATATATATATATATAAAACTTTATATATTTTTTATAAAAAATTATATAAAAAATATATAAAAATATATAATTCTGTTCTAAATTATATAACAATAAGTTAAAATCTGCAACGACTAAAGTTCCACTGAAAGAACATCGGGAGGACGGAATCTCTGCTCGAGAGGGAAATTTTCGACGTTGCAGTCGTAGCATTCCGAAGTCGCATCGTCACTCGGTGCATCTGTATGCACGCGGAGAAGGCGGCAGCTCGTATGTTCCACAATCTGGCGCGGATCGGGGAGGGGCGGGGGCGAGATAAGGACGGGAGAACCGAGAAGAGCAAAGGAAGCCGCATTCTCTCGGCTTTTACCAAAGAGCGTAGAGCAGCGTCGTCGGCGTCGGCGTCGGCGCGCGCGGGAATAAGGGCGGTCCCGTAGTACACCGTAATCTAATTTGCGATGCAATCTAGAATAACAATGGTCCACGTCGCGGCGGCGGCGGCGGCGATGGTAGTGGTGGCGGGAAGGGGACAGGCGTGACGGCTGTACGAAACGCATCGCAACGTCGCGCCACCGAGAAGGAGGATGGAACTTCCGCCGACTCTCCTCGACGTAATCACGGGACCGGTAACTTCCAAATTAAGTTCCCCATCGCCCGATGCCGACGGAAACCGAAGCGCGCGGTGGACGCACCGTCGACGTCCTTGTACCCTCGGGGCTTTGCCGAGGAAAGGGTTCCCGTCATCGATCGATGCCGGTATCTCTCGCCATCGGGACGATACGTCGCCGCCAAGTGAAGCGTACACGAACGTGTTACACTGCTTATGCGAATTACAGCACTTGCCTTTGGGAAAATTGTCTAGAGAATATCCGAGTATCGTGAAGAAAAATCGAACGTTGTAAACCTCATCTCATATATATATATATATATATATATATACTCGGCAAATATTTTCAAAATAATTTTTGAATGGAATCGAATGTGTTTATTGGAAAAATATTTACAAATTTTTTTCTCCCTCGTAATCATTATTATTTTTCAATTTCGGGTGATAAAATTATCTCGTCGAATTTTTCGGTTGAAAATCAAAGAAAATATCTTAAAAAAATAACTTCAACGAAGGTGTTATTAATGAATTACACCTGATTGAAGGACCTTACTTCACTTCGCAAGGTCTTCATTCGAAAACTCGCAGCATAATTACTATCGATTACGGTTACAGACAGATGGATCTTGTGAACCATGCTCGTCCTAGATTCGCCTCATTGTCACGCGTTCAAGATAATAATTAAATCAAGATACAGAAATGTGAAGAAAGAAAAGTGGAATGGAGGAATGAGAAGTTATGAGTGTGCTCTGCTTTTCTGGAGGCAAGAGGAGAAAAAGGAGAAAAAACGCGCGCGCCGGATAGATGCAGCTGTGCTGCGATCGGCCGGCTGCTGAGATTAGATATCGGAAGCTTTTTCCGAGATAGAACCTTCGACGTTCCACGAATCGTATAATAATCTTGCCGAAGGTCGACAACGTCGCCGATAACCACCTCCGCTGGATGGAAAATCGCACTTCCTCTCCCTCCCCCCTGCCCCTTTTGACCTCCGCATAACTTGCCTGCTACCGCGACAACGGTGCATCTATTGCCTGACGGAAGGAAAAAAAAGTGCTGATGATAGCGCGCGTGCCTTTTGGACTCGTGACGTGCGATATCAGGAATGTGTAATGAGACCGAAGGCGATTGTTCAGCGAAATGCGACGGAAAGTAATGAGAAAGGGAATTGTTCCGGGGAGAACGCAATACGACGTTGGTCGCGACTCGTTCGAGTCGTTATTTGTAAAGAAGCTATTCGACGAACTCGGTCAAGTCTGCTAAAATTAGTACGACGTATACAGTTTCAACGAATATGCGGAAGTGTGCTTCGGTTTTATTTCGAACAGCTTTGAGATATATGTGATAATCCACATATAAATCCATCAGTGGCGCAACTTATTGCTAATTCTCCTGCTTATCATAATATAAATTTGTCTTAATGCTCTCTAATATTAGATATTTTGAAAGCGCGCGGGTAAAAAGCAAACGCTGCCTTCTGATTGCGTTATTTTTCCATGTTGGTGTCGATGTCACGATATATGTATGTTATCGAGTTTCTACATTCGTAGAAACGTAATTTCTCAAAGTTTCACGCATTCTCGACGATCAAATGATACTCACGGGTGTATCAGGATAATGATAATGATCCTGTAGTAGAAGACAACGCTGTAACGGCGGCGGCGGTGGCTCCTCACGACGATGACGGTGACGATGATGGTGATGCCGATGATGATGATGATGGTGGAGAATCGAAGCAGAAGCGGAGGAAGCAGAGCCGGGAGGAACCGACTCGTGCACCAACAGCCGACGATGATGAAGATGACGTGATATCGTCGCCAGGACACCCACCAGTGCTCCGACTATCAGCACGAGCGCCGCCGAGACGATATAGCCGCTCGCACCCACTGTAACCGGAAATCGGATACCACGATTGGTCAATAATTTCGATCGAAAACTTCGTTGTACACTGAGAAGAAAAAATTGATTCAACTAAATCGATTTGTCACGGGCTGCTAAATAAATGTTTAGTTGGAACAAACAAAAATTTCCTTGTCCAGGCTAAAAATTATCAGACTAAACAATGAGTTAGGATAACAGAAAATGTTATTATTGCGCATCAGTTGAACGCTTTAATTAAATCAACTACTTTTTTTTCCTCAGTATACGTCAATCTTCGTAATTTTGTATTTATCTGCTCTATATGTCGCAACTGCCGCAATTTTTTTAGTGGCAAAGCGGAGAGATAAGACTATCATTAATAAGAAAATGAATTATTCAATGAATGTGAAAAAATATAGAATTATGTTTAGCTAAGGAATATTACTATCTGCATATTAAAATTTACATTTTTACGTGTCACGTTAATTAATGGAATTTTTTTAAGTGATACATATTTTTTTAATTAAATATTTTTATCCACATTTATGTATATGTACATTCTACGTATATGTATATTCAGAAAATAAAATATATAATTTTAATAATAATTTGAAGTTTTAAATTAATTATAAATAGATTATATATATGTGTGTGTGTGTGTGTGTGTGTGTGTGTGTGTGTGTGTGTGTGTGTGTGTGCGTGTGTGCGTGCGCTTATATACACACATATGTTCTAATTATAATTAATTTAAAATTTGAAATTATTAAAATTGTACGTTTCCTTTCGTATAATACGACGTATTTAAATTATATAAGTATACATGTATACACCAATAAAATAATGAAATTGTTACTTTAATACATTACGTAACATAACGAGCACAGCATTTTAAATGATAATGCGAACAACGAACAACTTTATTTACAAAAGTGAACCGTATAAAAACATTAAGAATTAAGATCGCCTGTCTCTTCGAGTCGTGTGTGGTGTTAGGACTAAGTTGTTAGAACTTAAACGATCATGATGCGAGTAATGCCCTGGGTGCAGTTTGTCGAGTCGGCGCACAAATCATCGACACGTGGAAACGATTAGATGTCATTTTCTGCAACCTTGCTATTGCCAAGGACTCGCGAACGTAATTGTGCTTGTCAAGATGCGTTTCGCGAAATGTACGAAGAACATCGTGTATGGAGCATTACGTTATCAATCATAAATTCATTAAAACGCAGTTAAATGCACATAAACCATACGTGATGACGCGCGTTGCGACATGCTGTAATAAATTCATCTACAGCTGATCAATAATTAACGTTTGATTACACGATACATTTTGAATTGATTTCAAATGAGGCTAAATGAAGATACCCCAGAATTTTATTCTCCTCTGATATTATGCAAGAATTTCTATTAAGATTTTCATAATATGTTCTCAGCTGTCAAATCATATATCTTAACAAGTCACATGTATTATTAATATAGAGAGATCATTATTATGTAATTCACTAAAAGGCAAACATCTATATTCTTGGAATAAACATTTAATCATATAAGTACAAAGTAATTTTAGTAATGAACAACTTCATATTTTATATTCATTTTATATTTACCTAATTTTCAAGCATATTAAGTTTTTCAGAAAAAAAATCAATGTTCGCTTAATTCGACCGTTAAAAGTACGAAGTAACGATAATGTACTTCCATTAAAATTCTTTAAATTGTTTTTACACATTTTTAGACAATTTTTACACATTAACTCTCTATCAAATGATTAATCAAAATCGGTAGATTTAGGAACTAACGAAAGGCTTGGCTGACTCGGGTTGTGAAAAGAATTGAATCATTTCCATCGTGATCCTGCGATCCTTTTTGAACAGTCTGATCACGAATCACCGCTCGGCATCGCGAACGTCAACGCCGGCAGGTGCACCGAGATCGAACGACCACATCTTCCTTCCCCCCGTACTTCTCCCCCGACCATTACCTCTCGCGGAACAGCTTGGGTCTCCGACGGCATCCATCGCTTCCTTGTTCTCCTCCTCTACCACGCAGGGACACGCGTGTCCGTGCGCGTGTCTCGGCTCGGGGAGATACCGCCCGGATGCGGCGCGACGAAGGACCGATGACGACGAGATTGAGAGAACAGGGACGGCGCGAACGTTCGTCAGATCGGCGATTTAGTTTTAAATAAGAAGTTGCAAGAATTGGCCTTTACCGTTTGAAAAATAACAACTGATCTGTACAAAACGGGTCTTTCGTTTCCATGTAATTTTTTGACTATTTAAACGGATTCAAAAAAAATCTCCAAAAAATTATGAATATATTTTGATGTGCCTAGAACATAACCATATATGGTGTCTACAACACCATATATTTTATTTTGAATGCAAATTTAATATAATTTTTTTATGTAGGCTTATTCGAGAATTTAATAAATGCATAAATAATTGTATCAAAAGGGTTAAATGAAGTAATTTTAATTTTGATTATGCGAGACAATTCAATGATTATTAAATTATCTAGATAATATTAAATAAAAATTTTAAAAAGTTATCATACACAAATCATATGTAACTCCGAAATGAATAAATAATATTAAAAATATATCTGTTTAACTCTAATTTTAAAAAATGACTAACATTTCAATATTTCTCAAATTTATGCATAAGATTCTTCTCGATAAGAAGAGAAAATCCCGGGAAAACTTGCGCCGACTCGGAATTTAGAGGAAAATTTATGAACTAAAACTAGAAGAGTTCGAATAATTCTTCAAGTTTCTATCGCATTCTTTAGGGAAAATTTTAAAAGCCCTGTATATCTCACTTGTGATATAAACCCTCGACACTTTTTTCGAACGGATAAATTGGATTAATATAAATTGTGAAAACACCGTGCATATAAATTTATGATTCATACCCTACATAAGAAATGTTATGTCGCGTGTTTTTGCTACATTGAAGGTAAGATATCGTCACATCGAGGATATTCAGCATCGACGCTTTGCAAACGGAGCATCACGAGCATGCCTACTCACACCGGCCCTGATTGAGAGCGAGAGCGAGAGCGGGCACGACGAGAGATTGACAGAGAGAGAAGGGGAAGGAGGTGGTACGTCGACCGAGATGAGGAGGAGGAGGAGGAGGTGAAGTGAGGTGAGCTGTGCAGAGCATGCGGTGCACCAGACAAAAAACGATGAGCCGCGGTGGGGGCCAGACGGGGGGCAAAAACACGCGACGAGGCCCAGAGCCCAGGCGCTGCGGGCCCCTCGTTTGAACGACTCTCCTTCTCTGTCCTTCGCTACGAGCGCACGATGTTGTGTATGTGCGCGCAGCGTATGCACTCCGCTTCGCCGAGTGCATCCTCGAGTATCGCGTGCATCGCGATGGGAAGGACGAGTCTGCGATTGTTCGAGCGAGGGACGTTGAAAACAGGAATCGAATAATCGTCCGGAAAAAAAATATTATTTACATTAATATTAATTTTTCATACTTGCGATCATCTTTTGAAAATGTCTTTGCTCGCCCCTTTATCGTAAATTTTCAAAACTTACTCAGCGAAAACGATGAAGAACACAATGCTGAAGAATTGAATACAATTCTCGAAACTTTATGTAACATTACATAGAATGTGATAAAAAAAATTCACTGTATGCGTGATACGATGACTTGGAGATTCAATTAAGCTAACACACGAGCAATCGACAACGTACAGTGCGCGCGTGTGTGCGTGTGTGTGTGTGTGCGCGCGCGCATGCGTGCGTGCGTGTGTATATATTTCCCCGGGAATGTGTGAACCGAAGAGCGACGCGGCAGCAAAGGTCCTCGGTCTTATCTTGAGCTTTCTTGCTCTCTGTTATCACGTTCGTACGGGTTCGCCGCTCTTTGTGCCGAGTCTCAAGTGCCGCCTATTTGAAGTGCCGCGAGACAAAGAGCGCATCGCTCCGCATTCACTTGGAGAAGAAGACTAGTGGCAGCCTGGACGAGACAAGGTGCGCCTCGTACGAGGATAGATTGGAAAATAGAATCGGATAATACGCACGAATGGTAACGAGCAAGAGGGAGAGACAATACGTCGCCGTTGTGATCTACGAGTTAGAGGCTACGAGGTAGGCCAATCTGGCACGATCTTATTGCTCATTATCTTCGCAGGGTAAACTGAGGAACGAGAGACTCGCGTAGGTCTCTTTTGACCTCGAAAATGTTAAATCGTGAAAGCGACTCGTGAAAAATGTACATACTGACGATTCAGGAAGTCACGCGACATTATTTTCATAAGTTCTTTGCGATATTTTACAGAATGTTCCATCACGCGCTCTTGTTTTTAATTTGAAGACGGATTCCCGCTTCTCCGAGAGAGATTTCAAATCAACTGCTCGCGGGTGAAAACGTCAAGCCGCTAAGATCTCGTGAGTTACAAGCGAACGAAACTCAAATGTTTCAAAGGAGCGAATGATAGCGAGCATTTCCGTCCAACGAAGACAGGAGTGCCGATCACAGGAATGTTGATTAATTGCTCGATTTGCAAAATTTCCAACACAGTGCGCGACGAAGACAAGGTCGCGAACAAGAGAAATGAGAGGAGTAAAATGGAGAAAATGGCACGTGTGCAGTACGACCCGGCGCGTCTGCTCTACTCGGTGAAACGCGACGCCAGACTAAACACTAATACGGATATCGGATTCCGAAAGACGCTTAAACAATGACTTTTTTATTTTAAAATAGCCTGCGGGGTTGTGTTTCTCGACGTGTTTGTCACGGCGTGGTTCGTAAGATGCCACGAAAGACGGTAGACGGTATTGCGGGCCTGGGCTAGAACTGGTCCCGTCTCTGCGGGCGACTGTAACTACGCTACTTTGTCAACTAAATCACGCGGCAAAGGGTTTAATGTCTCCCTCCCAGCGTCTGCGACGAATGCACCGAGCGAGACCCACGCAGACGGAGAGTCGAGACAGACTCTCGCATGCATCCAATAGAGATCTAGGGAGAGGGGGGGGAGGAGATGGCGACCCTCGTGATTCCTGCCGCTATTGTCCCGTCTGTGTGGCTCCTCGTTAAAACATCTTTAATGATCGTTCTTCAACGACGATCTACGTCGTCGAAGTTGGTATAATACTGCGGAACGTCCTTAACGGTACTGTCCTCGGTTTATCCTTCGTCCGATGTGATTTTACCGAGATATCGATTCCTTGATAAAATTTCGATTGATTTCTATGTAATGTGATTTCTGCGACAATGACAGGAACAATAATGTAAAAAATATATTAATTACTAATACGGCAATCTATCTTTTACAATTAATCTCTATTTTTTATTTCCAACAATTGTGAAAAATTCCCTCCTTCTATTGATTATTATTTAAATTCAGATCTTATAACATAACAATTCTTGCAACATTAAAATAAAAATGTTTTTCAATAAAATGGCATTTGTCGAAAACAGATTCGTACACAGTGTATAGTGTAGACTATAGACCTTGTACAATGTCGTAGACACCGTCAACACCGAAGAACTCTTCTTTCGTTTTGAGTAATCAATATATAAATCCTATGTGTCAAGTCGAACTGTCCTAATCAAGAGCGAAAATAAACTGTTTTGACAGTTGCCGAATTTGTTTCCATTAAATTAAAAAAATGGCACAGTCTTCGGAATATTTTAAATATTGCACTAAAACGAAAAATTACTGTACGCAGTAATAATTTAGCTTTTTGACGTGTCAAAAAGCATACATTCGGTATATACATTTTGTGTCGATATATGGAATAAGATTCTTTCTTTTGAACTGAGCCGTCACTGTCGATGGACTTAGCAATCGCCAACGTGGACTTAGCAATTGAGTCCGCAAGAGCCTTAATGAGCCTCTGTTGATACATAACATTCCATATTACATCTCTCAAATATGGGAAATACATGGATATTTATTATTTATTACGTAACACACGAAACAAGTTATTATAAAGTGCGACGAAGAGCAACATTCGCTGTATTTTTAATCATCCTGGAAGCACATTTTATCATAACGCGGGACAGAGATAGAGCCGAATTTCTTTCAGCTTTTGTTTTATCTCTGCCAAGTAAAGAGTTAAACGAGGACCGTGGCAAGGGTGGGTGAGGCGGTGAAAGAAAAGAGCAAACTTTTAATCAATCCGCCGTGGCGAGGAAGGCTAAAAAATGAATTCGCGCCCACGCAGCGGCTGTCCACGTGAGGGGAATGGAGTGGGTGGAGCGTGTGCGAGGGGAAAAGAAGAAGACTCGTGAAGAGTGTCGGTCAGGTTGCGAGGACCGAAGCTGGCCAAGGCCAGAACGCGGTGGAGCTGGGGTAGATTATTTTTAGCGCTTCCTACTATTGTGCAAAGTGCGCGAGTCTGTCGAGTGTCTAGGCGAGACTAGTTCGGTTTATACTAGACGCGCTTACTACGTTCGGCGCACGTGTGCATCCTAACTTATCTTTCGCAGATGAGAACTCTATAGAGCTCGATTTTGCTATTAGCAACAGTAAATATAACTTAAAGGACACACGCTCTTTTCCAGCGAAGAATTTTAAAAATTTCACCGCGACGTAAAGTGCATATCGACATGACGTGTCTTTGTTGCGAATATAACGTTATATGCAAGTGAATTGTTATATTTAAATTGTTTCTCTGCTGTATTTTCCGCGCGGGAAACGATACGTCACGTCTTGTGATAACGTCGCGTAGACTTTAAAAAAGGTCTAGACGAAAGATAAAACATTTTTCCTATCTATATTATCACCAACTTGTCAGAAATACAATAATTTCATTCTTCAGAAAGAGCCGCGCTTTTTTCTAAATAAATTAGATATTTTCTACAATATCAAATTTTTCCACGGAAAATCAGTAACAGAGAAAAGGATTTTTCAACACGTACGAGTGAGCCTGCAGAATGCGTTTTTCTTTCGACATGCGTCATAGATGCAGAAATATAGTTATAAAAAATACCGACTTAATTAAATGAAAGATAATATAGCCGAGCATTCTTTCATCGCAAACCACTTAGTATATGTATTTCTGTATGTAATATATATACTAAATGAAAATAAATTCATAAAGCACGGAGAATAAACATAAGGCCGGTTTACGGTAGGTGTAGTAAGTCTAAGAAAGCCGTAAGAAATTGACCAATCACAGTCGAATATGTAGAAAATAATTGAATGTGATTAGTCAGTTCCTTACGACTAAAACTTACTACACCTATTGTATTATAGAATCGGCCTAACGATGCTACAACAATACAATTTTATGAAGAGAGCAAGAACCATGTTCGCTTGTCGTTCACGCGGATAAAAAAAAACAAAGATTGATTTACGCGTCGGAGCCTCGAACATCTGTACGCACAATGACCGTGCGATTAATCGTAATTTCCGGGACTGTTCCGTTCTTCTGGCACTTGACACCGATTACCTCAGTCTGGATCGCTGCCGCGACGCGCTGCCGACGACGACGACGACGACGAAGACAGGTCGACTCCGACGAGGCTGACGTGACGCAATCGACATACGCGTGACACACATTAGCGACGCGTAACTCTATCGCGCTAGGTGTTACGCGTCGCGCCGTCGACAAGTGCGTCCTTGGTCGGCGGATAGATGTTCGCATTAAACGTCAAGCAATCTCGCACGGGATGTTCGCGAGACAGTCGCGTTTCCGTCGACAGATGAATATCATAATACCGAGGAAACGTACCGTAAAGTAGACCTATAAAATAGACTGTTGAATACAGTACTGTAATTTTTTCCCTCGGAGTTCGGCAAGTCTCTCCGCAGATTTATTTTTCGATGAACGAAACTTGCTCCTGGAGACGACTCACAGATGTGACAGTTTATCAAAGAGCGCAGAAGTATTTCCCCTCTCTCTAATTGATATCTTTTTTTTTTTTAATTGCATTACAATCTCACGGAGTGACGTTTTCACGGAGTGAAAAAATAAAAAACAAGATGTGCTACTCTCTCTCTCATCTTCATGCTTGCACCTTTGGAGTACGCGCCTCTATGTTAAGTCAACACGATGCAATTCCCTGTTGACAAATCGCGGCGAGGCACGCGGGAGCGTCGCGATTGCAAGAGGAAAAACTGAAAGTGCGGCTACGGAATGTAAATACGAGGCGCGCCCCGGCGATTCCTGTTCCCGCGCGTCATCGTTTCGAGGAGGCGAAACCAAAGTCGTCGTCTCTCCGACTCTAGGAGGCTGCGCACGAAGATGGAAGACGAAAAGGAAAAGAAAAAAGGAGGAAGGAAGAGAGAAACGCCGATCGCATACCGAGCGGTCGAACGCGATAAATAAATCAACGAAGATAGAGATCGGAAAAACGGGCGCAGTCACTCGAGCGTGAATTGGATCGAAATTAGCGATCTCGCAGGGCTCGCTAGGAGTGGTGCTAGGACTGGTCCCGAATCTCATCAGCATTACGACCACAAGTTCCCTACCTACCGACTATCGACTACAGACTACCAGCCATGAACATCTACCGACCGCCGGTGCGGCGCGATGCACGATGGCGCATCTTGAAGACGATGTTGTGGAGAATGAGGCTCTATCCCGCGCGATTCCGCAAGAACCCTCTTCTGCATTCCTTTCCTACACGTAACTACGCGAATTTCTCCTGGAAAAATCACAAAATTTCTAAGAGACGACTAACGTTCCTTATATAAAATATAATACTCTGAACCTTTCTCTTATATTTGACATTTTTATTTTTTGATATATTTTATTGTTTATTTCATATACTAATGGAAAAATAATTATCTCACTTATTTTTATTCATGCCCAAATTTTACTTTAAGCATCAATTATGCAGGCAACACGACGGTATTTCATTCACCGAAACTAATGATTGTTTGCATTATAATTATATGAAAGATTACATACATATAACATTTTGATTATTTTTTGCAATATTTCAGTTTTTCAAAATATTTAAGAGCATTCTACATGTGTGAATTATTTATATATGTATTCATATGCGTTATATCAATAATAGTATTTCGATAACATTAATTTGTACGTCAATAAATATTACATGTCGATAAATATATAATTAATTTTGTAATTTATATATATAACTGATTTTGTATTTTATATATATTTAATATTAAATATATATTAACTAAAGGTCAAAGGTCAATTTGAAATAAACAAGAAATGTCATTCAACATCTTGTTTTTGCTCGTTTATTTCAAATTAGCCTTTAGTTAGTTTATTAACTCAACGAGCGGTATTATCTACTTGATTGTTTAAATATATATATAACGCATGTATTTAAATCGTATTTAATAAGATTATTATCTTAACGTGAATGAATGTGACTAGCATCGTCATACTGATGAACTAACGAAAGCAAGATTGCGATGTTACGCGATGAAGCATGAATCCTCATTACACGCATCATTAATTAACCGCATCTTGCAAAAGAATTCCATGAAAGTGCAACTAGCAAGTGCAAGGAGTTTAAATGCCAAAGCGACGTTTAAATGCCGAAGTGGATTTACGAGCGTGGGGGGTAACGGGTGGAAAGCATTATTTACTACGTTAAACTCCGTATGCGCAGACTAAGCCGTCTCGATTGCATAACGACATAAACAGCCGGTGTAATAGTGGCTCAAGGTCTACTATACGCATACGCATTGCGTCAGTCGCCACAATTTTAACGAGTTGCATCGCTACGCACGACACGTAAACTCATCTTCGATTCTCGCATATTAATGAGCTTGTGTCAATAAATTTCGTCTCAAGCATATATAAAAAAATTATTTGAATATTCTACATACAAATGATAAATTTTTCGCGACTTTTATCTTACTTTATAATTTTAATTTTTAACAAAATTATTAATTTCGAAATTGATCTCTCTTTGAGGGATTAAATTACGCTGTACGTATTAATACGATTCTATGTTTAAAGTCAATTTTTTCGTATTAACGCATTTAGGAGAATTGTCTTTCATTCGAATAATTTTTGCGCGACGAAGTGAATAGGAGGATTCTATATATACGTATAACGTAATCATCGCAATCATCGCAACACAACGGAACAATAAACGGTCTGTAAATTTCGTTTCGTCATGCTCTTTGATATACGATACTGTCTGGTTGATTGGTTATCCAATTGTGTAGCTTTTTTAGGATAGACCTTCGTTCAAGGACCTTGGCCGAGCAGACGAGGACTAGACGTGCGTGGATGGACAGCCAGCTATTTCGTCACGTTCGCCGTGCTCGCTTTCACACTCGCATATCCTTCTCTGACACATAACAAAACATCTCTCAAGCCAACTCTATATTCATATTTTACCACACCGCTTTATTCATATTTTACCACACTTTATTTAATCTTAAGAAGATGTGATTTATGCGCAAGGTTTAAGCAGACAGACGCATAGGAAGTTTTATCCAATAGTTGAAGTTTAGACAGTTATAATCTCCCCCCCACATGTTTAAAAATTCCCTTGGTATGTGTTACAATTAATTTTATAGTGATCAGTTTTTTGTTCTTTGAATTGTGATGAATATAAAAGCATTATATCTCGACATGATTAAGAAATGAGACATCGTTTTTAGAACGTATCATGGGTGTGGAATGTGTGCAGGGACAAAGAAACAAACTGATAACTTGCCCCATTTAAAAGCTTATACTGGATAAACGTGAAATAAAATAATTTTTTAAAATTTGATTTTTCACGGTAATTATAGTTTATTTTTGTACATGTCACGACGCGAATTTAACCAATGTGTAGCACTGGCCGGCATTCCGGAACAGGGATTCCCAAACTTTCCAGTCCTTCGTTCAATTTCAATATCGTAAGAACCTTGCATTTTCTATTCATCTTTCATCAATCACATATTATATAAAATTTTTATACATAATTCAATAGAATTCAACTGTAAACATCGACCATTAAAAAAATGACAATATTTATTTATAATCTATACCTAAACCTTCATATTTTTTATTTTCTATCAGTTAAAAAAATGTAGTATAATTTTTTTACTTTATTTTACATAACAATACATAAAGGAAATACATAAAGGAAAAATTATGATTATAGCTTCACCTTTACGCGCAAATCATATGAAAGAATCAAAATTATATAAACACCAAAACTTTATTTTGCTTAATTTGGAATATTTAATTAAACATTCTCCCACTTTGTTTCTTTAAATTTCTTCCTGTTTAAAATTTTTTTTTCTTTTCAGAGGACATATCCTCGGTTTGGGAACCAATGCGTCGGAATGATGCATGTGAACAGCGCTGACATTCGTCAGAGTTGCAAACGAGAGCAGCGTACACGCGCTTCCCTTTCCTCGTGTTTCATCGTCGCTTGGTCGAGCTATTGTTTCTTCCATATCAGCGCTGACAGATCGTGTCTTGTTCTCCTAACATTGATTTGACACGTGTCAATGTCAACCGGCTCTACGCCTCTCGGAAGAACAAATCATGTCGATGATATAGAATGCATGCGAGAAAGATTACTGAGAAATTTACACCAAAGTTCTTCCCTACTTTAGCATCGATCGAGTTATAATCAATCTTAATGAAATAGCGTTATAAAATAAGATATTTCTAATAGATTTTTCAATACATTAATTTAATTCTTCAATAAATTTATTAATCGCATAAAATGTGTAATTTATTCGCATTTATGATCTACATTTACCATCACGATATATTTTTGAAAAAGAGTTCAGCAAAATGGATGAAAACATATTGATTTCTATTTTTCGTATTACAATTGTACATAAATTAAATATAGTTTCTTTTGGAAAGTACGAAATACTGTTAATAGAACGATAATGTAAAAATAATGCAATGTTGTAGGAAAATATTGTACGGACGTTATCTTCACTCGGTATATTATTCATTCGGTATATTACATTAAAAATCATACACTTCGCCTGGTTAATTTCGATGCATTGGAACATTTACATTGGAATACTCGACGATAATTACGAATGCGTGACACGAATCGACTATGCCACGAAAATGTCATTTTTGTTTGAAGAGAACACGTTCACGGAATTAATGTGACAGGCATTTCTCCTTTTTGCAAAGCATCATTTGAAAATGATTCTATAGCGCGACTTTGAGCAAAATGCTGAAGCATATCATAGATATATTATAGATAGATATCATAGATAAAAAATAGAGAGAAATCGTCTAGTAACATAGATGTATAAAAATTTGAGCAAAATCCCACTCGTACGAAGCACATTAAAAATAAATCATATTAATTATTATAAAACAGAAACACAACAAAAAATTTAAATATGCAAGAGAAATAATTATAATTATCTTAAAAAGTTGATAAATATGGATAGCTACATAATTATTCAAATTATTAAATACCTATTAAAATATTTATCACGTTCTAAAAATCACAGATAGTCTCATTTAGCAATAAATTGAGCACGAATGCGGATATCATTAGATTGTGTCCAAACGATTTGCTTAAGAAAAAACTGATCATTTCAGATTTAGCAATCAAAGCCATTGTTAACACGTCAATATCTTACACTAATCGATAGGATGAAAAATATCTCTTCGATAAACAATCTCGAAACTGCTTCTTGCAGCACATTGACAGTTCCTCGATACTTTAACTATATATTCGAGGATAGTATTAATATCACAGTATCGCGACGATAAATATGGGTAGCCCGATAAGCCCGGTTAGGTCTCCACACACATACACACACACATATAGTTGTTTACAGCGCGTCATATACTTCCGCTACTTTACCGCTGATAGTATTGCACACACACACCAGTTCTTTGCACGTGCATATGCGACGAACCGCGATTGGTTATTTTTGTTTAGTCTGTCGATCGTCCGCGTCTCTGTGTTCTCTCAAAACTACCGCCGCGTGTAATTGCCGCGCACACGGAGAAGCTGTCAATAACCGAATACTTAACTTTCCGTTCATGTTGCTGCGGAAGATGCAACAATCGCATCCCTTTCGTGAGGAAAAAAATCAGAGCAATTATAATTGGTTCCTTCTGCATCTATTCCTAGTATTCGTACGAAATCTTCTATTCGCATGTCGCGATTTTCATATCCAACAATTAACATGATACCATACTAAATAAAAAAAATCTGTGTCAATTGCAAAAACACAAAATTTTTATAGTAAGGAAACAATTTTTTTTTAAATTTAAGAATAATAGAACTGAGATTGACAAAATCGGCGTAATATCGGTGTTAAAATCGGCGTATCATCTTTCGTAAGCGGAATTTTATGGATTTTCGCAGAAAGCTCCGCAGTTCGAATGGTTGCACAGTGAAATTTACTTCCTCGCTCCCGGAAGTTGCGTTATTCCTTCCGGATGGAAGCGAGTCCCGAGAGCCGTCTGCCAACATTATAGACACGGTGCTTACAGTGCTCTCCATACAGCGGGGCGAGTCAATACTTTATAGTTCGAAGTGAGTTCGCTCGCTCGCTCGCTCGTGTTTCGCTATCATCCCCTCGTCGCGCCACTCCCTTCGCTAGGAGCCATCGTGGAGGGTGCCAAGAGCACCAGGGGCTTTACATCGCTTCCTTCTGCCCTTTCTGCCCATCGCCGCGCACAAATACGACCAACACATCGCGAGCTCTGTCAGTCTGCGAACATCTTTTACGTATACGAGCATGAGTAAAACATGAAAAAGAGGATGACTGACAAAAAAAAATTTACTTATCAACATTTCGTAAAGAAATTGATATCAAAATTTAATTGTAGGAAGTAAAATTATAGGAACCAAAAAGAAGAGTAATATTTGATAGTAAACTGGCTATATAATTCTTTATTTATATCCACAACGTTTCGGCCATGGATAATTGGTAACCAGTTTACTGTCAAATATTACCTTTCTTTTTGGATAGTTAATCACTGGCGAAGAGAAGATTTTTTCATAAAATTATAGGAAATTTGATTTTCGAGTTTTACATAATATATAATGGGATTAATTCGAATCTTGTTAGCTACTGCGTTCATTTTGATGGAAAGTAGAATTATGGAAGACGACTAAAAACTTTGTAAAAATTATTATAAATTTTACATCGTAAAGAAATTTAAAAAAGCTGCAAGTTTCATGCACACGCATTAAGAATAGATCGCATTGATACTCGAGTATTTCCACAGACAATTTAAAAATTATAAAATATTTATAGGTTCATTATGCTCATTGTACATTTATTGTTTTAGAGTATATAATTAGAAAATATTATAAGACAGTTTCTCAAGTGTCACTCTCTCTGTAGCAAGAATAATCAAGGCTCTTATGAGATATATTCATAGAACTAAAATATGCAATGTGTATATATTTTATTGAAATCTAGTCGAAGTCGAGCAAGATAAGAATTCACTTACTGTAGCAAAAAATAATCGTATTTAATTCTCTAGAAATGAATAATTCATAGATAGCTTGTCAGTTAAAAACAGTTACAACAGGACGAACGAGACTGCGAGATACAAACGTGCTCAATGCAGAATATTTGAAACTAATATCCGGAGCTAATAAAAAATTATCCGAATTAGCGAAGCAGCGCGGTGCGGAAATGCTATTGCGTAAGGTCCGTGACCGGAAGGGTGGTGAGTGCTACAGGGCGTCTCTCAGGGGAGGGGAGGGGGAGGACGAGGAGCGAGGTGGCGAGTATCTAGGTCTGTGTAACGATTTTTAGAGTCTCGACCCTACGATCGTTCGAGCCATAAAAAACTTGAGGCACCCCACAGTAGTCGAAGAACCAGGGTTTCCATAGCGACGAAGCCCTTTCGCTCTTCGCCCGCAGGGCCCTCTTTGCCCTGTTCTGCGGTAACCTACCGGCTGCCGTTGCCACCGCCCTTAACGCATCGTACCGGCCTCGAATCCTGGAGATATACACTGTAATATGAGCGCGACATAGCCAGCCAAGGACCGATGGAAATTGTCCGATGTCGATCGCTCAGTTAAATTTTTCGCCCTTCATATCGCACCATTCAATTCAGAAAACTTTTCCCTAAATACGCGATCACAAATGGCAAAATTAATCTTTTCTAAAAACTATGGTTCGAATATGAAAAAAAAACATTACTAATTAAAGGAATGTTTAATGATTCTCATCCGGGTTAATTATACTAGTTCCAACATTATAATGTACGAAACGAGAATGTAATAATTACTAAAATTAGCCCTTTCGATGGGTTTTCGTAAAGAATACGTGTTAGTTCGCCGGGGGTATTTCTTCGAATTCATACAATGAGAACAGTACTTTCTCTCCACGGTGCGTCAGTTCTTTTCTAGGGATACGAAAATAAATCGCGAGTTTTAGGATGCCTGACCGGTTACTCAGACCATTTAGTCATTCCTCTTATACCGGGTATACTGGGCATCGCGCAGTCACGAGAACTCATCGTTGGGAACTGTCCAGATCACGAATTAGATCGTAAAAGAGAAGGACGACTCTACGCTCTCTAGCAGAAGCACGGAAATAAACGCGTTAAGTAATGATACAAATGTACGGACAGCATGCATTTCAACATGGGGATCGGCAGTGTAAAAGTAATTCGTTGACAAATGTCAAAAAGTATCTTATTGAGATGGATTATTCAATTAACACGACGGTATATACATATTTCACATTCGTAAATATAAATAAATTGCAACTAATATACCTTATCTTACCATTTACGACCTAGACGCAAAATGTCTCGGTACTAAATTCGACTATATAAATAAAAAAAAACATCTTATTAAAATTATGACGTATGAATTAAAATATGACAGAGATTTCGTTAATAAATAATGAACTATTTTTTGCAGTTAATTTGTAAAGAAAGCATCGACCTTAAATTTTAATGATAAACTACTTATGTTAGTATAAGTTTCGTCCTTTGCCTCTCGTGAACCAAAAGTTAAGTAAAATTATCGTCGGTGATGAGAATTCAATTCCCATGGTTACAGTTCCCCGCAGTAGTAGTTGACATTATATAAGGTTATATATTATAAACATAATTCGCACGTAGGAAGGAAGGGAAGGCAACAAGCATGATGGGGGATGAAAGGGATAAAAATTGAGAAATTGAAAGACGTACACGTTCGACCGGTGCACGAAGGAATTAATCGACTGATTTGTACGCGGAGTCACGACTCGTGATACGTAGTCAGATATAATCAAAAACATGAGATAAAACACGCGAGCTGTGCGGCCTGTATCGATTCTTTCTTTTCTGTCTACCTGTTTTATTGGCTCACTAATTTTTACGTCACATTTATCTTAATCTGACCTACGATGGTGCATGATAAATTCGCGCTTACGCGCAATACAGATTAACTCTGTGGAAAATTTTTTCATTCTTTAATATCGAAAATTGTGCTTATCCTGATGTACAAAAATATCCGGTTTTAATATTGATATCGATAAAAATCATATTAAAATCGGACATTGCATGCGTGTGTGTGTGTGTGTACTATAGATTATTCTTTCGTTATCAAAGATTTGATGGGATACAATAGATAAAGTATCGAGCGCAAGGTCTGTCTGAAATTTATCATTTTCTACGCGCGCAAGAAAAAGTAAGTATTTTGAGGGACATGATGAAGAGCATGAGAAAAACAAAAAGAAATTAAAAAAATGAAGAAAAAGAGATTAATAAATTCGAAGAAGAGTTGCCTCCCTTTTTTCAGTCCAACCGAAAATATGGACGTGAGCAGTGCTCCGATTTCTGTTCTGGTCGTCGTAAACGAAAGGTAGCGTGAGATGATGCACGAGAAGATACAAAACAAAAAAAAAGGAGCACAAGGGAGGACCGGAATGGGGAAGGTGGCCCGCGCGCATGGTTGGAACAGTTAAAAATAACTCTGACCGAAGATCCTGCGGTTCCTGTAAACACGAGTTCGAGCATGGCAAAACGAGAATGGTGCGATTCGCATGCGAACCGGTGATCCGGAGGGATTTTAGCGAAGCGGTAAACTAGAGAAAGGATGCGCGCGAGAGTTTTAGTCAAATGTGTTTAAAGAGAACGAGAGATTGATTTTATTGCTTTGATTTGATTTTATTGCTAGAATGGCGACTTTTAGTGCCTAAAAAAATGTCTTGTTTTTTTAACTTGAAAACGAGCAGAAGTGATATTTTATCAAACTTGTTGCTGACGAAAGTTTGCGTATTGCGACTTGAAATTAGAATCAAGAAAAATATTTCTTCAAATGTGTATACATTATTATTATTATGTGTATTAGATACTCCAAATTTTTCTAATATCTCTTCTTGTCAGTGTATAATTTTAATACTCAGTAAACATATAAAAATGTTACGATTTAATTCATAGAATTTGATTCAATTTACAGAATTGTCTAAAGCGATTTTATGAGTGTAATAATAAATAGCTCGCTTACCATCCAAAGGATATGATTCCATAATATATGTGTATATTTTATAATCTGTATATTAATTTATTATTAATTATTTATATATTAATGTATATTAATTATTTAATATTCTGTATATTAAAATTTTTTTAGCATAATTGTACAAGATTTTAAAGAATTTTCAATAATACCATATAAAGTAATATATTTCGAATAAATATTTCGATTTTTATAGAGAATTGTTTCATTTCTTTTTATTGTATTTCTGTGAAAAAGCAATTTTCTTTTTAATTTTTCGAAAATTTAGTTTTTCTATATCCTTTCGACATAAATATTCATTTCTACCAATGTAGGTAACTAATTTTAATCACGGTTTAACTTACTTTTCATCTTTTTCTAGTTTTCTAAGAGTTGGAAAAAGATAAGTAAGTTAAACCGAGATTAAAGTTAATCTACATTAGTAGAAATGGGCATAAATGAGACATTTATCTAATTCAGATTTAACACTCACGTGCTTCCATAGAGGTATCTTGAGTCAGTGGTGGATGCTGCGTCGTCGTCGTCGTCGTCGTCGTCGTCGTCGACGATGCAAACGAATCTTCGTTGTCGTTCGCGATGGTGACCTTAATCTGCCCCTCGTCGTCTTCCTCGTCCTTCGATGAGCTTTGCTCAGAACTCGCGCGCACCCTTACACGCTCGGCCACCTGCACATCGTCTCCGGAGAACGCCGACCGCGACGATGACATCGGCCCGGCGACTGTTGTCGTGGTCCACTCGATGACACTACCACCACCAACTACGACCGCACCATCATCCTCGGTTCTCACGGGCACCAACTTCTTTGCGCTTTTGTCACCTTCCACTCGGTCCTCGGTTACTCTCCCGACATCATTTTTCTCGCGCACGGTGCTTCCGGCTCGCTGAGTCGCACCGAGGTTCGCGATGTTCCGCGTGATCGCCACCGCTGTCGTCGTCGTCGCCGTTGTCTTCGAAGCACTTTCGCGAAGTAGGATATCTCGCAGGGAGCTCTCCGGACGCAATATCGAGTCCCCAAACTTGAAGACAGGCTCTAACAGCGGAGTGAAAGTCTGGACTGCAGGGCGAATCCCTTCATCGATTGACGGCACTTTGCGAGATTGTAGAGGGTGTTCGTTAACACGTCGCCATGTCTCCGGCCAAGGGTCGATGAAGTTCGGGAAGGATTGATCTTTCAGCTTCGATCTCTTGCTTATCGATACTCGCTTCGCTCTTCTTCGTCGCGTTGCGATCCCTTCGTTCTCGTTGTCACGATTCGGCGTCAGAACGGAAATATCTTGATGTTTGACGACGACGGTATTCAACGGCGTCAAAGACGGCCTCGATAACGTCGGAGGCGACGACGACGACAGCGGCGGTGTCAACAACAACGGCGACGTTAATGACAGGGGTAACGTCAAGGGCGGCGCGGACGAAGGTGAAAGGCGCGTCGCCAATGTAAGGTGATCCAGAGTTCCCTGATTCGCGTGACCTTCAGAACCGACGTCGTTAGGGCTAGACGCGCGCTTAATCGCTCTGTGGAATGGGTGCGGCGGCGCGAACGGATAATCGGGCAATCGCGACGGCAGGTGAACTGGTGTAGCTGGGTGGACGCTATTCAACGGTTCGAGTACCACCGGCGCGGCCGTGAGATCGTCGAGAAGAGCAACAACGAGAAGAAGCAGGGGCAAACCCACCCCCGCCCCCGTGGTGGCTCCCGCTACCCCCTGTCGTGCGATAAGAATCCGCGAGGCGGCCGTTCAATCCGGCTGTCCGCGATCCGCTCGCGACGGTAGACTTTGTCGTCGTTCTTTGTCTTCTCCTTCTTCTCCTTCTCCTTCTCCTCCTCCTCCTCTTCTTCTTCTCCTCCTCCTCCCTCTCCTCTTCCTCCTCCTGCTCCTCTTCCTCGCGATTTACATGCAACCACGCGATCCAGCGATCCTCTTCGAGCACCTGCCCGCATTCGACGATTGTGTTTCGCGTCCCCACGTTTGATCCACCTCGGCTCGTGCCGGCGTCGTGCCGTTTTGGCATTTATTACCGCGCCGCGCGTCCCAGACACGTGCTGCTGCCCCTGTTGCCGCCGCGATGGGTGATTGACTCCACCGTGTACTCGATCGACGGATCGGATGATACCGTGTTGTACCCTGTCCACGAGCATTCCGCCATCATCGCGCACCCCGTGAACAGTCGGTGCCGCGATTCGCGTCCCGATGATGCTCGGCGCATCGACGTTGTTCGGCTGCGACGCGCGGCATCTTCCGCTCGCGCTTCACGCCTCCGTTTCCTTCTCCGCGTCCTCGCTGTCTGTAGTCGCTATCCAAATAGCATTCAGAGGACTATAGCGCAATCTGAAACAATCAAAGGATTTCGAATCTGAACATAACTGGATCAATTTCTATCTAATCCTCCGATAGATACCTCATTTTCGTAAAAAAAAAACACATTTTATTGCTTTTTCTTCCTTCTCATAGTTTCTCAAATTTAATACAAGGTACTTAATGTAAGATTCGCATCTAATTTTATCTTACTTTTTTATTTGTTTATCTCATAAACAGTATTTTTTAAATGTAATCAATAAGTGTAAATAAAATGCCACTTATCACCACACTTTGTGCCAAATATTATTCGTGAGATTTTTTATGTTTATTACATTTCACGCTTCTAGTGGATTAATTTTTTGTGATATATGTTTTATCGAAATTTTATTATAACATATCAGAACAGTCTCTCCTTATTTCTTCTTAAAACTTAATAATAACATTTTATTCAATAATTAAATATACGAATTTTTATTTTAAGTTGTGTTTTAACTTTCTATTATAAGTATCATACAAAATTATCAAACTATAAATTTAATACTATACAAGTTAATAACAAAATCATATACTTCCTTTAATTAGATTCACAACTAAATTTTAATAGAATTTAACTTTAATTATAAGATACAATAAATGTGTGGGATAATTAAAATAAAAGTTTATAAAATTTTTATATAATGTATTTTCGATCTGTTTGTTTAAACTCAGTTAACGTGAGATGTTAACGTAACATGATCAACATCAAGTTCACGTGTATCGTTTGCCGCCAATTATTCACGGGACGGAATTATCCCATCGGGAATAGAAGGGTTAAACAGTCCAATAACGAGCACAAGTATGGATGTAACAGTGCATGCGTGTCTCTCAATGTGAATACCAAACATACATTTCCTGTAAGGCACACACTAGGGAATTTACATCGAGGAAAAAAAAACACAAATTAAAATAACCACCGTAAAATAACCAGCCTATCAAAGGTATCGGTAGGTATCGCTATTTTTATACATTATAATTTATATTAAGTACATTCTAAGATAATCTTCGCTGCCTATTCCTTTTTTATTTCCATTTTTGTCATTATCGAAAGGAATTAATCGAGACTTTTTTTACATTCTAAGATATTTTTATACCATAAAGATACTTTGAGAATATCTTCGAATATATCAGTGTATCATTTATACGTTACAAAATATCGTTATATTATTATCATCTCGAGCTCGGTTTTCATCTCTAACAGGTTACCACATATTTTCGATATCCCATTCATTAATCAACGTTTCGATTCTAGAAATGCACCACGAAAAGAATCGACCGCTTTCGCGTGCTTTATATTTCAAATGCTTATGCACCGTTTGTTCTCATTAGCAGCAAAATAGCTTAAATAACTAATCCCTGGGCATAATAAAGGTGACACGGCAAGCCATCTGCATAGAGCGAAGAAACACAGAAATACGAGCGTCTAGATGGGAGTGACTGATCTAAAAGTGTAACGGAGGAAATATAAAGGGAAAATGAGAGAGAGAGAGAGAGAGAGATCGAGGCTATAGCTATTAAGCTCTAAATAACTATTAAAGTAAACTCCGCTGAGTTGCTGAAATTTAATTTCTATAATCTTGAAATTTAATTTATTAACATCTTTTTATCTTCAATCATTCACTTCTAGACTATCTGGTAACTTTGGAAATTTCTAAAAAAAATATTAAAATACTACAAAAAAACGTTACCGTTTGAAGTACAATTTACACACATTGGGCATTGAAATTAATCTCTTCAAATTTCTCTCGATTCAGCTTTCAATGTTAAGAAGAAGCGAATTTGTGGAACAATCCGCGCTTCGCGTACGTTATGACATAATTATATGTGGAATATTTTCTTGAACCGACACGGCAAAAATTCACAACGCTACCTCTAAAAATATTTAAGATGCGCGCTGAAAAAATAGACGGGCGAGTGAGTGAGGAATATACGGACGGCGCTTCTCGTTACACGAGGGTCGACCCTCCTGAAATTTGTTTACTACGCCGAGGGACACCGGTGCCCGAGGCTAAGTATAGCCGTAAGGAGGGAGAAACCGCGAAAATGCTATTTTTATGAGCACGCGCCGCGCGGACATTGTTGTGCCCGATCGGCTGTCTCGACGGTGCCGCCGCTGGCCGGGTCGTACAGTCGTCATCATTTGATGTCGTCGCGATCATCGTCATCATCGCTACGACACGCGTACAACCGTAGAAATCAAATCGGAACGAGAGACCGTAGCTGGACATGTAATGTCGATAGCTACAATTAGCAAGTTCATTTTCGAAAAAAAAGGGTAAAATCACGTCTGTCTTTTCGCTGAGAATTTTTACATGTTTAATCGTGTAATAAAGAAGGCGATAATAATGGTTTTCAAATTGTTCAGTGTAATAAACGATCTAATACATTTGTTACTTAAATATAAATTATAAAGAAGTCATATATTTGTACTTTATTGCTAGTAATTATTATCACCTTTGACTCATATAAATAAATCTGTATACAGTTTAATTATTTTATTATTATTAAATTCAAACTCTTCTTCGCTAGTGAATATTAATAAACATTAATAAACAATTTTAAACAAATTAATTTTTAATATAATAATAATAATAATAATAATAAATATATATAATGACATTTAAATAAATTAATTTAAATAAGTTATTATTAGTTAAATGTTCTATAATTAATAAACAGATTTCAATTGTTTATCAACCCCTCTGGCAAATTATCCGCCGACTAGATTTGTCGGACATACAAATGCAGAAAAACCTAAATTAATTATTAAATTAAAGAAAAAACATAAATTAATTATTTATGTTAAACTGAAAAAGTATCTCAACCGATACCATACAGAGACAGAGAAAGAACCTTTACAATGCGATTTTCAATAAAAGTCACGAGACACGAATTTACTTTTGTTACTAATTGTTGCTTACTTATTTTTAATATTGTCAATACTGGTAGATAAATCAATCAACGTCTTTATTTTCGATTACCCTACACGTGCCACGAGATTCTTTTTGAGAAATCGTTTCCCCAAAACGCTTCGAAGTTCCGTATAGCGAGGTCACGAGACACTCCGTATCGCTTCGAATTCCTAGTGGCGAAGAGAGTCGGCATGGTAGGGATCTCGAGAAAGAGACGGAATGCTAGACGAGTCCGCTTCCACTAGGCTCGTCTAATGCGAAATTCGTGTAGGCTGACTGATAACGATTGGGCTTTCGGTCTCGCGCGGTGGACACACTCGCGCGTTGCGGCACGCGGTCGATTGATCTTATCCCAGCGCGAGATCACGCGCGCGCTGTCGCGCTCGTGCTCGAGCGAACACGCGTGTATCCGCCGTACGTAAAACGCGGAATACCTGCTAATTATAGTCCCGTAGCTGAAGGAAGGAAACCGCGGAGGCACTATTTTTACGACTCTCCCGCCAAAATATCGTGACGAGTCTGCCACGCGCTCCTACTCGACGGCAGGACAGGCGTTCACCTTTGTGTTACGTGAGGCATTTTATTCCGACGGAACTCGATTTGGAATGAATTGCAACAGGGGGTTTCAAATACGTGAAAGGCTGTGTGTAAGCCGAAATGTTTAACGTTGCGTGATGTTTTTAGTAAACTTTAGTATGTTGATTTGTAAATTTGGCTTATCACTGTGATTTAATTATCTATAACGAGCTCAACTCTCATGTATCTCCGTTTTGAAAAAAATATAAATATTTTACCCTTCGATTTGTAAATTTTGACTGATCTTAGAGAAACATTTCTTGGATCGCTGAGAGAAGTTTTCAACTTTCAACGTAATCTCGCGAAATTGCAGTAAGTTCGACAACAACGCGAAGGATAAGAACACATTTTACATACTCATGAAAAACAATCGGGTTTCAAATGCGACTTATCGCTACTATTTATAGACACATTCCTGGCGTATAGATATTCGTTAATGTTACATAATATTAACGTTAATGTTATCGAATAAATTATCCCAGCTTTATAGAATCTTAAACCCTCGGCACACTGAACGTGATGAGCGATATCCAATGAGAGCTCTGCGTTTCACTACGTCACATCGTAATGCAGAGTTCTCATTGGATATCGCTCATCGCGTTCAGCGTGCGAGAGCTATTAGTCGTATTTAAATCTCTTCGATTAACATTTTTTGAGAATTTGTAACTATATATTAATTACGATAAATTATCTAATTTAATTTTTAAAACCTATCTACACGATTCACTTCTTCTAAGAAAACTTTTGGAAATCACAAATCGAGAGATCATAAATAGCGTTACATCGCTATCAAAATTTAATTTAATTTTTCCTTTTTCTCAATTTAATAGCAATTGTATCAAAGATCCTGAAAAAAGCGATGATCTATCTAATTCTAGGAGCTGACGTTCCAAATTAGTCACAGCTCGCGTTATCATCAGCATAATGACGACGCTCGTTAAATTTCCCAAGTCGCCAGCACGGGGGGGTTACGTGAAAGCCTCTCGCGATCTCGGCGGGATTAATACGCGATGATCGAGACGACGAGAGAGGGTCGGAGGAAGAGACGCGCCCAGCCGACGCGTGAGTGCACGCGTGCGAGGCTCTCGCTACGAGGTGGTCACATAACTCTTGCGAGTTGAGGACGCTCAGGGGTAAGCGGTACGAGCCGATCGCTGCGCCCGCTCGCTCCATCGGGCGCGCCCGCTCGCGGGAATTCGCTGTTTTCGCGGCAAAAATGCGTGCGCGGCACGCGCGCTGACGTTCTATTTTCGAATGAAACACACGATCAGGGGACACGAACGAGAGACTAATGTAGAAAGCCAGGGAGGGGAAGAAAAGGGGTTAGGGGGAAGACGGAGCGAGGGCCCTCCTCTCACGGAACGAGGGGAGAAAGAGAGACTTTATTTGTGCTCTGAGCGAGCAGAGAGAGAGAGCAAGATAGGGATAGTCGGAGAAAGAGAGAAAGATGCGAGTAGAATAGGATACAAAACGGAGAGAAGGAGAAGGAGAGGAGATGGAAAGAGAGACAGAGGAGCTGCCGTGAAGGGGGATCGAATGGAGAGAGGAGGAAGGGAAAGAGGGAGAGCAAAAGCGCGAAAGGAAAAGTTGCGTGTTCGCGCAACGTAAAAACAAACGAGACCAACGCGCGCGGATGAAGCGCGGGAGCGAAAGCTTCGCGACGACGCAAGAAATGATGCGCGCGCGATATACATGTGTTTGTTGTGTGTGTTTGTTGCGCCACACACACATGCGCGCGCGCACACACACACAAAATAAATATAAAATTTATTATAAAAAAAATATACACATAAAATCTGCAATTTGCAAAGGAAGAAAGAGAGGGGGGTGCGCTAACGCAGCGAGAAGATACACGCGGAGGGACGCGAAAGGGAGAGGGATGCAGCGTGAGAGTGAGAAGACGGAACGTATAGTATGGACACCGGCGAGGATTCCGATTTGTTTCGTGCTCGAGGCGGCCATGCTGCGTCTCCGTTGCGTTCTAAGAACGAGCATCTTTTGCATAGAACGCGTAGAAAAGCGGGTTTCAGAGCCGACGTCTCGTAAGCCGATTCACTCGACGTCACGTTGCGAAGCGTCTGGATCGTGAGATGCAGACGCTACGATGTGCAACGGAGCGAGATCAACGCACGAAGGAGGATAGACGGGAAAGAGAGAGAGAGAGAGAAACGGAGAGCGGAGCGTGCGCGACAAAAAGAGGGATAGAGACGGAAAGCGAGCGAGAGAAAGAGAGAGAAGCAGAAGACGAGCGTGGGTACAGACAGACGGTCAGATAAATAAATAAATAAGCAGATGCAGATACGCAGGCAGGGGGAGAAAGAAGGTAGACACACGCACCATACAGACTGTCGCGCATCCATCAGGGGGAAAGGAGCCTCCTCTCTTCGGTCGCGCGACGAGGATCGACGACGTACACACTCGCAATGCAGCGAGCAGACGGCACGCCGGGCGCTTACACACGTACAAGCCTGCTGCGCGCAACACACGCGGCTGCCGGACACATGCGAGGCGATGCGTTCTCGCTGCACGCGTCCAGCGTTTTCCACCCGCGGCGGCTCGACTTTTCCGTCGTCGTCGCGGCTGCCGCGACCACGCCACGCCGATGCAGCAGGATTGAGACAAAGAGAGAGAAAGAGAGAGAGAGAGAGAGAGACAAAGAGAGAAAACACGAAAGTGCGTGAGAGAAGAGAGTAGAAGAGAATAAGGGAGCAAGAGAGAGAGGAGGCAAGCGTGGCGAAGCTTGAACGGGCGCAGGGAAAGCTCGAACTCGGAGCGAGCCGAAGATCCGTGGAGCAAGCGGTGCTGCCTATCGGATGGCACTGCGTCCAGCGCCGCGGTGCGCGACCCTAGTCGGCCCTCATCGTCTTTCCTCGTCGCGTCTCGTCTCGTCTCGGCGGTGCTCGTCGCTTTTCGCCCCTTTCCGTTCCGGCGGGTATGCTCCGCCGTGCCGCGGCACGGCCGCGCGTTGCGTCTCCTTTCTCGCGTTCAAAGTACGTATGTACCATGCTGAAAGTTCGCGCACCTCCGCATCCCCGCGGAGTTGGTGGAATTCTTACAATTCGATGACGCTTGCACTCGTGCTTGTTGATCATTGTCGACTTACGAATTAATATTTTTGAAGGGAGAAAGACGATATTGTATTAAGTTGTAGTATATTATATAATATTCTGTGTAAACAAGCATTGTCTTAGAGTTTGTAACATTAAATCGTTATTACGAAATACTTTATATTGCGACACAAATCGAGTGTTAAAGTAATCAGTTTGAGTAGAATAATGCATATTTTCTTTACTAATTCCTAGCGAATAAGATAATACGACGAGTTGATTATACATATATAATTGAAAGAGAGAGAGAGAGAGAGAATTAAAAAAGAGCCAGTAAAGACTTAAAGCTATTGTAAGCGAAAAAAAATTTCTTTTGCTCGTATCGGTCTTATGACCTTTTTCCCGATTGACACGTATCCATAGAATTTCAAAATGTCACTTTCGAAATAAAAAGCTCATATCCCGTCTGAAGCGGGATATTTCTCCCGGCTGGCATTGATCGAATTAAATTTGTCGATTCGCAAAGAGAAGAAAGAACAGACGTAATCTCATCCGAATACTCACATACGCTCGTATGCTGACGTACTTCGGGTCAACGAAAATAATTAATGGAAAGAGAGCGGGAGTGTATGAGTCGGGGTTAATCGTGGAATAGATACCGCGCGGCGATACGCGCTCACGTGTTTTCATATCTACGCGACGGCGATTCCCCCTTCCACACATCTTTACACAACCCTCTCTTTGTTCTTCGCAAAATTACGGTATCGGTGTCACGACACCCCGGCCCGTTCCTTATTTAGCGACAAAGACGTCAGAGTCGAGCGCGATATCGGCCTCAATAATTCGCTACTTAATGAATTCGTGACGCTCGACATAGGAATTCAGAAGTACTTCTCCAGAGAGAGAGAGAGAGAGAGAGAGAGAGAGTACGCTCCAACGGCGACATCGCACACATTTTATCTCCGATCGAAGCCTCTCCTTTACTTATCGCGTGCAATCTATATGTTGACCAAGTCTGACATAGCCATTGCACCGCATAAGCGAAATGTCAAACGTTATTAAGAAAAACTAAGAAACGTGCAGTCGAGATATTTCTCTCACTTGCGAGTATACAAAATATATGAAATAAAGCACGCGTACAGAATATTACAAACGTCTCATCAATTACGCTGCGATTTACACGACATCTTAAAAAAATTTCATCTCACGAAATCTTTATTTAATTTCTAACCTCTTTTCACCTTACAACTCTGCATTTCACGTCTACCAATTTGGATCCGTTAACTATTAATTTTTTTATTCATCTATTTCGTATATTTTCATATCTATTGCATCCTTTACGTCTTCTCTTGCATATTCGAATTCTACTAAACAGGGTGTTTCTAAACCTATTTCAGGGATTTTAAGGGTGTATTCTGGGGGTCAAAATAAGAAGAAAAATTCTTATAAACATGGGTCCAAAAATGATTTCCCTCTAAGTTATAGCCCCCTAAAGTGATGGAAAAAATCGCAGAATGTATTGTAGCGGAGATTTTTTCACAGAACGTTTAAATTTTGCATCGCGTAATAATTAATAGTGATCTTCATTTTTATGTGGTAATCGAATAATTTCATTTATTCTTCGACGCGACGAAAAATAAAAAAAATTATGGTTACTTGAAAATTAACACTCTCCATATCTCCCCTTCAAAATCGGGCCAAATTGTCAAAACCATAGGGGCTATAATATTCGGAGGGAAAGCATTTTTGAACCCAGGTTTATAAGAACTTTTCTTCTTATTTTGACCCCCAAAATACGCTCTTGAAATCTCTGACATAGGTTTAGAAACACCCTGTATATAATATAGCACGTAATGCACTCGTCCGGAAAGAGAGTGCTAACTGCCAAATCGCCGCTCGTTATAACAATAAGCATAGTTTAATCCTCGCTCTCGTCGCCGTGCCGAAAACTCGAGGAGACGACGGGATATGACCGCGTACGAGTGCTCACTCGGCGATGCATTAAGCTTTCGCATTGTGTGCGAAGGTATACTCGCGGGTACATGTACGGTGTTGTTTACCCCCGCCTCCAATGGCTGGTTGTCCTCGTCGCTCGTTCGCACCTTTCCTCGTCTCGCCGATTTTCTTCCCTTCGGTCGCCGTGTACGCCGTGTCGGCGCCAGCGGCGGCGACGGCGAGGGCGAGAGGGAACGTTCGAAGAGGAGAGGGGGAGAGGGGGGGCAGGCGGACACGGAGCAGAGAAGCGGCGAGGTGGTTTAAAAGAACCTCAAAGACCATAAAGACCAAGTGATAATCGGTCAAAGACCCTTCTGGCCGGGGCCAGACGGCGATGCACTCGTCCGAAGTGCGCTGGGCAGACAACAGACGGGCGGACGAACGGACAGACAGACAGACAGACATACAGACAGACAGATAGACAGACAGACGAACGGAGTGATGGACGGACACGCGCACCGACAGCGAATGTAACCAAAGGAACCGGAACAGTCTCGTATCCTGGTGCACAATCGCAATTCCATTCGCCGGAATTTCCGGCAACCAAGTTTCCCCCGCCCGCTCCGATCTATCGATCGCGAGAGAGACGCGAGGTGCATTCGCGCCCGCTTATAGTACTCGCGGATGAGCGAGGCGATCTGTCTCTGTCAAGGTGAGTTTATTTTTGTCGGCGGCCCCATGATGTCCCGTAATGGCAAAAGCGATCTATACGGGGATGCCCCGGCGAGATACTCGCAGCTCGCATCGCTCTTCGGCCTCGGCTCCGGAATTTATTTATGCACGTCGCATCCCGAACGCGTTAGTCGCCAGATGAGAGACAGTCAATCCTTTCGTGCGCATGGGTTTTTTTCCCCTTGCTCAAACGTCTGCCCGAGGTGACGATTTGATTTTCGCGAATTTGCATAACGCCGTGAGCGTAAGCGTGAGGAGGTGCTTAAGTGTGAAACGTCGCGCATTTTGCGGGATTCATGCCTTTTACGCCAGTGACGATACATACTTATGCGTTAATCTTTATGCTCTTATGGAAATTCATGCGTGACGAGTTCAGATAACAAGAAACAATCGAGTGAGAGTCATTGTTACGTTTGGAATGTCCTATGCGAGACGGGTGTGACCCATCATTTTAATTTCAAGGTGCCAGGAACAAACAGTGCATTCTTTTGTGAAACGCTATTAAGAAATCGAGTTTTCTTTTTCTTCTCCCCCCCCCTCTCCCTCTCTCTCGCTCGCTCGCTCGTTCGCTCTCGATTATTTTCTGATAAATCTTATTTTATTTAGGGCTTATTTAATTTAGGGCCAAAAAGTTAAAATTTATGTCGATTTTAAAGTTGGCGATTTTTCTGCATTACAATGAGCGACAAGTCGGTGGTACGCAGATGATTTGCCAGATGGATCGATGAACAATTGAAATTTGTTTATTAATACTTATTAATATTGACTGATGAAAAGTTTGAATTTGTTAAATCTTATTTTAGTAAATATACTGTGTTTCTTTATAATTTCTTTTTAAATCAACTTTAAATAGAGTGTTTTTAGATATCATGTATCTGTGCTATAATACAGAAAAATTAGAAACTTGTTGACTAAAATTCGTAGTAATGTTTCTGTCAATATCGGTAGACACCGGTAGACAAGGATCTCGTATCCTTTAATCGGTGATAATTAACACGCTCGTGATCTTTTTAATAATAATCCTCAAACTAAAGCGTTCGCAAAAAAGAGCATATGACAGAGAACGGGCTGTTCCCGAGCTTATTCAACCTCATTGTTCTTTGAAATATATGATAAAAATAATTTTGTTAATTAACATTGCAGCTAATACAATAAAACCACATCGGGTATTGTCAGGCATCCATAATTGTAAAATACTGTCAAGCTTTACAAATTACAGGCCGATGCTTTCATGCACACATATTTAAACGTTAACGTTATTATCTCGTCAAACGCGGAGCCGGTAAGAATGGAGAGGAACGCACGAGGAAGACACGGAGGCTTCTCTGCAAGCAAACTGAATTTTTACGAGCGACGTACGTGGCTACACCTGCCGGTTTCAAGACACCGATCGTAAACGTCACGCACAGCGAGCGGCGTCATATCGCCGCGTTCGTCATGCGTGGCGTACGTGGACGAGTCTTGTGTGCTAAACTGACAATGCGATAAGAAGAGCCAAGAGGGAATGCAGGAGAGAAAGATAGCGCGAGTCGTCACAACGGTAGAGAAAGAGAGAGAGAGAGAGAGAAAAGAAAACGTAGACACAGATCACGCTCGTCGTGACAAAGCAGATGCTTTGATTCTCGCGAGCTCGGTATTGTGACGTGTACTTACGCATCAGCCGCGAGTCTACAGTTAACAAGACAGTCGGATTGCGAAAAAGGAAATCTGCTTAGACCTCGGCGAACTTTTCGTCTGCATTTGAAGCTCATGTCGCAGCAAGCTACGACTTGTCCGTTATTCATCTGTCAACTCAACAATATTGAATGCGATGTCGCATGTAATGTAATTATTCGTAAATTAAATTATGTGTGTCATGTTGCTATACATATATAATGTAGCATAATTACATGTTTCATATATATATATATGCTTTTATGTTGAATATTGTCTCGATTAGTAACATAGATGTCTCATGGCAAAGAAACAAATTATAAATTTACATGTTGCATGGAAGATATGAAAAAAATGTCAATTTTTTCTTTCTCTCTTTCCCCTTCAAAATGCCATCTGTTTTTCTATAAAAAGTATTATCAAAAATTTCATATTAGTGATGCTAAAAAAGAGAGTACGTATATTAACATTCGTTAGCTAACGATATAATTTTCTATCTATATTATTTATATCGTAGTTAGAATTGCCGTTAAAAAGAGACGGTAAATATAAAAATGGATTTAATTAATTTAGACTGCCGATGTTTCAACAAATATGTATGAAAAGTGACACGTGTATAAATGGATACTCGATTTAATTTGAATCCATCTATTATTTCTTTCCATTATTCAATTTATGGACTTTCAAACGCGACGGACTCACATGACGGCGAAAAGTTAAATATCACGTCGAGTGCATCATAAAAAATTGATATGCCGTGCGCACATCAGTTATACGTGACGGCATCGCAAAGCTCGTAGTGTTTACAAGAGTACGATGACGGGCGGAGCATGACCCTTTCCTTCCTTATTGACGCTTTGATCACAACGATACGCATCATTTCAGATAATTGGACGACTCCGCATCCCGATAGAGTGCATCAGACCGAACGAGCCTGGCGCGACCGTTGGAAAATACGTTTCGATGATACGTAATATGTGTTTACACATGCCTCGCGAAACGCTGCGCGCAAATTGGATTACCGGTAATCAAACGCGAACAAATCCAGCGAAAAGGCTTCATTCTTTGTGCCGTCGTTCTTATCACCAAATGTGTCAGTATCGTTAACGCAAAGGTCGCGCGACTAAAAGAACGAGGGAGAGAAAGACGGATTGCTTTATTGTTTTTCGCGGAAAAATGTCTGAGGATACTGACGCGTGCGGACGATGGACAAACATAAAAAAACAACACCGACAAATTAAGCGATAATTCTTTTGAAATTACGATAAGAGACTCGTACACCCGAGACGGCAATAATAAAAACATTAAACACTATTATACATAGATAGATAAAGACGTAACGTATTTCTCGCTTCATCTGCAGAAATCTTTTTCTCTGTCAGCAGTAGCTTATTTAAGAGACGATATACTGAATTGAAGTACAGAGGGGAATAATAAATGTCATTAATGTTTTATAGCCTCTATTCACTTGTAAACTTTTCACATTCGTGTCTCAGCATTCAGATTAAAGCCCGTATATATATATATATATATATGAAACATAGTTACAAGAATTTCGTATAAAAAAACGTGTCAAGTGAAATACTCAAAATAAAGTTTCATATTTTGAGACACAAATTTTATAGTTGCACTTTATAACAGAGATTAATTTGATAGTAAAATTTTTTGCTGGCAGTGAGAAACAGAACAGAAAGATTATTACTACAAAATCTGATCCTATTAAATTATTGTACACTGTATCTTGAATAGAACATTTCACAAAATTACATCTACGATGAAATGATTATTGACAGTGCCGTAACTAGGGAGGTGCCATCGGACGCATTTCAGGGAGGCACAAAGTAGTCGAAACTCCAAGTGCACATTACAGACTTCTATATTAGATTAGACTGCTAACTTCCTAAATTTCGCTTATATATTGGACATCTTAAATGATGTCTACAAGATCTTAAAACCTAAGATTTAAGGGAGTTCTATAGCTAAGTAGTAGTAAATCAAAATAATGTAATACGTTAGTATGAGCTTGACTAACGCGGTTTTAGTACAACTGGCAATGCTGTAAAGAGAGTAACATTATGAATATCACATGCTGCGCAGCATGTTTTCTAGTCATTCTCTAGTACGACGTTGCCAGATCTTTTGGGTAATACTGAGCAGACGAAAACGTAAAAAGTTGATTTTAATTAATTTTTATCCACTTAAACACAAGTACTGAATACAAGTACTGAATAATTATTATTAGACAAGCAGCATATTCATTAGATCTTTGTTTCATATACAAAAATTAATATAATCTGATATAACTATATATGACTAATCTGATTGTCAATCCTTTTTATACCACGCAAATAAACTGCGTTTCTTATAAGACGCAATAGTTTTTTTAGCATTCAATAAAATTTTCATTATCTTTTGTCCTACGTACCCTAGGCTCACAAAATTTTAACCAAGTTATTTTAGAAATTTTATCTAGCGATAGACCAAATTTTGTATGAATCTGTTTGTCAATTCCATAATCTACAGAACTCCCTTAAGCGCGCGCGCTTTAAGCCGAAATTGATCAATCACAGTCAATTAGTCTTCTTACACTTTAACTGTGATTGGTCAATTTCGGCTTAATGCTTGAATCTTACGTCTTAAAATCTTATTGTAGACGCATTAGACTGGTCTACAATAAATGGAGTAAGTCTCTTAAGCCATAAGAAATTGACCGATCACAGTCGAGTATTCTCCTCACAGCAACTTGATTATAAGGCAACTTATTCACGAAAATATTATTCACAAGTTTGTATTACGTAAGGTTCGTAATGTTGTGAAATAATTGATATTTATGAATATTTATGAATATTATGAATATTTATGAATATTGTTCCATTTTGTTTAATGTCTTAATGTATTATTGTTTTGCGCTGAAAATCTTTATTTAGTTTCAAAATATTTCTTCATGAATATCGATTATCCATGTGCATGTTTCGGTGTTTATACTTTTAAAAAATGATCAGTTAATTTAGTTTTTATTCTTTTATTATAATTATAATAAATATTAACTTTTTACATTCAATTACTTTTTATGTTTTTATTATAATTATAATAAGCATGTGAAAAATGATAATAATGTTAAATATAATAATGTATAATAATAAATAAAAATATTTTTAAAAAATAAAAAAATAAAAAATACTTTAATAAATAATTATTAAAATATTAAAAAGTTATACGACCGATTCCGATAATAATCAATAAGTGTCAATAAAGTGCTATTTTTATGATTAGGCTGAATCTTTGTGCTAAATAATATTATTTCGTGAGAATTTATGAAAAAATATATTTATTTGCAGCAAATAAACATCCTTTTTAGTTCAGTTTTTTATAAATATTTGGAAGGGAGAACGCAAAATGGTGACTAAGCACAACGCAGACTAGTTACGGTATTGATTATTAGTTCTCATATTATTTCAAAGATTTTTGTTTCAAGCGATATAAAATGTACTCACCAATAAACAAAGATGGATAGGCTGTGAAAAATTAGAACAAAAACGAATTATTTGTTACAATTATAAATATAATTAATAATCATGTTTTTATAACATGTTTTTGATTAATTGAACTAATTGAAATATATTATTTAACGAATATTCTTTTATCCTCCTTTATTTAAGAATATGTCTATTTGTAAAGCATTTCAAAGAAATCTAAATATTATTTTCCCGTATCAAGTTATTATTTAATATTTAATCTTGAATATGTGAAAAATCTCGAATAATATTGAAAAATATTGAAGATAAAAGAAAATAATAACTATAATAATAAATTAATCTTTTTCTATCGTGTTATATAAACATTTATTTTTATTTTACATAAATATACATAAGAGGATAAAAACCTTGTTCTAATCTTTATTATTCATAAGCTATCCATAAGAAGAAATGTCTTTCTGAATTAAGAGAAGAATTAAAAAAAAATGTGAATATTCTACTTGTCAATCATTTTATTATTTTCTTTTTCTCTTCATTTCTAACTAATTATCCAACCAGCTATATAAATCGAAGAATTGAATCCATTATATCTCGTTACAAATTCATACAGAGTTATAACTAAATAAAATTATTAATGTATTACCTGCTTATAGTGTTCTTAGTTCCATAGATATTCTGAAAATGTTCATTATTCTTAGCAATTCATGTAAAATGTTTAATAAATTAATAATTATTCTAATTTCCTCCAAGATAAAATATTTGTACTAATTTGCCATAGTTCATCCCGTTCCTATAGATAATAGATCTCTACGTTATAAATATGTATATTCTTGATATAATATTATATTATACTCTATTTTTATGCTCTTCTTATGTCTTTAATTCGATACCTACTTACATCTATGTATATATTATATATATCTGATATAATTTTCACAAAAATCTATTATTACAGATAAAATATAATAAAATTTACTGACCTCATTGTATTGCCGTTATGTCATTTTATATATATTATGTTTCAGAAAGATCGGGACACCTCGGGAAAATCTTGGAGGGGTTACATTTTAGAAAAAAGTGTTAAGTACAAAAGTTGTAGGGCACAGGTAGGGACATCCAATGGTGATCTTGACTTGACCTTGGGGTCAGATGACCCTACTTTTGACTCTATGACATTATAGCATACTCGAAAATTTCCCGCTCTTTTCATTTCCGTTGTCAAAAGTAGGGGTTCCCATTTGAAGAAACTAATTTGACTCTCAAATGATCCTTACATCTGATCCCAAAATCAAGCTTAAGATCATCATAGAATGCTCCTTCCTGTGTTCTACAACTTTCGTATTTAACACTTTTTTTTAAATGTAACCCCTCCGAGATTTTCAGGTGTCCCGATCTTTCTGAAATACTCCGTATAAATAAATTGAGCATAACGGCAAAGTAACAATGAGATCAGTAAATTATTATATTTTATCTCTCTAATTATATATATATATATATATATATATATATATATATATACAGGGTGTCCCATTATAAAACATCCAGTCGAATATTTCGAAAACCAAGCCCGGGAGAGAAAAATTTTTCAGACAAAAGTTATTTGGTTTCGAGGGGCCCATAAGATGATACCATTGGTTTGACCTTGAAGAATTATTTGAAAGTTACATGAAAGTCACCTCAATTTTTTTAAATAGCATTCCCTATTTTTTATTACATATTCTTGTAGCTGACCTCGAGAGCTTTCCAAAACACTATAATAAAGTATTTTTTCATGAAGTATTTTCCGAGTTATAAAGCTTGAAATAATTTCTTAATTTTACATAAACTGAAAAATGAAAAAATATGTAATTGTTAGTTACAAATTGCATATTTTTTCTTAAAAACAACTATGTGTTTTCTTGACACCAATTGGTTCCTCTCATTATTCTGTGCATAAAAGTATTGAGGTAAGGTCATCGAAAAGTAAATATTTTACGAGATATTTTACAGTTTATGTAAAATTATGAAATTATTTCAAGCTTTATAACTCGGAAAATACTTAATAAAAAAATACTTTATTATAGTGTTTTGGAAAGCTCTTGAAGTCAGCTACAAGAATATGTAATAAAAAATAGGGGATGCCATTTAAAAAAATTAACTTGACCTTTAAATGACCTTCACATTCACAATCGAGGTCAAATTCAATATCGCCATTCAATAGCCAGGGAAAAATACTAAAACTTATATCTGAAACTTTTTTTCAGAAAGTGCATTCCTTTCAAGATAATCCGGTGGGGAAGTTAAAATGGGTCACCCTGTATATATATATATATAGATATAGATCTCCTCTTTCTTCTCCTTTGTACTCATATGTACAACACTTGCGAAAACACGGTTAATTACAATCGCGCGTACTAATTGCCAGAATGGAATAATCGCACAGTACTTTGTACGGCGCACTAATGTCGTATTTAATACTGACGAGAGAATAATACGAAAAAATTATGTAGCTTTGTCCTGATAAAATAAAATGTGTATTATTAATAGTTAATTCATGATTCACATGCTCGTGTATTACTTGGTGCTCTTAAATTCTTAATCCGAAAGTAATAAACAAAATCAATGATAAATTCAAATATGATAAACTCGATAATTTGAAACTTGAAGCATCGTTAAAATGATCACCATTGACCGCAAATAGTCGTAACAAGACAATCATTTATTGTTTCCATTATCTATTGTTTTTGCATAAAATAAATAAGTCACGCAATATATTCGTCCTGACAAATAGCCAGTACGTTAATCGCGGGAATTAATTAAACGCGTGCGCTGATTGTTCGTAGTAAAAATAATTGGATTCGGTGTCTTGTACTATTTGACACAATCGCGTCTCGATGCGTAACGCGGTGAAACATAGAGCAATGCGTGCCGCTACTTGCCGCCTCAAGTCTCGCCGCTCAAATGAGAACACGGTTGACGGCAGACAGTGGTCTTGCCTAAGCGGTAGCGCGCCGCTACCAAACAAACACCAAGGCCATGTACCAACCTTGCATCCACGAAATACTTCGTCAATGAAATAACTATATAAATATATGTATATATAGAACATATTATGAATAACATCGAGTATTTCGCACTTCTTCTTGTAGCACTTTCGCACTTCTTCTTTAAATAAATTTCGATAACTGTTATTACATATTATTTCTTCCATGAACTCTCGTTTTAGCATCATTTAAGATGATGCTGATGATGATTCTGTTGGTTTGAAAGAACAATCGTTGAATTTTAATTGGTGAAAGAAATATAATACTAAATGATTAAATTTTCTTACACTGCATAATTGATTTAAATAAAGTAGCGATATACGCTTGTTTAAAATATTAATTTATTCGACATAAATATAATAACAATAATAAATTTACTATCCAGTTAAAATTTTTTGCTTGATTTTTCGTTTTTATCAAAAATTTATGATAGTTTAGTACATCTATGTCCAACCCGCGGCCCGTGGGCCGCATGCGGCTCAGTTGTTCTTTTAGTGTGGCCCTTATAGATTTTACATAGATACTTTTTTTATGCATTAAAAAATTTAAAAAAAAATTATAATATATTTTATACTTACAATTAGAATTGATAGACGTCCAATCAAGTATTGATTTGAAATACATGTTTGAGTCAAATAATAAACTTGAATTTTATCAAAAATATATCCAAGAAGATAAGTTTCCTTCTGAAACAATTAGCACTCCGTATTATAGCTGCTATCGGAAACCACGTATCTTTGCGAATATTTTTTTTCGAAATTGAAAATTGTGAAGTTCGAAAATCGCAACAAAGTTGCAGATGAGAATTTAACAAATCAACTTCGTTGTGCCTCCTCTAAATTACCAGTTAATATAAAAAAAATAGCGGATAAAATTGAAAAACAAACCTCGCTTGATAAGAATTGCAATTTAATTAACGGTTATATAAGAAGATATTGCTATCATTAATATTTAATTTTATAAATATGTATCATTTTGCATAAAATAATAAAGACATTTAAATATAATTGTATGTAAAAATATTTGAGTTAAAATTTTATTAAACCTAATATTTTCCGGAGAGTTCCAAGTATTATTATTATTATTACTATTACTATTACTGTTACTGTTACTGTTACTGTTACTGTTGCTGTTGCTATTATTATTATTATTAAATTTAAATTTATTTATTGTGGCTCACTTCACATTCCTAGTATTTTATTGGCCCGGTAACGATTTTGGGTTGGACATAGCTGGTTTAGTAGATTATTTTATTTTTATTATTATTATTATTCTCTTTTTAATTTTTTACGTTCCAAAAGCAATGAAATGATTTTACATACTGAGAAAAAAATAATTAAATTAAATCGCAATTGTTATTAAAAATAAATTAAAAACTAAATAATTAGTAGTAATATTTTCTATTAATATTATACACACATACACACACACATCACTCAAATTTATATTAATATTACATATTATATATAACCAAATTAAAACATTCTCCCGTCAAAATTTTAATATTAATAATATTAGTAATAAATTTTCTGTTCCAAAATCTTCGAACAGAATTTGTTATAAGATAATGTTAAATCTGCAAAAAAAAGTACAAAATATGCTGTAATGGCCCAATTATGAAAATTAATTTAAAATACAAGAAGGAAATATTCGATATATTTCGATATTTTGTAGTGTGTTAAGGTAGTTAGTGATTAGAATATAATATTAATTTAATAGTATCGGTACTAATTTAATAGTACAACCGTGACAATACTATTGAACTTAAAAAGTTAATATTTAACGTTTATAAACATAATTTATATGATACGATTTATAATATTATTGTGCAAGAAAATTAATAAAATTTACATGTGTTTCAAATTTCATATAAAAAATAATCGCTTATTGCACTTTACATATAATAATTTTGACTAACACTGCTCACATTGTGCATACGTTCGCATAACACATGCATCATGTATGAACACATATGTACGAACACAACAGTTGACTTTTCACATATTTTCACATAGTTTCTGTTATCCTGTAAATACTGTCAGAAACTTTCCTCATATTTTTATCGAAATCCAGATGGTCAATAATATTCAATTTTTTAAATAATGTTTTTACAACATTTTTCTTTTATTTATTTGTTTTTTTAATTAAAATCGTAAAACCATAAAAAAGAGCAATTTAGTTACTTGAATTAAAAACATCGGCATCGGTTCAGTGTATATGCGATACATATAAAAAGTGCTAACTTTAACTTTATTTCGGTTTATTTTCGGTATGATCAATTTTTTCTCTACAGGTGTATAAATAGTACTTTCATTAATATGCATTAAAAATGTTTAAACATTTCTAAGAAAATTGCATTTCATGAACTAACTATCTTAAAATCGTGATAGTGAACTGACTGGCGTATAACCTTGGAATTTGTTTTACTAATAAAATGAAAGGTATAGTGTTCGCGTACGTTGTTATTATTCATGCGTGAGACTTGTATCAGCAAGCGATGCGCGCCACTTTGTCGTATTATCTATCATCTTAAAACGAATTATTGCCGCGCGCGCAGTTAAACAATTGCCGAAATAATGATTTCAGTAATGATGCTTATTATTAAATCCAAATGTATCTCGTGTTAAACTTTGAATTATTCACTAGCTCATTCATTGCAGATTAAAAGAGCGAAATATTGTAACATATATATATATATAGATGTTTATCTAAAACAGATTATTTCAACACTGTTAGATTTTAATATTTAATATAAAGTTTGAAATATGTGTGGTGTAATTCTGAGATAGTTAATCAAAGAAAGAGATGATGTAAAATGTAAAAAGCGTTTGACTTAGAAAATGAGCAAAATAAAGCTTACCTTATCGAGATGATTCGTGGTGTATATATGGTTTAGAATATCAATTAATAATGCAATTAAAATTAATTCTCTATAAACAAACAATACGTAATTAGTATACCAATATTTACATAACAATATTTCAAAATTTCAAGTAGTATATATTTATAAAGCAGAATATCTTTATCTTGTGGCGATCGTGGCTCAGAGAAATGTACATTGTCTTAACGAGCCAAAGATCCGAGGGATCCGAGTTCAAATCCGACCAAAAATCGTTGGTTTTTATTCGATCGCCATCTCTCGGAAGGCAACGGAAGGCAATTATAATAATATTATTGATAAAATATTTAATGTCTATCTTTCCAAACATTCTAATATTTTCATACTAAAATATTAGAATGTTTAGAAAGAGAGACATTAAATATTTTATCAATAATATTATTATAATTTATATTAATAATATTATTATGCTATTATATTTTTAATATTATTATGCTTGCTCCGATAGCTACGATCGCGTTATATCAATTTTAATGGATGTGGTATGCCGTTGCCGTTGCCTTCTGAGAGGTGGCGATCGAATAAAAACATTGGTGATCATCTAAGACACATGTCCATCTTGTAGCTTCTTCTCTTAAACATTTAGTAAGATGATTATCATAAGAATGTGTTAAGTATCCTAGTTTAAGAAGAAGTGATTCCAATAGGTTAAGTATTTTTGCCTAAATATTATAAAACAAGATAATTTTATCATTTATCACAAAATTTTGAAATAATTTATTTAAAAAATTTTTTAGTTTTCAAACAATAAATAATATACTTTATAATAAAAGATGAATACTCTTCAAATTAATTTGTAAGATCATCAGATATATTTCATATTATATAAAAAATATTAACGTACAGATAATAAATAGAATTTAACATAAAAAATATGTACTAATATTAAAATAATATACTAATAATATACTAATAATAAGATATAAATATGAGAAATAAGATGTAAATATTTATACTTCATATACAAGCATAAATATTAAAGTAAATATTAAAATTAAAATATGTAAAATATTCACTAATATTTAAAAAATACGTTTTACAAGAAATTTCAGTTTTCTACAGTAATACTTTACGAAGTTAGTATTTTTTAATTCGAAATTTATCATATATTAACACAAAAATTTTAAATAAAATAATATAATATTTTTAATGAATAACTATACTTCTATTGTTTTAGCAAAATAATTTTGAACATTTTAAAAGTCTTAAAATATTTAGCAATAGGAAGAATTCACAGATAGTGAATTATTTTATCAGGACATATGATTTATGATTTTTTAATGATTTTTTATGATTTTACAATACAGATATGACGTGGATTAATTCATACTATAATTTTTGAATTTACAAAATACAGATATTTTGAAACATACAAGAGAAAGATATCAACACATGCAAACTCACATACGTGCATCAACACATGCAAACTCAGATCCGTTCTTTATATTGTAAGTGTCGGTCACGATCCACGGCACCAACGAGAATTTTGAATAGTTAACCGCTAACTTGTTTCCTTATACACTTGGATAGGCCCATAGAATAATATTGTAGAATGAACATCGCGTGACGTTTAAATCAGAGACACTTCCCTGAAGATACGGATAGAAGATGACCCCTTGTGATCATCATCTGGTGTGACACCTCCAGGATATGGACCAACATTCTCTCGCCAGCTAACGAAGAAGAATAGTCACAATAGTTCTTTATGCTCTGACAGATTTATTGTATATTTATTTAATTATTTATTGGTTTCGGTGTCAATACGTAACGCGGTTTCTAAAAAATATTTATATTGAGATGTATTAAAACACAAGCGTGAGATTATATGGAGTTAGTATATAGGAAACGACCTAGATAGTTATTTGATGTGCGCAGTTATCATATGTTTCGCTGAAGAAGACCCCGTGAGGTCGAAACGTCCGAACGTTTTGTTAGAGTGAATCGTTTAATGTATATATCTGACCACACAATGAGTCATTAAAGCTTTTTTATATAATCTATTATCATCCACAGATGCTCGTTATTTTACATTGGCCTGATCGTTTGATTCCAATTTCAAAATTTTTTATTGTAAAACGAGCGGATTTATATTTTTTATTGTTATATATATATATATATATATATATATATATATATATATACATACATATATCAATCGTCTATTAATAACATGTATTGGATTATAAAGCTACATACTTTTTCGTATTAATCTTTGATTGCAGCATTAAATACGATTAATGTTGAGAGTGATGTACAAATTGTGTGATTATTCTCTCTTGACAATTAGTGCACGATCAATAATTAACTGTTTTTGCGAGTGTATAAAGGAATTTAAGAGGAGAAACAGATCTGGGAGCCATCGGATAATGACAGAAGACGTAACTACAAGATCAGTAAATTATATTTTCTCTGTAAAAATTATATCAGATATATTACACACACACACACAGACACACGCGCGCGCGCGTATACATACGATACACATTAGATGTAAATATATATATATATCCCATGTTAAATGAGAATATAGCATAAGAATATGTACCTAGTATAATGTTCTTCTGTTTATAGAGATTTGTTATGAAGCAAATTTAAGATAATGAATGGGTTATGATAGATTAGTACATTATTAACTCTTAGTATTGGAATAATTGTCAATTTATATTGAACATTTTATACGAATTGTCAGGAATAACTAAAATTTTTAGGATATGCAATTAAGAACATAAAGAAATAATATATTAGTATTTAGTTTAGTAATTGTATTTAGTTAAAATTTTGTATCACAATTTTTTTAACTGGATTATAATGGATTGAATTTTTAAGAGAGTTTGTGGCTGGATAATTAAGATTTAGAAATAAAGGGAAAAAGAAAATGAAATCTAATAAAAAATACTGATATTCTTTTTTTTTCCCTCAATATTTTTAAATATAATTCGAAGTCTGTATTCTTTCATATATTTGATCCAAGATTAAATATTATATGTATATAAGCTGCTATAGGAGAAAAATATTCACATTTTTTTCAACATTCAATATAAACATTGTACCTATAAATAGACATAAAAACTAGACAAAACATATTTCACTATTAAGTAATATATTTTTGCGTTAACTAATTTAATAAAAAATTATTTAATAATTATATTATTTAATAAAAAATATTTAATAATTATAATTATTTAATAAAAAGTAATAATAATTATTACTACATAATTATTACTACTGCTAATAATTATTACTTACATTAATTTTTATAACAAATAAATTTTATTGTTAAGTTATATGTAATATTCTGTAATATATCCATCTCTCTATTGATAACACTTATAACAATCAATACAAAGACTTTTTAATAACGTGAAATTATGTGTGATTTCATCACGCAATATTACGGAGTGTTCTATAATCATAAATTATTTTAATATTAGATTTTTTCATGTGAGCTTTTTACAAATACAAGCAGTTGAATATATTCTCATGCTAATTACAGTTAAATAAATTGCTTATCTTGTCTTTGAATATCGAATTGAGTTTCAAGATTTACTTATTGTATCTCAAGATTAATATAAATGGATTGATGTAATTTCAGAGAATTCAAGTTTGGATATTGTTTTTCTTGAAACAATAAAATATTCTATTTATATTAATAAAACAATTAATAGAATAATAAATAAATTAAAATTATTTTAGTTGATTAATTACATATGTTCCTATTTGTTATTGATATTTGTGTATTTTAACAGCTTCTAGATTGATGTAGTTTGGGCGCAATGTCAATAAAACAGATGTTAACGTGCGTTTTCCATCCGCATACTTATATGCGCATATTAAATTCTATACTTGATAAGGACCCAAATCAGAGGTCGAAACGAGGTCGAACGTTGTGATTTGTTAATAAAATTGGCCAGACGGGTCGAATAAATTGAAATTTGTTAAAATTGTGTTAATTATCAAAATTATTGTTTTTAAATTATTATTATATATTATTATATATTTATAATTAAATCGTAATTATAATAAAACACTTTGATGTAGGCGTTACTTGTGTTTGCTAATTAAAATTAATTTATTGATATTTTTCTCAAATAGTAGTGTAATTACCAAAACACAGACAGGATAAGTAATTTACTTTTGGTGATTGCAACCAGTGCTAATTAATATTGGCAAAATCATATCAGAGCAGTTTTACATATAGCACTGAGATCCGAGTTTCCTGACTTCGTATATTCTGATTTCAATCTCTGTTGGTGTATTATAGCCATCGTTTAATAAGTACTAGGACATTGCCGAGTATTTTTATCTTTTATTACATCTGTTTGAACCTTTACATCCGTTCATTTTAACTACATTTTCTTGCATTTAAAACAAAACAAATGTGTATCCGAGCTTCGAAGCTCCAAGAAAAAAAAGAGGGAGACACAAAGGAAGGCGCAACTGAAACGAAGGACCCATTGCGACGTGAGATGCATCGGAAACGAGCGTTGGCGAAACGGGGGCGGCCGAGGGTGTGAAAAAGGGAAACGGTGGGGAAGCGAAGGGAAACAAGAACGAGAAAAAAGCATTGCCGGAACGTCTAGGGTAACCGTCAGGAGCGCCGGGAGTTATCGTCTGGCGATAAAAGTCGATGGCGATAATAACAGCGATATACTCCTTCTCTCCACGGCTTTCTTTAACCCCGCCGCTACCGCGCCTCGTCCTTGTCCGCGATCGTTCGCTTTTTTCCCTCTCTGTATCACGCGCACACATACACACACACACTTTCTCTCTCTCTCTCCCTGTTGCTGCCCGTTGCTCTTCCTCTCCGCATCCCCCCGTTCCGTCGCTCCGAGCAGGCTGATGCACTGGTCTGGCCCGCGTCCGCCCGTCTGGCTGTCAACGAGTCGTTGAACCCCCCTCCCCCCCTCCTCACCTCTTATCCCGCTGTTGACCGGTGTCTTCAAAGCCCCGAGACTTACCGTCGTTTGAATGCAATGTCCGTCACGGTTGCACGCAGACAAAACTCCAAACCTCTCTCTCTCCCTCTGTTTCTCTTGACCTCGATCGCACTCCTCCTATCCACGTCCATCGAACGCACACTCGCGCGCGCGAATTTCAGCGACGGGTGCCGATTCCCGAGGGACGCGCGATACCGATGAGGCTGCAACCACCGCCGCTGCCGCCATCGCCGCCGCCTCCACCACCGCCGCAGCGATTCGATTGCTGCTGGTCGAGTACGAATGCACGGATCGACGCGCGCGTAAGTGTGTGTGTGTGTGTGTGTGTGTGTGTGTGTGTGTATGTGTGTGTGTGTTCGTGTGCACACGCTGTGTGCACGCTACGTGTCTGTGCGTGATTGGATGCGTGGCAATTGTCAATGAAATTGTCCGCAGTTACGCCGGCGGAACGAGGGTCGTGTTCATCGGTTGACGATTGATCGTCGTGAACAACGACGAGCGGCGGAGGAGGGTGGGGGTTGTGAGCTGACTGTTCCACAGGTATTCAAGGTGGAAGGTCGAGCATGATGAGAGGGGGATGGATTTGTGATTCTCTTGAGCGAGGCAGGAGAGATCCGAATCTTTCTTGATTTATTGATAAAAATTGATTAGTCAATATATTCCTTCATTGCAACATTCAAATGTATTTTTGCTGCCGATTGGGAAGGACAAATAGTTTTTTCTCTTAATATGCGTGTTAATCTCTCCTCTTCCTCGTAAACCCGGATTAAGGGGGGGGGGGGCTAGGGTGGGTCCCACCCGAGTCATTTAAGAATATTTTTCAAATTTCAAATAACTGAAAATATTTTTTAAACGCTGATGCTATCGAATCAGAGTTATTAAGAAATCTAGATTTCGACGATATTATCAGAGAATTTGTCGAAACCAAATGTCGAAAGAAACATTTTCAAATAAATAAAATGTAATTAGAATTCTATTAGATTTTTATTTCATCCTTAGCATTAGTTTGCAAACTTTTTTATCCTCCCTCCCCCCACCCACCTACGTTGTTTTCGTCAAAAGGACCTCCATACAGCCAATAGCCCCGGGCCTCAAAAGACGTTAATCCGGCCCTTCCACGTTTATCTTTTAAAAACAATAATAAATGCGATGATGAAATGACACGTATTAAAAATGTTAAAGTTGTCGTTAAACTTCATTTAAGATATTCAGGTATTTCGAGACAGTGTCAAGATATTCACATAAGGTCATTAATGCCCTAACACATTTGTGCACATATATCGGAGCATATATGCATCTTCTATATACATAAATCCCGATAAATGTCCGAATGCATGTGTTAAGGCATTCCTCGAGATGACCTCGTGTGTACAACAATTCTCAAGAGAGATAAGAAAAAAGTTAATAAAGCACATGCTGTCAGAACGATACTCATCCGACTTTCCGAGGTATCAAGGCCAACTTAAACATTTCATACTCCTAGTTCGTGAATGGAGAGGCCAGCTCGATACTTTGGCGACAGATACATTACACGAGAGAAAGACTTAAGACGACAGGGAGGAAATAAGCTCGCGTCGAACAGAACTCGCGCGCGAGTCAAACGAGAGGACTATCAAAGGAATGAATTTCAAATTAACGGGCGCTTTCGCATTTAAATGTCAGACATCTATTTCGCCGTCCGAGAGGATGCCTTTCTCGACAGAGAGGGATTCGCAAGTGGTGTGATCGCGGGACGAACGGCAGGAGAACCGGCGTACAATGCATCCCCTATTAAAACAATTTGAAAGACGGCGCACTCAGCCGCGCCTCGTCTACGCGAAATAAATTCAAAGAAGCTTCGTCGGCGGAACGCTAGGTTGCCCCTGTGCCCTCCAGCCCTCTCGCACCCTCGCAAAAAAGACGCGCGGAGAACGGAGGACTGGATAAGAACGAGGAGAAAGCGAAGGAAGGTGTCTACTAGAAATGGTAATAATAAAATCTAGAAGGGTTGGCACACCGAGATGAGTACGACGACGAAGGAGCAGCGCGGACCGACGATCGGTGCAGCGCGGGAGATGGCGACGGGTGGAGCAGTCTGAGGGTTGGTAGACGGAGGCGCGAGGACAGAGTATTTTAACTTTTTAAGGGGGTGCGCGGCAGCAGTGCAGAGTAGGAGTCGGAGAGAGCTCGAACGGTTTGGTTGGCCTGTCTGCCGGGGGTGGATCGGGGGAAAAGCTGGGGGGTTAGTCTAGACGGGAGGACTCCCGACTTCCACCCTCTCTCCAGCAGCGGAGCAACGCCGTCTGCACCAACATCGCCGCCGCCGCCGCCGTCGCTACACCACCACTCAGACTTCGAGCAGACAGATTGCGAGTACAGTGTCGTAGCGAGAGGCAGCCATCCTCGTCGAGGATGCCCTTAGTGAAATAAATTTTCGCCGCAGGCTTGACAGATAAAAAACAAAGGTCTCGATTACTCCTGCAACGCATGTGTCGTCGTACATGTAATTAACTTTGCGCGTTCAACGTCTGATCGCAGATACCTGATTTATATAGAAACAAGGAGAGTCAAATAGCGTATCATGATGCACCTTAATCTGTTTCGCATATCAGTTATTAAAAATTTAATCTTGTCAATTTGTTAAGGTTCTTGCTGCCTCGATTGTCAAGTCCGCGTTGATGGCGACTCAATTAAAAAATAAGAATCCCATTGCATATCTTGATACAAAATATATATGTATGTATGCTTTTTGAACTCGCAATCACGTCTAAAAGCTAAAAATTATTCTTGTAACGTACAACGTTACATTTCTCGCAACATTTTTATATTTATATTTAATATTCAAAATATTAATATATATATTTTATATTTCATATTCAAAATAATTCGCAGTATTAAAATATGTACCGAAGACTCTTATTTTATTATAATTTGATACATGAAAGTAAATATTTACTTCAATTCGGCAGCTGTGAGATAACTTTTTTTCGACCTTTATTAAGCACAATTCAATTCGACATATATGAGTTATTTATCACTAAACAAATCATTATACTTAAACAAAAGGAGACTTTTCGTTATATTTTAAAAGTCAATTTTATCGAGAAATATTTTTAGTTTAATGTACGTTGCAAGAATTTTCGTAATATATTTCGTCGCTGCTTGTCCCTTAACTTCTTAAAAATCTAAAATCTTTCCACGACGCATAGCGCGTCCTTTACATACGCGTAGATACCTACACATTATGCATAATTACATGACAATATGCAAAAGATACAGAGAAAGCAATATTGCAAGAACGATAGAGAAACGATTGCGTGCATGTTTAAAATACACCAAGAAAAAAGATCCATTATTTTACCGCATGATTCCACAGAGCATCATTCATATTTCATATTTGACAACCGTAATGAATATTTGAAAAATTATATTCACACATTTGAAATATATGTACACTATGTACATGTGCACATTGCCGTAAATTAATTCACAAAGAACATTCCACGTTTGTGCATATGCAACATATATTTCATTTGCATATAAACCTTTTATCTGATGAGCCGTGTTAACTCAGTAACATTGTCGATGTGAGAGATTGCTGAAAGAGTTGCCCATCGAGAGATTTTTTTGTTCCCGAGGCGACGCGCCAGCCAATACAGCGTAAATCTCCAAAGTCGTCTGTAAATTTGCCCGGAAGGTACAAATTGAAACGTCACGCCGCGCGACACCCTCTCGCGCGAAATCAAAAGCGGAATCCGGGGCCAAGTCCGTCGAAGACAGAGTAGAGACGTATTGAAATGCCGGGCACGTAAAGGGTGCAGCTTTGATCTCGCGAGTGACCGTACGGCGTCTCGTGTATCGAAATTTTCCAGGCGGGAACCGTTCAGAGAATTGCACAGATGGAATATAGAACGGGGCGAGGGGATGCGCCGGGAGCGAAGGAGAGGCGAACTCTCGGGGATGGACGACGCGGAACGACGCGTGGAATGTAATTGTTGGGTCGTCGAAGTATGCGTGCAGAGGCACCGACAAAGACATTTTTGTCGCGATCCCCCCTCGTTCGTTCGCGTGTCTCTCGCCGAGATGTAAACCACCGACGATAGTGTTCTCGATCAGAGATTTATACGCGCGACGATATTGCAAAGTGGTTCATATCGATGGCATTCTTTTCGCAGAAAATGCTGCTAATATTGCGTTGGGACAAATATGTGCTACATATAAAATATTTATATGGCTAATATGTAAATAATAGAATATTTATTATATTACAGTTATACGCAGTATTTATATTAGGTCGAAAATATTAGACATATTCTTTTTCATATGATATTTTAAATATCTAAATATCTTAAATTAAAATTTTACTGAAATAAAATTCACTTGGCACTAAATGAAGAATAAAGTTTTCGTATCTGCGAATTCAATCTTAAAAAAACTAAAGAAAGAAAGAGTATAACCGCATAATAAATATAATAAAGAGAATAATAATAAGTGATTGTGCAATTTTTTTTAACTCGCGTGCAGCCCTATCTTATCTGAAACATGTGATATCAAAGTCCTCTTTCCTTTGTCACTTCCGGAATCCACGCCTACGTATTAAAATATCCTGTCAGATTAATGTTTGTAATAATTGATTATTTACTTACAAATAACTAAATATATTATTTTATTACTGACTTTTTTACAATAAAACGAACACTCGACCTTCACAAAACCATCACACTCGAGCGGAGCACCTGATATTTTTTCCGTACTCGAAAACGACCTGTCTCTTTCATGTCAGTTTTGCAACTCTTTGAACTCCTGTAAACCTATCTCCTTCATGTCACATACGCGACTCTTAAGATTTATTTACGTTATTAAATCTTAAACTATTAACCATGCTGCATAAGAAAATATGAGTGATAATAAATCATACGAGCAAAGGATATGAAGAATTTTTTTTAAATAAACAAGTTTCGCAAAAAAAAAATATATATATATATATATATATATATATATATATATATAACTTAAATACACCCTCTTACTTCCAAATTATTTTATCTGCAAAAAATTCTGTTATTTATGATTAAATTTTCTTTCGCTTTTGTATTTATATTTTTTAATTTACAATATTACTTGATGAAATACTTCATGAAGTATTCTCCTTGCATTATATGTGCATTAAACAAAATAGTAATATTGTATAATTCACGTAATTAGCCGTTCAATATCGCGCTTAATTATGTACGATGACGTTTATGCAGACGATTTTGAACAATCACTTATAATCGTGGTTAATCGTCAAACGCCAGAAATCACATAGCACGGTTGGATTATCACTCGAGTAATACACCAATCGATAATTGTGAATAATTAGTAGGAATGACATAAACGCAAGGGTTAACGTTCAAGCAAAAGCGCCGTATTATCTTTTATGCTCTGTGTGTGTGTGTGTTGATCCAGACTGTATTCCCGACACATATGTCGATAGTTCAATAACGCGATGTCAGACATTCATATAGTAGTAAACCCGAGCTAAGTAGAACTCACGCTCAGATTAAACAGTGTAGCATCTGGTTATGGTTTTTCTACTGTTTCACACGATATTACTAAGCCAAGGCAACTTGTGATTATTTTCTATTATGACTGCAACTGAGAGATAATAATATCTTGCAGCTGCAAGAAAAAAAAGTGACGCAAAATATATGAAACACGCTCGTCACACATACACTTCGCGAGAGTACGGATTACACACTAGCGGTTTATAAACTCACGACGAAAGACACTTTGCAGTTCTACGCAAAATATATATGAAAAAAATTACACACATTTAAAAAAGACAATATATGAAAGTAAAATATAGAACGTCATATGCGAATTTAATGATATCATGAAGATTATGAATGAAAATACATTAAATGGAAAAAAGGACAGTTTTGTATAAATAACCCTTTATCCCTTAATCTTTCATTAGTCCCATTAATATCCCATAGATTCGCACATTCAGGCTATAACTTTTATTTTAAGCTATTAACCTTCAGTCTTTTAAGTTTTTTTATCCATCCTAATAGTTGTCAATTTGTTCTTTGTATTTTTTTCTGTATTTTAGTGTCTGGTTTATTAGCTACGTAAGTGTGTGCTGGAATGAAAGAAAAATTGTTTCAAGAAGCAAAAGAAAATAAAAGTTGGTATATCTATGAAATATATTGCGATCTTCCATAGATGAGAAATAGTACAACTAACGAAAGGTTAAGGAGACTGCAGACGAAGCGAAATTATGTGAAGGATACATATTTTCAGAAACACGATACTGTTTTGGTTTCGTGCTGAATGATTTCCGTTGGAAAGCTTGGAATCAACCGAGAAGATCTCGTGTCACAACTATAACACTAAAGACGCCGTTAGGACGTATCGCCGCGTTGCTTACATGCCTACATGGCAAGCTAAGAATGAGAACTATTTTAAAAACGTGCTTCTCGGTCGACGACTAAATTTAATTGCAAAACGAAGACGCCCTTCTCTCGTGCTTCCTTCGTACACGCTTCTTGTCTCTCGCAATTCACATCTTCCTCTCACCAGTCAACTCTCGCTTTTGCAGGGTCATCGGATTCAATTACTTCGATTCCGCCAATCATAAGCGAGTATCAATTTTGTTAAACGATTTTAATGTACTTATTTATGTATACAATCTATCCACGTATCTTTCTTGTAATTTTTCTTGTTTTTAAATGTTTTTAGATGTATCCAGATGTCCTGGATACACGCATAAAGATACGTATAAAGAAAGGACACGTTTTGTAGAATAATATATAACTCACGATCAATCTAAAATCTTTAATAAAAATATTAATATTGTACGATTGATAATTTCTAAATAAAATATATAGATTACTTTTTCAACTCAATAAAGTTAACCTCCTTATCTCCGGTGAATTTGCATCTTGGAATGAAATAGAAATTAAATAATTAAAGCGTATCTTCTTGTGCTCGTTGATACTGTGGTTATAAAAACGCGTACTTTCGATCGCCCAATCTCTTCCGTCTTCGTTTCTTTGTCGACAAGATATCCATCCCTTTTACGATATTCTTCATAACAGTTTAAGCCTACCTGTATACGCAATCTTCTCTATTTTCTGCGATCGCGGCCACAAAGAACGTCCTCTTTCGAAAGTGCGATAACGCGCTGCTCTTCCCCCTTCGTTCCAGTCATTCTCTATTTTCTCTCTTACATCCTCTTTCCACCATTTTCGTCGCCCGATCATACGCGTGCCTGTTTCGAGCAAATCACCTTAGGTAAATTTCTCCGGCGATATCGTCGCCGTTCGCAATAGAGAGATAGAGACGCCTTGTAGTCGGCGAAATCGAACGCAAATCGAATCGCTCGTGTTCATCGGTTGTTGGTAGCCCCGATGCGACAACTCCGGGTGACACGATTCGACGGTCACATTTCGAATCCAATTTCTCCGAACACATTTTTTTTCTGTGAATGATACGACTGACGTTTTGACAGAACGACTGACAAAAAAAATTGATACAAAATAATGTTACATTCAGTTACATATTTAATTCTTTATTTAGCAATGTTTTCAAGCAGTACAATCTTTTCTTTCTATCCTCTGTATTATTATTATTTATTGATGAAATTTTCGCATGTTGCTGAATTACATATGAGACATAATATAATAATTACTTTTTTCTTTAAAAAAATGTTTATGAAAAAAGTCTGTCAATTTTATTTTATCTTATTTTATAACTGTTAAACTCAAAGTTTTTTGGAACATATTATAGAAAAATTAAGATTTTATTTTATCATATTGAATTTAAGTAGTTTACTTGATTTGTTTCAATTACTGAAAGCTTTTTAATTTACTAGTGCCCATTGTTATTGATACGGTTTTTAATACATTTAATTTTCGAACGGTATTTAAATCAATTAACGCCATCAATTAATACGCATCCCGGTGACACGTACCGATAATCCCGCTAGGAAAGTCGCGCGTTCGCTCGGCCTTAAAACAAGGAGCACGGGACTGAGGATGCCTTAAGGGGCCAGCCAATCGAGCTTTACGAGCCCAGACTGCGATCGTCATAAACACATGCAACTACCGCTTGTCACGTATTCGATTGTTATAGCTCTCGTTGACGGCTGAAGAAGCCAAACGAGGCATTGAATCTGGATCGAGCTTTATTTGCCCGTCTGGCGCGCGGATACGTGTGCGTGGCGTGTATGTGAAAAAATACACGCCAGACAGGGTGACCAATGTCCCGACACAACGTTAAGATCGTCTGGTAAGCAAGATAGGTGTCGAGAGATATTGATTGTTCTGTACTTTGTAATGTTCTTTAATGTATATCTTTGTTATATATTAAAACACAGTAGATCATGAATAAATAGAAAGAAAAGTGTTTATGGTATTTTGTCATAACACAGATAAAAATTGGAACTATTAAAGGTGATAAATATGAAATAATGTGTCTGACGAATTCTCCATATAAACGAAAGAATATCTTATTTCTATCGAATGGGATCAATATATGTTATTGATATCTTTCTTAATTTTAGCAAAGTTTAAATCGTGGGATAAAAATAAAGATCTAAAATAAATAAAAATCCTGGAAAGCGCTATTTTTTTGCAAAATGAGAAAAATATAACTTTGTTGTTCAAAATTAATATTTTATCTTTTTAAAAATAATACTTTTAATAAATTTGTTAAAATTATATATTTTTAAGTATGATAAAATAAATAATTTTTATTTGATTGTTAATTAAAATTAACTCACGTGTTAAGAACTGCGTTTGACTGTCAAGGCCCACTTTTCTTGTTACTTGTTAATAAAGATAATATCTTTTGCGAGAGAGAGAGAGGGGGAGATTTATAATATAATTTTTAAATAGAAATATTGTCACAAAGTGAAGTCTTCATTTATATTTAACAAATGTTGCAAATTATTAATAAACATTTACTCGACCGCCGCATATAGTTGAATATCAAGAATACCTTTTTTGATTCACTTTTTTTTCTCAGTGTTTTCTTCTTTTTAGCTTTTATACTCAGAAAGGCAAAATCCAATAAATGAATAAATAAAGTTATAAAGATTACATGTCTCTACCTACAAATAACCAGATAAAGCATTTCTCTTTCTTTCTCTCCTCTTATCTATCAGCATTTCTAAATTGGACAAGTCTCACGGCTCTTATACGTATATACCTCGTGATCCGGCAAACTCCGCGTGTTGCCATCTAACAACGCGCGACCGAAACGCCGGTCGTCGCCGATTCGCGTCCATGTGGACCAGAGGGAGCCGAAACGTTGCTCGCTCGACGCGAGTTACACAGTTGCCGCCGCCGCCACCACCGCTCCGCGTACCGTCGTTTCGGGTTGAGATGGAGGGGGCGTCTAGACGCAACGTCACGCGAATACCTAGCCCCGTCCCCTCGGCACCAGCCAGCCGCGGCCCCATGGCCCGCCGCCGTCGGTCCGTACTCCACTTCTTCCCTCTTGCCGCCCCCCCTCCCCGCACCCCGTCGACACGCGCCCGGGCACACTCGTTCGCTCACTCGCTCTCTCGCGCAGACAATCGTGCCGTCTCCCTTGCCTCGTTCCGTCGTCTCGTCCTCGGTCCTTCTCTCTCTCTCACCGCCACCTCTTTCGGCCTGTGTCCCCGAAACCCCCGACTCCTTCCTTCTCCCTTTCTCTTTCTCTCACCCTTTCCGCCTCTCTCCACGGTCCTACGCCGGGTGTTTGGTACGCCCTCCTCCTCTTTCGCCGTTCGTCCCTTGCCGCCGCCACCCCCGGCGTCAGCCGCCGTCTCGACGCCGCGCTCCGATGACGGTCGCAGTCAGACGCACCCGGGAAGGGGAGAAGGAGGCGAGGGTGACTCCGGCTTTTTGGTTAGGAATTGTTACCGGCCGCCCCGCGTACGAGCGAGTCTGCGGCCGTGTATCCCGATCACGTGCACCAGAGAGAGAGCGCGACATGATATAGGCAACAGGATAAAACTGTCGAGATTGTGTGCTCGTAAACGACGAGGGGCAACGGCGGCGGCGGTGACGCGGCACGAGGGGGAAGGGAGAGACAATGTAGTCGAGCGGCCCGAACAAAGACGGTCATATCCACCTCGTGGAGAGTGTCGTATCGGCGGCTATCGGACACGGCTCTCGGCGAGAGGACACGTCAAAGTGACCGCGAATTGAATTTTCCTCGGGAGGACGCGTGCAATTCCGACTTTACCGCTCTCCCAGCACTCCCCCCCAGTCGTCCTGCAACTCCTGCGACTCTTTTCTCTTGGCACGACCCAAACCGGTCCCTTCGGATCGGCCTCTTTTTAATCAAAGCCGCGACCGCAAACGCGCACGATACTCCCGAACGTGCAAATTGCTTCATTTGTCATGACGTAGATTCCGATGAGTAATTATCGCGTGATAGCTTCGATCGTACACGAGATTCGCCAGTGACGAAAGTTCCCCCGCGGCTACGTTTGTTTCAGAGCGCGTATTCACTCTTTGCTATAAATAGTCACGGTAACGATAATTACATCGTGTTCCGAACGAACGGGATTCTGAAACCGAGATCGCCCCCTCCCCGAGATATCCTCGTTTTCGCATTGCACTCGCGGGCAGACGCGTGAATCGCGAGAAAAAAGAAAACATTTGATTACGTACGGGCAACTTGCCAATACTCGGGCAAATTTCGTTATGAATAACAAGCACGCGGTAATCGCAATCGGAACGAAAGGAGCGTCGAATTCTGCTGCTGACAGGAATTCGCGGTGTTCGCGTTAACGCTCGCTTGCGAAGGCGTGTATCTTGTCGCGTTTTATCCCCCGGCCCCATCGTCGCATTTCGCCGTCATGGATAGACGCATCAACGCTGACGCCGTTACAATCGACCTTCTTTCGGCAGTCGTGTATTTTCTGGGTTATTTCGCGTATGTGGACCGTATATAATCTAGATACGAGCTCTAAATGCGGCGAACCTCCTATTTAGACCCACGAGTTGACTCACGCGCGACTATTTTTAGACACAGGCGTGTTTTCGTTCGAGCGCGCATACCAGCATGCGTGCGTACGTGCGTGCGTGCGTGCGTCTCGTATATTTTTGCGCGAACGGCCGCGTGTACATCGCCGCGTTACATCATATTGCCGCACGCGTACGAAAGGATTTTAAAGACAGGAAGCACTCGGCGCCCGTATACCAAAACATCCTCCGTGAGTTAATGGTCCGATTGGCGAGAAGCAGCATATTCGTTAAAGACGAGTGGCTGCTATGAAAATGTACGCTTCAAGATGCATGTGGAAAATATTTGCGATACAAATGTATCTCTCGCGAAAACGCTAGGAGAAAGAATTTAATCTTCAATTTTTTAAGAATCAGAATGGTATTACGTACGATTATGTTATGCATATTATACGTGTAATATTATTGGGTTGTCGGAAAAGATGATGCATTTTTGCAACGGATGGCGCTAGTTCATTTTGGAAGTACTAGAGTTTATTCAATCTATGTTATTGCTATGTCATTTGACAGCTGACAGTTCTAGCTTCATTCTATTAAAAAAAAATTGAGCGATTTGTTTGAATTTTGAAGATTTTACAATAAGTTGAAGATGGAAGACTAAACTGTGCATTTTCGTCATATTTGACTATTTATAATACATATTTCAATCTATATTTCGTTATTCATTATGCATTTCGTTATTCATAACATTCATTATGCATTACAAGTTTAAATATAATATTGTTGAAATACGCTAGAATTATGAAATAAGAATTTATTAAACAAATAACCTGCACACTTTATTGCAATTTCCCATTAGTATTTTAGACAAAATTGTATGATTACTAATTGTAAGTGTCATTTGAAGTGATCGGTCGAGAACAGCGATAACAGACATTGTAACGTTGCACCGTAAAAGAGATGCACGCGTCCAATTTATTTGCGTGTTTCTCACACAGGGAAGGGTGAGGGTTGCGCTGAGATCTCCCGACACGCCAATCGTAATGATATTTGCGCGACCCTATGCTACACATCGGGATAATTAAACTTCTGTTTTATAACAACGTCATATACATTAAAATACATATATAGAAATAAAATATCTGGGAATTGTATAATTAGAAGATTAAAACAACTTATATATATTGTATATAAATATTATATATATATATATATATATATATAATAATTAATGTATTATATTAATATATAATAATTAATAATTATATTATAATTTTTATTTATTGATTATATTACATTTATAAATTATATTTATTATATCAATACGTAAAAAATGTAAGACCGAATCAAGTATTTGATTATATTTGAACTTTGCAATGTTCAAATATAATCGAATACTTGATTCGTTCTTACATTTTTTATGTATTGAGATAATAATATTATCTAATATAATTTATATAATGTAATATGATTAAAAATATAATATAATATATTAATTATAATATATTAATATAATACATTAATTATAATAATTGTAATACATTAATATAATGTATTAATTATAATAATTATAATATACCAATATAATCTCAAACCACGCTCTTTCGTCATATTTTACCCTTGTCGCAAAAGCACTCCAGACGAATACTCAACTAGTTTGTACCTCGGTTCAGAATCTCCTATATCGGAACGAACTCATAGGGTGCTCATTGAACGTGCAGTTTGTGCGCACTTCCTTGGTCGCATTACCGTTCACACGTGCGTCCCATTTCCGTGCTTTTCAATAAGCCCCGGCCGGCTTGCTCGACGCGGTTTCGTCGTCGTCGTCGTCGTTGTGTCCGTCCATTGATCTTCTGCGCGAACGAACGCAACAAAACGATCTCGCGATGACGATGACGCCACTCGAACCCTTGCACGGTAAAACGCGCAGGGCTTGTAATAGAAGTAGTAATGCACGGCCATCGTGCGCGCATACACGAGGGAAATGGGTTTTTTATCGATCACTAACCTACGACAACCATCTGGCCCCTGCCCTGCCACGGATAGCCTGCCTGCCGGCGTTACCATTGGCTACGTACATAACGGCTCACCTCGATATCAAAGTCAACAGCCGCTCTGACGCCGACACACCGTACATACGCACGAAGAGACAAAGGCCGCGTATTCTCGGCGCATATTTAGCACTAAACGTGTCTGCCCGCCTCCGATTCTCGTCTCGTGTTGACATTCGACGAGCTTATGGCATTAGTCATGCTCGTAGCTTGACCAAAATCGACCGAGGTAGAAATGAGTAGAAATGCTAAGTAGAAATAAAAGTTTTTTTTTACCTAAAGATGCTTATTCCCGTTAACACATACTCGACGTTAAATATGTCCTTACGATTTGCACCTTGCATTGACCGTCTTCACTTAGCGGCATTAAATAGAAGGAAAATACGAATTAAAGGGAATGGAATATATCTTACGTTGAAAAAACAACCCTTGTAACGGATTTAAACGTGTTCGTGTCATGCGAGTCACGTTATTTGTGGATTTTTGTAGGATTTGTTAATATTCGAGATCTTAATTAGTCGACCGTCACTGACCTCGTCACGACACGGACAAAAGTTTTTACGTTGCTTTCCGCGAGCGTGATAACGCTCCGGTTATATTATACTTTGGGACCTACCCCAATCAAATGCGAAGCTAAACGAACTGCGCTGCCCGCTAAGGCGAAAGCACTGGTAAATCGTCTTGAGTCACGCGACGAAAAGAAGTAAGTCTGAAAAGCGCAAGGGAGCTCGTCGCGTGCGTTCCACCATTCACTTGGTAACAGTTTGGTAGGCATTAGCGACGATAGCCATAGCGAAATCTTTAGACAGCAAGAAAAGCTTTCGGCACGGCTATCACGATGTCGATATTATTTAATTTTTACACACACATTTACTGAGTATATATAGACAATCATTATTCAAGTTACCGTTATTATTCGTAGACTTATTATCCAAGTTCCAAGTTCTCTTAATGAATGTTTCAAAGGACATTTCTTACAAATTAAAAGATTTTAACGAATTATGAAAAAAATACAAGTAAGAAATCTTTTTGGTAAATTTTAGAATGTGATTTTATGTCAATGGATGTTTCATTTATTTGTTGATTGTAGTTTAAACTTCAACAAACTTTGTTTTTACGGAACTGTGCTCTATTAACGTATAGATATAATTTTACTTGTTCAGATTATAAAGCAACACAGCTATAAGTCACTAAATTTTCTGATGAGCCCCAAGCATCGAGGCACCATTGTTTGAACATGATTATCCCCGTTCATCTGACCCGCTAACGAGATTAGAACTCCTTTAATACGCAGGATCATTAAATCACTTCGATCCTATCGAATCGAGTTACTGTTTTCATGCATTCCACGAAGATGGCAAACGATCTTGTCCGAGCGGAAACAAATCGACATATATGTACATATATCTCATAGATATTTCCTAAACACAAATGAAGTGTACTAAACAAAAATTTTTCTCAATGAGCGTAATTTATTTTTAGAATACATTCATTGATCGTAGAATTGGATATAAACAAATTGTACGAATAATCTGTTTAAACTGTCAATCTCTTATAACCGATCCAAACATTTTTTTAAATCCTATTTAATTTGTAATGAATTTAAATATATTTCAGAGATTATGCCCTAACATGAAATTATTTAATTATTCATGATACATAATTTCAACATCCAATAATGTTTATACTTGTAAATAATTAAATAATTTTGAGGGAACATGCATAACGAGAGTTTCTGTACAAGAGATTGTATAGTATTAACGAGTAGGAATAGTTGGCTAGCTACTCATAGATGGAGCTAAGTCTTTGAATTTTTATTATTGCGTAAGCGGCGCACTACTAAATTACTGTTACTATAATAGTATAACAACAATGGAAATGTTTCAATAATTGTGACTATTCACATAAATCTAAGCAATTATTCTACACAAGTAGAAGTCTCTCAGCGTGAACTAAGTTCTTTGCCAGTAAGCACCATACAATATATCGGTGCTCTAGAGAGAATCGCGGGTGCACTTGGAACAAGTACCGAAAAAAGTAGATTTCTCCGCGTTTCAACGACGATGGTGGCGACGGCATCTTCATTCCATTCGATGGGCTTTCAGCGGATATAATTCGCGCGAACTGTTCGGTGCGGTGCATCTGGCCGCCCGGTATATAATATAACGCTGCCGTACCGCGGGAACTATAGTCGCTGGCTAGACTGCACCCCCGCACCCCCGGCACGACCGAGGAGAGAAGGTCGGCGCAGAGAGAGATTGTGGGTACCAAAGGGGGACGGTGGGGAGACGGTGGCGACGGCGACGGGTTAGGCAAAGTGGGTGGGCGGGTTGGTCGGGTTGGTTGGTTGGGTTTTACGGGGCCCCACGAGGGAGAATGAGGAGAAACGTGGGTACGAACGTGCTTGACGAAGACAGCGGGAGACGGAAGGGAAGCGAAGGGAGAGACAGGGTGACCGAGTGAGAGAGAGAGCTCAGCGGGGGCGAGAGCTCAGCCGGTTCGAGGTAGGGGGCGCTGGCTAGACACCGCTCAGACGGTCCAGGGGGTCGCAGGGGATAATTTCTACAATGGCGTCGACGCACACCGGAATACACGAGACGCATTTGACGACATTTCGATGGAAATCGACGCGAGCGTGTGCAACGACTTCGAAGCGACCTCCCGGAATCGTCGTCGCTCACACCTGCACCGACCTTCGCCAACGCACGTGTTCCGATTAGATATGCGAGGCACGACTGGTGCGCCTGTTCAAGTGACTGCTGCGATATGTCGTGGATACTTGAGAGTTCGAAATCTCGAACGATATTCTAAATCGTACAAAAAGTAGCTTTAGCCACGAATATTTTTTGCAAATGCATTTCCCCCCAATGCTACGATCTCTCTCTCTTTCTCTCGATATCACTTACCAATACATCTGGTATCTATCTCTGATTTGAATAAAATATAATATGTGTAGATACTGAGATGATATACAAGTCTTTTTTTAATACATTTTGATGACAAATATTGAAAACGTGATATAAAAAGCATACTCTTAAAACAGCGATTAAGTCTCTTTCACATTTACAGTAATATCGCGTTGACTTGTTTTGATGCAATCGAAGTCTGTAGCGCATTACGCCTATGCATCAGTATGAACCAGGGATGCGGCGAACTGTTTTTTATCAAGTGACGATAGAGAGTTCGCACTTGGAGCCGAGCTAGGTCGGTCCAGGTCGAGACGAAGATATTCTAGATGAGGAGACATCTGTCATTTCCATAGTTTTTTCATAAGAATGTCGCGTATAGTTCGTGTTTTTTCGCCGGCAGTGCTTTCTTATCGTAAAGAAAAATGCATTTTCGCTTTAAAATTATTTCAGTATCACAGAGTGAAATATATGTATCCCTAAAATATCGAGTATCCAGCAAATGATATTATAAGGTTTAGTATATTATTTTAGTGGAAATTTATTTCTAAAAACACTTTTTTTTAATTTTTAAAAGAGACAAACAGCAAATATCCTATATTGCATCATATTAAGTTAATTTTTAAAAAATCTTATGTGTTGTTGGAGAATAATGTCGTATGTGTATAAAATTTATTTGTTTTGACGAAAACATAATACCTAATGATTATTTCAAGAGAAAAAAGTTTTTCTTCTATGGGATATAAGTAGAAATCGTTATAATATTTCAGATTCAACAAAAGATATTTGAGAAATCTGATTCTCTCAAAAAAAGCAAGATTATTTTGACGTTTGTTGTTACGAAAACAAACAGAAATGACCTCGACATTTTTTGTTACAACCGGTTGAGAATCGCGGGCGGGTGCCGTAGTTAAATTAATGTGCGTTGAATTAATGTTTAATAACATGCAAATCATATAGCGACAGCTCGGCTGCTGCCGTCGTTTCGTCGGCGTGCGTTACAAAGGCAAAAGGAAGATATTAAGATCGAGCGTGTGAGCAAGATAAAAGCGGGATTTCCTGACGTTGCAAATGTTACTCATTCTCTTTGACGTGTAATTCGACTTCGTTGCGTCGCTCGTATGATTTAAAAGAACACTAAGCTATCAAGGCGACGGAGACCTCGCTGTCTGTATCGTCGATTTCCGCATGAATTCGTCGTGTTGTTCCTTCGCTGGACCAGACTACGAGCAAATGAAAATTACGTAAATATCATAATTACCGTAACGAGAGATTACATAATAATTGACACAATTACTCGAAATAATTACTCGTGATAATTGTTGTAATTTTAAGTATTCGGCTTCAAAAGCAACCTGTTGCGATCGATTGTATCGATTGCCGATTTATATATTTATATGTCAGATGTTCAGAAAATATAATCCAGAAAATTATATATTTTTTAACTATAATATTATATATTTAATTTTAATTATTTCGTTCCATTTGTTGATTTTTCGTAGAAAATACTGGGACATATATAGTCCTAGTAATTAGGAATTAAGAGATTTTTAGCAAACTAAATTAATTAACCGAAGAGATTATGTATTTTAGTTAATTTTGAGATTCTGTTAATTTTAAGATTATAAAGATGAAACAGTGCATTAAAAATTGAAAAACGCAATAAATAATGATCTTTTCGATATGTCTCAGTTAGAAGAAGCTCGACGCCAAATTGGAAAGATATTTGTATAATTGAAAAGAAATTTGCTGATTTCGAAATACGTTTCGAAATATTCCAAGTACACGCACGAGTGATAACCATCATCGTGAAAATAAACGGAGTCGGGGTGGCCGTCTCCGTGTATCCTCGTCGTGTTCTTCCGGAAGCGTGATCGTCGGCCTCCCGGAAGCGTGAACACGAGGTGGCGAACGGTCAGTTGTTGAAGCAGGATACGGCGGGGACAGGTGGCTGACCGACGTCCGCAAGTGGGCAGGAAGAAGAACATCAGGAGCCTGATGCCCCGGAGGGATGACGAGGGGATGGACGGGAACAGGAGTTACGGTTTCGTGGTCGTTCCGTGCGTGCGACGTAATTTCCCGCAGCGCCGCCGTCTGTCTGTCCGCGGCGACGCGACGCGTCGCGACGCCCCGCGCCGACCGCATCGCACCAGCACCTACGTGTGTTTACGTCATTGTTCTGGCTCACCCTCGCCCTCCTGCCCTTCCTTTTCGCATACGAAATCGAACATTCCCACGTTACCTCCGTCGGGATATAACGCGATCCTTGCTCAGGCGAGACGGCATCTTCAAGTGGCACGCTCACTGGGCGTCTAGACGCCTTACATCGCGACGTATAGCTTGCGCTCGTCTCGTCCCGTCTCATCCCGTCCCATCTCGTCTCGCCTTCTCCCTGTGAATCCTTCTTCGGTATCGAAAATCCCCGTGTTACGTTTCGCTGGTATAGTTCGCTCGGGGATTGGGAAGTCACTTTCGGTGATATTGAATGAGCCGACGATCGAGGACGTTCGAAATTTCGGTGTAAATTATTCAGCTATCTTTCAATTTTGAGATTCTCCTCGGGAAATTCTCCAAATTATTTTGAATTATTGTCAGATTTTAGGTTACGTTATTCCATACTTGTAATTGTTTACATAACATTGTGTTAAAATAAATATTTGTAGTATTAGTCATTTATTTTGAAGGAAAGGGGGACAGGTGAGCTATATAATCTCTTACGATTTTATATTCTACGATTCCCATGAATTATAAACGAACGCTTTTCTTCGAGACAGTCGCATCGATCCATTTTCGAGAACGAGACACCTTGACGGCGACCTTGCAAGTCTCAACGATGAATATATATATCGCCGAATATATATATATATATATATATATATATATATATATATATATATATGTGATGCGATCCACGAAAGGGAAACAGTATATGATATGTGTTAAATCGATTCCCTATCGTTATTTTTCACCCCATCGGCGAGATTTAGGAGTTAAGAAAGAAATTTACTTTTCGCAAACACTGCATAGAAATAAGAAAAAAATTTTAATTAAAGCTTAAATGTTATCAAAAAACTATAAAAATAATTATTCTTGATCAATTAAGAATTTTTTAAACGGTTGAATTTTTAACGGTTGAATTAATTTTTAATCTATCGTGCGTCTTCGTAGAAATAATACGGTAAATTTACATAGAAATTTGCATATAATAACATGTAATAACACAAATAACTTTGCAATATTTTATCACTGAGATCATCAAGAACGATGCTAAATATAATCTTCGTCCTTCAAGAGATATGCGAAATTCATAATAATATTTAAAAAATTAAACGTTCATACTAATAGAGTATTTTCTCAATGACGTGATGGGAACAATGGCGAGCTAGTGTTAATTGAAGACCAAACAGACTGTAAGTAGCTAGGTAATCAGATGAACTGCGCAAAACGGAGCGAGAGACGAAAAAGAAAGAGACCTCCGTGAGACAATGCGAGAACGTAGCAACGATGAAATGAGGGGCAAAAACGTCAACGGTTATAACTGTTGTGGCTGCGGTTGCGGCGAGGACGTCTGATGTCTGGCGCGGGTGAATTGCACTAGGAGAGTGGGAGGGAAAGATGGTCAGGGGTAAGAGGGGGCATCGTATGGGGTGGCGGACGTGATACTCGACGCGCAGGGCGATTTCGTAGGGAGGTTCCGAGGATTTCAGCTTTTATTCGAGTCGTTTCGTCTTCCTTTCGGCGATGGTTCTCGCGTCTCGTGTCTGCAGCGGACAGCCCTACTGTTGTACTGCCTCCCTGCCGCTTTGATCTGCCTTTTTTCGGAATTTCACCACGTACGCAAGGCGCCGTGCTCCGACGAATAGAATTAAAGTGCGATTTAAGCACGTCCATCCGAAAGTCGACGGTGAAACGATCGTATTGTATTGTCTCGAAATCACGAAACAATAGAGCTGCCTACTTTTTGTAGTTCTATACTGAATATCGATTCTTAATCGATTTGTCCGATTGAGGAACATGAAAAAATTGAAATGTAAATCTTATGCGTGACAGAACAATTTACACACGTATCTACATATGAGGCTAAAGTGATTAACTCCACTTTTTGAATTTTTTGAAATTTTAGTGTCAAAGCACTTGATTAAGCACTTAACTTTTTCTTATTTTATTAATTTCCTACTTTTTGTTTTGTGAAGTTAATCGATATTTTAATTGATATTATAATTTTTAAAAAGATGAAAACACGTAATACACACAGATTAAATCATCTTTGTAATTTTTATTTCCGATTATTTTAGTTTAATGAAAATTATGTTGATAAGTTTTTACCATGCAATAATTAGTAATTTCTCAATCATATGATTTGCACGTTACACAAATGATACATGCAATCTTTCGCATACAAGTCTGAATGTGACGAGTTCTCAAGAGCACGAATGTCGTAATGCAAAGTCTAGCACACTTGAACAAAACTTTTGGCAAATAAAACGTAAACTATGTTATACAATGATGTCATTTTCTCTATTAAAGTCTCGCATGTGTTTATCAATTAGTGTGCGTCACAGCGAATTTTTGAGTTTTACATTAGACACATATGTGCAAGAAACACAGCAATAAAAAAGTCCAAGTATCTTCCGTCGAAAGTAAGTTTCCGCTATTTTCTACTATTTTAAGATCTCACGCGATTTCCTGTAGACTTTTGCAGCAGCCTGTGTGACTCGGACGTCATATGCGAAGGCGTCGGACGATAAAAGTCGCGCGTGATAAGGCGATGTTTTCGTCGAATTAAATACACGCTTGTCGAGAAAAGTGTGTGAATTATTTGCACACATCGCCTGATTTTGTTATGTCTAATTCGTCTTATCAGCGCATGTTCCGTAAAATATACGCAGTGAATCATTAAATTATCTTTTTGGAAATTCTCGGCTTTATTACGAGTAATATCTTCCTTTGTATGCCGAGTGAAATAACGTGAGTGATTTATGTACATCGGGATAATAATTTTTGTAATTTCTACAATTTTAGAAACAAAAACAAATGACATGCATTTGTTTTTATTCCTTGAAATATTTATTTAACTTTGTAAATATTTTTTACATTATTATAATATATTTTATAATTATATATATATATATATATATTAGGGTGGGCCAAAAAAAACTTTTAATTTTTTTTTCCTTAGATACTATGAAAATATCGTCCAAGATGACGAAAAAAAAAATCTGGTAAAGTTTGAGCTCTTAACCAAAACTTATTCTTGTAGGGAATTCGACGATCTACAAAAAAGGTCTGATATGATTTTTTGCTAAGTCAACTCTTTCAAAAGTAAAAAAAAAATAGCAAAAAATAAAAAAAAAATAAAAAAAAATCATATCAGACCTTTTTTGTAGATCGTCGAATTCCCTACAAGAATAAGTTTTGGTTTTTACTAGATAATTATCCGTTCAAACACAATAAAAATCCAAAGAAAATAAAAAAATATTTCTGTGTTATTTAAATAGGAATTCAAAAATCACAAATCGCCACCTCTTAATATTAATATTAAGAGCTCAAACTTTACCAGATTTTTTTTTTCGTCATCTTGGACGATATTTTCATAGTATCTAAGGAAAAAAAAATTAAAAGTTTTTTTTGGCCCACCCTATATATATATATATATAATTATTTTATATTTTATAATTATAATATTAAATTATCAATATTAAGAGAGAATTTCCTTTATACCTCGTTACTTTTAATATAAATTGTAAATTAATCATTTAGTAATATCGCAACATATTTAGCACCAAAGAAAACTTAGGACATTTTTTTCTGATGTATATTGGCTTACGCTTTATATAATTTTTGCGGGCAACAGTTGTTGCGCCACTCCCGTCTTTCTCCAAGCACCAGAGTGCATAAACGCAACCGGCAGAAGTCAATCAAGATAAGATCTTGTCGCGTCCCTTAGATTAAGTCTGTGTTCCGCTATTCACTGCCAGTACTGAACAGTACTGAAAATCTATAGTAAACGTGACGTAAACGTTTTCAGTGAATATCGGAACGTAAGGCAGTTGTAAAGGGAGGCAAATGAGGGGCGGCGTTAGCTTTTTGTTTCACGGCCGAGGTACGGAAATAACGATTCATTTCAACACGGCGCGCGTTGCGTCGAGAAAACTGTCTGTCGGAGAACTACCGTTTTCGCGTAATTCGCGAAAGAAGAGAGGGTGCCCAACGCGCTCCAGGGGCTCTCGTGACCTCGCGCGTAGGAGTGAAGCTGTAAAAAGTTGGTCGTGTACGCGGATGAGATTGGATCGCGCGGTCGCGAAAACGGCGACGGCGGCGGTTGATTGTCGCGGTCGCTCGTTAAAGCGGAAAAGGAAGAAACCGCGAAGGAAGGGCGAGAAGAAGGGATGCTATGTAGCAATGGCTACGCGTCCTTGCGAGTTATGATTATTGCTGCAGGGCTGCGGCTTTACAATCGGCCGCATTACTCCGAGAAGCAACTGCCACGTACCTTTCCACCCTCTGGAATATCCCTGAATTACTTCTTCGACGTTTCGTAACAGAAATAATCAAAGAGGATTTGTCATTAAGAGCGGAACACGGGTCGCGTCGGCCTCATGATTAACGGAGACCGACTTCGGTCGAAGAACCACGGCACCACGATAAGATTATCGTAGCCAACGACTCGAATCGTTTCTAACGATCGTTTAAGAATGAAGAACTGAGAGACAAATCACATCGTGACATTAAGCCACCGGAAACAAGATGTTCCCCTTGTCTCCCCTGCCAACGAGAACGATTTCGGGTCAGTTGATTAACGAGTCGTATCCGTTTTGAATCTTTATTCGTCTTGGCGCCGAACGAACGCCAAGGCGGCGTTGACAAAACGTGCTGCCATAAAATATTCGCCCAGGAGAGATCGATAGTAATTGACGAGTTACACTCCAGTGAGAATCGAATGTTCCAAATAATTGATTCCCGATAATCCTAAGACTATCGCAGCAATGGAATTTGTTGCGGTGTAATAATTTCAATAATGATCTAATACCACTAAGAAAATGATTTTATGTCAAGTAGCATGAAAGAGATGATAAGATGCCTCGAGAAATATTTATTTTAAAATGTTTAACGATTTTTCTTTTATTAATCGTATTCGCGTCATGTATCGAGTTGTTTTACATCAAAATTAGAAATGATATCACGTAAATATCATTTTTAATTTTGATGTAAAACAACTCGATGACGATTAATAAGAGAATACGATTAATAAGAGAAAAATCGTAAGATATTTTAAAATAAAATATTATAAAAATTTATTGTGTTCCACACATTACGTAATTTTCCTGACTGATTTTTTTCTGGTTTCTTTTTCCTACATAATGCTTATGTAATTTTTATGTAATTTTTAAGAAGTAATTAGAGTAGTTTTATCTCTGTTGTAAGAAATTGTTTAAATGTTTCACTGCTTCAATTTTTAATGCGTAACGGATTAATTTAGGGATATTTTCCACTTTGAACATTTACAAGGAAAGTAATGAAAGCGGCGGTCAGGATAGAGTCGCAAAGCGCAGGTATTTGCCCGCATTGGTCGCGCAAATGAGGCGAGCTACCAAGAAAGTAATACAATATTTCTCTTCTCGGTCGCGCGCCGTCGTCCGCGAATGACGTCGACCGCTCCAGTGGCATCGATAAATACCAACTTTGCGAGAACGGTGGCTCACGTTCTCGGTTTCGTGGTGGTATCTCGAACGGCTTAATGGCGCTGTTAACTGCCGTATTATTTAACGTGGATTTATGTATCGGAGAGTCGGCCGATTAAAACGCCACCGCGGTTAGTAAAGGACGGTGGCTGCTACCGCCGCTGCGGAGATGCAGATGAGAGAAGAGGAGAGGATGCAGACGTTGGTCGCCGTATCTCGCGCTCTTAATCCCTCGTTATAGCTTGTCCTGATAAACAATCGCGTCCCTAGGAGGCAGAACGGCAGCGAGAAGGACCTCAGCGTAAAAAGAAAAAAAAAATACGGAAAACTATTACGACGGCGTTACCTTCAGCGACGTGCGAGCTCCAACAGAGGCGTGATCCGACTTAACTGTGGCCTACCTTCCTTTACGTCGACAGTTACGCCGCGATCGAAGCATCTTGCGTGCACATTCGCGTTGTAAAAGTCTGGTTCTTTCGGAAAAAAAACATCATACGAGAAACTTCACGTGACGTAAAATTCACGTGCCATTGCGTTGCTGATTCATGCAACATGGACGTCAGTATCACTGGTGTTAGGGAGTTCAAGATCATGATGCTATCGCCATGCTTACGTCTTTCATAATTGACTTTATCCCAGAAAGACGGACATTTTATATAGAAGGAGAGAAAAAGAAGAATAGTTCTATACCGCAAGAATATCTCTATGAAGTTAAGACGCCACTTTTAAAATTTCAATAGTTGACAGGTTTCTGATCTTTTCTCAAAGAAACCTAACGAAGGCATTCTTATCTCAAAAAGGATTCTAGCGACTAAAAGCATATTAAAAAAATATGAGATAGTAAGTTAAAATAATCCAAAATTCCATGAAAAAAACATTCGCTTCTGTATTGATCTTTTGATAAATAACAGTTACCTGTTGAAGTTAATTTTCCATCACTTAAACAAAAGGATATTGAAACATATGTAGTTCAACTCAGGAAATAAGACAATGATTGACGTGCAAACTGGCAATTGATACATTTATTAAAGATCACAACGTTTCGACCATAAGATTTGGTCCTTATCAAGTGTATCTGTCAATATAATAAAAGAAGGGAACAATACAAGAAAAGTGTGTTACAATATATATAAAAAATATTATCAAGATTATTACTTACAATTTAAAAGTGTGACCAAGGGATCACATTATAATATAAAACCGAAAAGAGTGAGATGTTAAAAAGGTCTAGCAACTAAATACGCGTCAATTGTTCATGACCGCTAAAAACAGACTGGATAATTAGGTATGACTATTGTTATAAAAGTCATAACATGAAAATAAACAGAAACGATACGGGGGTCGAGGAGAGCTATCAGCTACAACGCAACAATGCTCAAATAACCAGTGACGTGAAAATTCCGCATAGTCGTAGAGAATTATACAATGTCGATGAGGCGATCATATAACGCTGACAAATTTTCTGTGTCTCTCTGTAGATTTATGGTTGAACTGCATTTCTTTATGAAAAACATTTCGGCAATCTCCCGTTTCTTTGTGTAATTTTCTTTATATAGAATTTTGGGATTTTTCCAATCGAAATCATGGGAGTGAGACACCCGATGACTACTAACCACTGAATGATTAGAGGAAAGTTTTTTAATGTCATAATTATGTTCCTTAATTCGAGTGCCAAGATGTCTTTTGGTTTGACCAATGTAGCATGCATTGCAATTGGAGCAATCTAATTTGTAAACTAATTCAGTCTGTTTGGCAACATCGAGTGTGTCTTTACCCTTTTTTATAATCGAATTTAATTTGTTGGGAACCGTGAATATGACGTTTAAATTAGTGTTTCGTATTGTACGTTCAATGTTCTCTCCCAAGTTTTTGGTATATGGGATGAGGATGCAATTTCTACTATCAAAGGAGTTGTGATTAGGAGAGGAATCATTGTTATGCCGATTGCGAAGTGAGTATAACCGTTTTTTGACAAACTTATTTATAATATATGTGGGGAAGCAATTGTTGTGAAGGATCTTTTTAACTATGTTAATGTTATTATTGTGGAATTGAGTGTCAGAAAGTAGGATGGCCCTGTCTACTAAATTGATTATGGAATTTTTCTTATATTTGAAAGGATGGTTTGAGAAATAATTAATGTATCGTCCTGAAAAAGTGGGTTTTCGGTACCAATTTGTGATGAGGAGATTTGTCGGATAACCATGGTATCTAGGAAGGAAAGGGAGGAATTTTTTTCTATCTCATAAGTGAATTTTAATCTTGGGTGGTAGTCATTGAACGTACTAACAACAGTGTGAATTTTAGTTTTTGGAACAACCATGAATATATCGTCAACATATCTGTAATATATAGGAACTGTGAAATTTAATGAGTTTAAGGAAAAGGTTTCGAGGTCGTCCATCACAAGGTCCGCTAAAATAGGAGACAGAGGGGAGCCCATGAGGCTGCCAAAGACTTGTTCATAATATGATCCACCAAAACCAAAACTTGTGGAAGATAAAATGGTATCGATAGCAAATAAAAATTGTTGCATGTTGAATTTGGCAAATTTCTCTATGTGTTGCCAACGTGATTCGATGGCTTTAAATACCAATTCTTTAGAGATATTATTATATAAGGCTGTGACATCGAGAGAAAGCAACACATCGTCAGGATGAATGTGTGTGTTTTTTATAATGTTTGCGAATGTCCAGCTATCTTTAACGTGTGATTTTGGTTTTGGTAGTGACTGCTCCAAGATTTCATGTAAGAATCTAGCGATACTGTATGTTGTTAACTGTAACTGTACTGTTTTTATTTGCTATCGATACCATTTTATCTTCCACAAGTTTTGGTTTTGGTGGATCATATTATGAACAAGTCTTTGGCAGCCTCATGGGCTCCCCTCTGTCTCCTATTTTAGCGGACCTTGTGATGGACGACCTCGAAACCTTTTCCTTAAACTCATTAAATTTCACAGTTCCTATATATTACAGATATGTTGACGATATATTCATGGTTGTTCCAAAAACTAAAATTCACACTGTTGTTAGTACGTTCAATGACTACCACCCAAGATTAAAATTCACTTATGAGATAGAAAAAAATTCCTCCATTTCCTTCCTAGATACCATGGTTATCCGACAAAACAATCTCCTCATCACAAATTGGTACCGAAAACCCACTTTTTCAGGACGATACATTAATTATTTCTCAAACCATCCTTTCAAATATAAGAAAAATTCCATAATCAATTTAGTAGACAGGGCCATCCTACTTTCTGACACTCAATTCCACAATAATAACATTAACATAGTTAAAAAGATCCTTCACAACAATTGCTTCCCCACATATATTATAAATAAGTTTGTCAAAAAACGGTTATACTCACTTCGCAATCGGCATAACAATGATTCCTCTCCTAATCACAACTCCTTTGATAGTAGAAATTGCATCCTCATCCCATATACCAAAAACTTGGGAGAGAACATTGAACGTACAATACGAAACACTAATTTAAACGTCATATTCACGGTTCCCAACAAATTAAATTCGATTATAAAAAAGGGTAAAGACACACTCGATGTTGCCAAACAGACTGAATTAGTTTACAAATTAGATTGCTCCAATTGCAATGCATGCTACATTGGTCAAACCAAAAGACATCTTGGCACTCGAATTAAGGAACATAATTATGACATTAAAAAACTTTCCTCTAATCATTCAGTGGTTAGTAGTCATCGGGTGTCTCACTCCCATGATTTCGATTGGAAAAATCCCAAAATTCTATATAAAGAAAATTACACAAAGAAACGGGAGATTGCCGAAATGTTTTTCATAAAGAAATGCAGTTCAACCATAAATCTACAGAGAGACACAGAAAATTTGTCAGCGTTATATGATCGCCTCATCGACATTGTATAATTCTCTACGACTATGCGGAATTTTCACGTCACTGGTTATTTGAGCATTGTTGCGTTGTAGCTGATAGCTCTCCTCGACCCCCGTATCGTTTCTGTTTATTTTCATGTTATGACTTTTATAACAATAGTCATACCTAATTATCCAGTCTGTTTTTAGCGGTCATGAACAATTGACGCGTATTTAGTTGCTAGACCTTTTTAACATCTCACTCTTTTCGGTTTTATATTATAATGTGATCCCTTGGTCACACTTTTAAATTGTAAGTAATAATCTTGATAATATTTTTTATATATATTGTAACACACTTTTCTTGTATTGTTCCCTTCTTTTATTATATTGACAGATACACTTGATAAGGACCAAATCTTATGGTCGAAACGTTGTGATCTTTAATAAATGTATCAATTGCCAGTTTGCACGTCAATCATTGCCTTATTTCCTGAGTTTTAATATCACTGGCGAAGAGAAGATTATTCATATATATGTAGTTCACACATTGCACAAAAAGATAAGAATGTATCTAACATAGACTCAACTTGCAATAACAACCAATATTTGGTACTCCCTTATATAAAAAATCTCACCACGAAAATCTCACAAAAATTCCGACACAAAATTAGATTTAAGATGTATAAATAGATTAAGCAATTTTATCAGAGTATGGAAAGATAAAAATAAAATAGAAGAACGAAGTAACATAATATATAAGATTAATTGTGAGGACTGTGACGCTACTTATGTCAGACAAACAAAAAGACACTTAGGGACAAGATTAAGAGAGCATAAATCTAACGTGAGACTTGACCCGTCAAAGCACTCGGTTGTCTTGGAACATGCATTGCACTTTGGTCACTCTTTCGACTGGGATAGCGTAAGAGTGCTGGACACAGAGTTCAATTTTCAAAAAAGGCTAACAGCTGAGATGTTACACATAAAGGAACAAAAGAATGGCATTAATTTACACAAGGACTCAGAATTTCTAAACGAAGCATATTTTGAAATAATATCGGAGCTCGCAATATAAGTCTACTTCTTTCTTTCTTTTTCTTCCTTTCCCCTCCTCTCCCTCGACCCTGTGATCTAACTCAGAATATTATTTGTGTTTGTCGCCCCCCCTCCAAGAAAATAGGCTCTTTTGACGATGATGTGGGATCAGGACTATTCTAACTTTCAGTGTTGCTTACATCTTTTAATAACTTAGACGCTTCGGAATCACAATGTTATTTGCCCGGAATAGAACTCATTTATATGGATTCACTTCTTTATTGGTAAGAATTACTTTTCAAAGAAACATTATATTTTTACAAAGTAACTTTGGACAAAGAGAGTTTTAGTTTATCTTTGTTATTATCTTGACACAAAAGAACGTTTATGAATGTTATCCTGTCAATCGCTTCATTCGTTACTTCACTGACATTGCCAATCCGGGGGAGGATGACCATTTTAATCAATTCGGAGAGACCAACCTCACGACTACGGATTTAGCAAGATCGGAAAATGTGAACTCCAGCTATGTATTTTAACCGAAACTGTACTGTTATATTTGTCATTGAAGAAGGCTTTGTAAGCCGAAACGCGTTTGACTTTGATCGTGATTTGCAATATATTTGATAATGTTTATTGACACTCACCACTTGTTTCGTTTTTGTTTATTGTTTGTGAAAAAGGCATTGCGGTTATATCGTTTGTTTGAAATCTGAACAAGCATTGATGCTATTATATTGATTTTTAAAATAATATTTTTGTTGTGTATGAACAACTTTTCTTTTTCGTCAAAGGACTGAATCATAATACTTGATTTGAATCATAATACTTTTCGATATCGCACGAATTATAATGACAAGACGTTAAGCGATAAGTATCAAATATTTTTCTTCATATTAAAAAGCACATTACTTAAAATAAACTTTCTGCATATTCTTCCTAATAAAAAATCTGGACAGTTTAAACGTCTTGCAACGCGAGGGTTATGAGCGACGTCTAAGTTTCTTATTTTTCCGAGATTGCAGCTGTCGCAGCCAGTGCAGGAGTGTGCAGCAATCGCGTTTAAGGGTCGGGTATTTTCTAGAATACAACGAAGGAGAGAGAGATTTCTGGCACGCGGAGAAACGGAATAATTCTATGCGCTCGCGGTGCATACACGAGTGATTGTTGGCGGGGGTGTCGAGAGAAATGAAGAGAGGGAGAGAGAGAGAAGAGGAGTTGGCAGTCGAGCGACGGTCTCGTGCATCATCCACGTCACGATCGCTGCCAATGGGATCTTGGATATCAGGTGATGCTATTGGGGATTTGCATCTCCTGGCCGCGCCGAATGCATGAGAGAGGTGAGGAAGCCCTCTCGTCCGTGAGCCGGCTGGCGCGACGAGAACGATGGGAAATCCGGTTGCGTTGCATATAGGCGAGTAAGACGAGAACGCAGCTAGTGCGCATATATATAGGGTGCTTCCAAATTAAACCATACCAATTTTCACAAGCATATTATTTACTTCGTGGGACGGGGCGTTTCCTCAATTTTCATTAACTTAAAGTTCAGTCGGCAAAAAATTTAATTCTCGACATAGTAAACCTTTCCAAGTTCTATGGAAAACAATAATAAAAAATGATAATTAATATAAAAAATACAAAAGCGTGAAAATCATTTTATATGGAAACGACGATTGAGACTGTTTCCTTGCAAATATTGTCATTTTAATGATTTCCTTTTTAATTGTGGAAAAACCACCTCTGTATTAAAAAGAACAGAATTCACCTGCTGAGATACATAAATGACAGAGCGAAACTTATCAATCGAATTTTCACCGTCGAGAAATCGACGAATCTGCAAATTTATTACAAAGTTCGCCCGCTAAATTAAAAGCTGTTTAATTTGGAACCACCGTGTAGATCATGGTAGACACGAGAAAGAGACGCGAATAGATAGCTAGATAGTGGAAACGGGAGAAACGAAGAGAAACGGAACATGGTCGATGTGTCTAGCGCAACCCGGCTGACTGGCTGGTTGGCTGGCTGGCTGGCTGGCGGGCTGGCTGGCTGGTTTGGGTAGTAGCTGGCTGGCTGGTTCGGCTGACTGGATCAACCGGGGACCGTCTAGCTTGCGTCTACCCCGCCGTCCAACCCGGCATTATCTATACGTCTAGACACCCCTGCGCCACCGAGAGAAGACCATAGCGGTTTGGCGCTCCGCTTGTAATTTACAGCACACCCCACCGTGTCTCTACACCCACGAACTCTCTCTCTCTCTCCCTCTTTCTCTCCTTTCCTTCTCTTCATCGCTTTCTTCTTCTCTCCACCTCTTTCGCACTCCTGCGAAGGCTATAAGATCGCACTTGCACCTCCTCTGCTCTGAGTTTTTCCGCATGCCTCCTTCGGTTCTCCTTCTTTACCCCTTCCCGCCTTGATGTTCCTTCATTTTTCTGCCATCCGATACCGGCTCGAGTGACTTGGATCGAAAGTTCGCCGACATTATCGTAAATCTCACGTCTAAATCGCGAGATTGGGTTTTTTTTTAAATTTCAAAACGTGACGAAGACGAGATAATTCAACGATATGATGAGTGAATTGTTATCGCATAAGTCTACGATTATTCATTCACGCGTGAATTTCCAATAATTTGTAGCTGCCATTAGAACGAGAAATTGTTGCCGAGAGATTGCTGGACGTTTGTAATCTCATGGAACAATGGCGTGGCAAGCTGCAGACATTATCACATTTATTAATACTGATGCGCAGATATATTTGCATCAAGGTCGATAGAATTCATACACTGTTCCATTCGATCATCCCTCCCACACAACCAGACTTTTATATAACTATTCTATAACAGTTAGAGAAAAAGCTCTGTTAATCCTGGCAGCTAGATAGATAAAAACAAACCCCGTCCGAAGTACGAAATATGTGTCTGCGGCTGGAAAAGCAAAGCAAAATTTCCAATCGATTCCCACTAAATAAGCGGCGCAGTAAACTTTAATTTAGAATCGTCGGAATTGTTCGCATTCTAATTCTAACAGTCGAAATGATCATATATCATTCGCCACATATTGTATTGTTTTTCCAAAATTTTATCCGAATAGATAAATCGACATAGGTTTATCAGTATTTTGACATGTTCTATAATTTTTGCGACTTAAACAAACAAGTAATAAATCGTGGAAAACAAACATGATGTGTCTGAATACTCATATGTATATAATTTTACTCGTGCAGGCTTATACTCTCTGTTCAAGAGAATATCTACATAAAATTATACAAAACCATATAATCACATAAAAAGACATTTAAAGACGTTTTTTTTTTAAACAAAAATATTTAATTAGAACTCATTTAAGTATCTTTACCAATAGCTTTTATATAGCTGTGTTATCTGAGCTTGACGATCAATCCTAATTCCATATAAAAAGCTTTATATTTCCAACAACAAACTATTTATATAAATTATTACGTTAGAGTAGCAAGTATAGATAAACTTTTGAATTTCGAAACAAAAGAAGGAATAGAGAGAGGATGGTGCGATCTTCCCAAGAGGCTATAAATCGAATGGAGAGATGCAGGCTACGACGACGAAAGAAGACGGATGGCTAAGAGGATAAATCGACATCGAAAGCCCGAAAAAGGGAGAGGGGGGAGAGAATGGCGACAGCGATGAAGGCACAGACTATGGCGCCGAAGTTGGGGGTTGATGTTTTAAGCGATGTAAGTTACAGGCGTTACGAATAGCGGTCTCGGGAGCAGATTAGTCGTAATCTGGGTACATTGCACTCTGCAGCGTCTCCATTCTCTCTCTCTCTCTTTCTCCCTCGATGTACAGTATATCCTTCGGTCGTACGTTCTCATACACTCGAACATTGACTTGGGACGACCCTGTCGATGCAGACATACCCCAACTCGGATAGATGCTATCGTCATTCGCTTGATTATTTCCCGGCCACTTCGACAGAAGAAGATTCTCTAGTATTCATCCCTGTCTCTACCGGCTTTGTAACCACGAGATTACCACGACTGCAAATGTTATACCGGATAACAGATTTACGAAATCTTCATCAAAGTGGAATTCCCATCTATTCCACCATTTCGATTTTGATTTTTTTCCGATGTGTGTTGAATATGACAAAATTGAAAAAATTTTTTACGGCCCTTGAGAGGTATAACCCCGCACCATTTAATACTCGAAAAATTCGAAATTGCCCATGGGAAGACTTTTGATGTGCGGCACTTTGTGTTTTCTTCGTAAATATTTCATTTATCAGAGCCATGGAAAAGTTTCCATGTTTATTTGAGAAGATGCAAGCCGAAAATTTTAATATTACCGCGCGTGATAACTATAGTAACAATCTGAGATATCGAACAAACCGCGCATACGCTTTGGTCGGATTCCATATTGAAGACTTCGTTCGCCGTGCGAAAAAATATTCGTCCGAATGACTGAAGAAAAGCAGGATAAAGAAAATAAGAAAGTGACCGAGAGGGTGATTTCTGTGAAACGCGGTGATGTTTTTAAAAACGAAGTGGCTGCAGATAATATTCGGTAATCCACCTTAGAGATAATAATAGTTTAATTATATTCATAACGACAATGCAAATTCAGTGTTATATATGAGATAATAACGAAATATAATAATAACGAAATAATTTTTGTAATCTTTTAATATCTTAGCAAGGAAACGAACTTCCTTGAGAACCTGTCACGATGGTCGTGGCCGCAAAAGTACGAGCACCTGACCGGACAATTTTTCAGCCAGGTACTTCAAAATTCTGTTGGTTGGCGAGTCGCGAACCACGAAAAAAAAAGGAAGAGTACATGAGCTGCAGACGAATTTCAATGTGCTTGTGGTGTCACTGACCGTAGGTGCTGGCGGAGGAATGCAGAAAAGCGGGACTTCCGGCGAACACTTTCGAGCGTGACCCGCCGGAAGACGCGACCGAACGTTCGCCGATTCCTTTGAAAGCTTCACCGGCCTTCCCCAAGACGACATCCGCCCAAATCGGCCATCGTTCATCTTGCACGGAATATAGTTTGGAATTTGTGGGTCGTTTCTACATCTCGCCAAAGTGGACGATCGAACCTCCCGTGGATACCACTGAATTGCGCGTGAAGCAACAAAAATTTATTTTTCTAGGTTGAAGAAAATGAAAATCTTGATCAGAAATAACATATCAGTGTACACTTGAATTTGCGTTTAGTTTTTTTCTTTAAACGAACAAGTGGAGACGATGAATAATTCGCGTTAATAATAGTGTCTTTGTAAATTTGATTACCCCGGAATATTTAGCAGTATTATACACTTTCTATATCTCAAAAACAGATATAGATATAGATTAATTATATCTTTAACTTAATTACACCATTGTAACTAGTAAAAACCGTTGGCCTTGTGAATTTTCGTGGTCATCAAGTGACTAATTGAAGAATACTTATTGACTTATTTTGGTCCATAAAAATTGTTTTTGATCCTAAAAATAGATGATATAAAGAAGAATTATTGCGATTTTCGAAAACTATTAATATAGAAACTTAATGTAGAAACTATTAATATAGATTATATACACACGAATCTATTTTGAAATTTAAAATTCTTTATGATTACTTCGAAAAATAAAAGCAATACTTCAAATATTGAAGTATTACTTTTTGCTGAACAATATATTCGAATCTTGATGAAAAATATGAATACCTCGAAAAATGTTATTTCCAAGTAAATTAGATCATATATTCAAATATATATCCAAGTAAATTAGATCATATATTCAAATGTATATTAAATATATTCAAATATCTCTTATGAATACTTTATATATTTATATTTAACTAGAAATTTAATATGTGAAACATTTTGTGTGTATGTGTGTGTGTGTACGTGCGCGTGCACGCACACACAAATCCCTTTATTACAATTTTATAATTAATTTTATTTAGCTTATTAAGTTGATTCATAAGTTCATGCAGATTCAAACAAAATCGAAATGTATCTTATTACTAATTTTTAATTAATTGTTAATTGTATATGTATATTGATAATTATTAATTAATGAAATTAATTAATTTTTAATAATTACATTTAAATGTCAACTAAACAAAAATTCGTGCAACTTATGAAACAACTCAATATGTTATAATATATTTGAATATTACTCGTAAAAGATTTGATTTCTTACAATGAAAACTACTAGTTATAAGTACATCTCAAATCTTACAGACAATTATTTCAAAATTCCAAACGAATCGAGATTCGATTATTTCACACAAGTACAATGTATGAAATATTTCTTATCAATATTATTCGAATCCAAAAAAATGAAATTTGATTATTTGACTCAAATTGTTAAGTACATGTTGAACTTGATCCCATTCCTAAAAGTAAAGACGATTTTAATCGATTATGGCATGTAGATGTCACTATAGTAATGTATTTACATATAATTACAATTAAATGTAATAAAATAAAAAAATCAAAAATTGCGTATCAATATTTATTGATTTTAATGTATTATTTTGTATCTAACTTTTTGTACGTTATTTTAATTTAATTTTAATTGCATAAACGCTCAAAAAAGGCTTTTGTACGTTGTTTGTTTTTTTTTAATCAAAAATATTACTGACAGATCCATATCATTATCAATCAAAATTTGAATAAGTGGAGAAAAACATAATAAATAAGGGAAAATTTTAAGATGTTAAAATAGCATATAATTTGCTAAAACTTTATTTTCATGGTATGCTTCGCAAAAGTTCTAAAATACTAAAAAATACTAAATTACAAGATACCGAATAATATGTATATGTGTATATATATATATATATATATGTGGATTGCTCATATTATATATATATATATATATATATATATATATATATATATCTATATCTATATCTATATATAATATGAGCAATCCACATCAACAGTTTAAAATCAACAGTAATTCATAATAAATAAGTGCAGCAATAAATTTACAAGAAAGTCCGCTGCATTTAATAATAAAAATATAACAAGGAGAAGTATAAAAAAATAATGGATAAAATTGCGAGATTACAGAATGATAAAAGACCGTGGCTATATTCGAGAGCATCGTGTTATATTAACAAGTGTATTAAAATCTTAGTTTATAAAAGTATCAGTGTAGTCAAAAGATATCCATATAATTGATTCGTCGTTTAGAGGCGAGAAAGAATCGAGTCGTTGGAATAAAGTGATGAAAAAGTTCACGGTGGTCCAATTCAAAACTGTAACGTGGAATGTACCTAAAAAATGTTATTGTTTAAAATATCAACCTTATGAAACAAATAGCGAAAAAAATGTCAATTTACAGTGCCGTATACATTCTAAATTAAATTGTTGATTGCTCTCCGAGTATAACACCGATCTCCAATCATTATCTGGTCAAACAAAGGATAATCGAAAGATTCGTGTTCGTCAGAGAGATGTTCTCCTTACTTTAAAGATGCCACGATGTAAAATGGGATATTATATTTGGAGAGAACGTTTCAGAGTCAGGTATTAAACGAGAAAGATCGAAAATAATAAAAACAAAGTCATATAAATAACAAAACAAAATAATTAAAATCTATTCGCGAGCTCGCTAAGAATATCATGATAAGCAAAGCAGTATTTCGATTTTTCTTGTTTAATACTCTGACTCTGAAACGTTCTCTCCAAATATAATATCTCATTTTACACCGTGACATGGTAAGGAGAACATATCTCTGACGAACACTAATCCTTCGACGTTTACTTGACAAGATAATGATCGGAGATCGGTGTCATACTCGGGAAACAATCAACAATTTAATTTGGAATGTATACGGCATTGTAATAATTTGATGTATAAGTTGACTTTTTCATTTTCAAGTTCATTTTATTCCAACGACTCGATTCTTTCTCGTCTCTGAATGACGAATCAATTATGGATATCTTTTGACTACACCAATACTTTTATAAACTGCGATTTTAATACACTTGTTAATATAACATGATCTCTCGAATATGGCCACGGTCTCTTATCGTTCTAAAATCTCGTAATTTTATCCATTATTTTTTATATTTCTCCTTGTTACATTTTTATTATTAAATACAGTGGACCTTCTTGTAAATTTATTGTTGGATTTAACTTTATTTATTGTGAATTACTGTTGATTTCAAATGTGGATTGTTCATATGTATACGTATTCTTCGTAGTATCTTGTAATTTAGTTTTCTTTAGTATTTGTTTTCTTATTGGCTAAAGAAGACTTCTATGAAAGTCGAAACGTACCATGAGAATAAAAAGTGGTTTTAGCAAATTATATGCTGCATTTTTACATCCTAAAATTTCGTTATTGCCCATAAATTTCTCCACTTATTTAATATATACGAGCTTGATTATATTTAGTCTTTAAAATTTGAATCCTTTTCAAGATATAAAAACTACATCTTATATTATTTTATTAAATTTAAACGGAATTTTTAACAAATTTAATTATTATAAAAGCTAGAAAATCCAAATTTTAAAAAACTTCAAATTCGAGAATTTATTTTTCTGCTATGTTCATTTTTATTTGTAAAGTAGATAAAAATTAACTACAAAAATTATCGATTTGCTTTCAGAATGAAATTGTAAGGTGTCAATAATGTGTTCATATTTGCCAGAATTAGAAATAATGAGATTTAGAGGTTAAATATATGTACAAAATGTTAAGTGCAGTAATTGAATAATTGTGTAATTGAGATTTAATTACACACACACACACACACACACACACAATAACACACACACACACACACACACACACACACACACACACACACACACACACACACATGCATACATACATACATATATATATATACATACATAATACATGTATACATACATACATATATATAGTAGTATAGTAATTAATATATTTTCTCAGATTTTTGTCAATTATAAATAAATTTATAATTTTGAAAATGCAATGGAAAAATAAAAAAAAATAATTTTGTTCTTTAATTAATAATGAACAAACTATAAAAGTGTACCTACATGTAAGATGCATTTTTGATTATTCAAAAGATAAATTTATCTTTTTATATATATATATATATATGATAATATATATCAAGAGACACGGTAGTGTCTCGGTGCCAAATGTAGCGCAGCGAAACCGGCCGTGTATATTTACGCGAGTTTAGATAACCTCTTATTTCGATAACCTCTAAATCTCATCGTTATAATAGACTCGTCGATATATTTTATATTTTCATAACAATATGTATATATATATTGGCTACGTATATATAACATATATATATCGTTGTATATAATTATACAATGTTTAATATAATAAATATAATAAATAATGTGAGTGACACAGTCATTTATCCTATTTAATAAGTTAGGGCAAACACCCGATGTTTTATAAAAAGTATTTGCGATAAATTTCGCGCATGAAATTTATTTTTAGTTAATTTTTAGATTATTTTTAGATAATAATAATTGCGAAAAATATGGAGCGATTTGTACACAACTCTACGATCATCGCGACGATCGACCGGCATTCGAAATTCGATTACTGCGATTCTCGACGTATCGAAATGTCGAAGCAAAATGGCCGCACTTCACGGAAAAATAAAATTCAAAATATTTTCTGCGAACATTAGAAATGGTCGGAGTAGCAAGTCAGTATGAAAAATATAATTTGCGTAGTTAACTATGGAAAATGTGCACATACCTGGCAATAATTATGCATGTCGGTGAGATATGCAAAGGAAGCATGTCGACTCCACATATAGTGAATTATCAATCGTCGAAATCACGTATTGACAACTTCGTACACTAGATACGCGATCATGACAGAAATCTAATTTCACATGAATCACTCGCAATAATTGTTCGCGCATGAAATTCACTTTCAGGCAATAAAGATCGTGGAAAATACGGAACGGATTTCAAACGTGATTCAGCGATGGTCGCAGCGCGTTTCTTAACTGACCGTTCGAGAACTATCGAAGAGCCATCTTGCGAATCTCGAAGTAATGAGTGATCGAAGCAGCGGTAAAATGGCCGTATGTATTTCGCAGAAAGATAAAAATTCGATATATTTTAGCAAATGCCGGGAATGATCGAGAGTGAATGTTATGAGAAATATATTATGAGAAATATAATCGGTGTTAATTATAGAGCAAAAATGTGCACGTACTTGGCAATAGTCACGTGCCTATTATTATTATTTCGATGTACTTCAATGAAATAAGATAGAAAAAGAACATGTGCTCCGAACACAGAGCGGATTGTTGAGATGCAACATCAAGACACAATGCTCGACATTATATTACGTCAGAAACCTGATTTTACGAGAAGCATTTGTGATAATATTCGCATCTTTGGAAATGCGTAGCTAATTCAAAACGCGATTCAACGATCGCCGCGGCGCGCGTCTCAAGGCGACCGCCGTTCCAGAACTATTGAAGAGCCATCTCGCGGATTTCAAAGTAACAAGTGACCGAAGCAGCAACAAATGTCCGTAGAAATGATCCGTTGAAATATTTTAATAAATAGTAGAAATGGCTGAAGTAGCGTATCATTATGAGAAATATAATCAACATAGCTTAATTAATAAAATAAAAATTTGAATCCATCTGACAATAATTATGAGTCTATTGTTATTCTGGATTCTTATCCCACGCAGTTAAAAGCGAATAATCAATGTTGAAATTAGAAAAATAGCACCTAAGATACAATCGAACGCGTTGCGACGAGGATATAATTTTACAAGAAGCATTCGCGATAATTATCGAAATTCGTTTTTAGACAATGAAGATTGCAGAAAATGCGGAACGGATTCAAACGCGACTTTGCGGTCGCCGCGGCACGTTTCGTGATTGACCGAAGTTCGAGAACTATCGAAGAGCAGTACTGCGATTTTCGAAGTATTAAAAGGTCGAAATCGTCAACTAATGAATAATCATTTCGTATAGAAAACTGAATTCGAATTATTTTAATATTATTAAGTGATGAAAGAAATGAATTATTAATCAGAACATTCAGAAATAATATTAAAATATCGAAATGGAACGTTTAAAATTCAAACTTCGGTCATAAAAATTTAATGTAAAAATATAATACAAAATTTATTTAATTAATTTATTATTATTATTAACCCCTGCACAGCATTGAAACCATACGGCGCGAAAAATCTGTGTTCCTGTTAGGGATTGACGCCATATGGTGCACATTATTATTTAATTAACTGGATTATTTTACTAACGATTATTTTTTGAGTTACTGGTCCAATTTTTATAAAATCGGTACACAAGGGTTTTTTGGGTCATTGAAGGCGAATTCGAGATTAAAATTTTTTAATTCGAAATAGCGGATCGCATTTTGCTTGTAAAAAGAAACTATGGTCAAGTAAGCAAAAGAAATATAAAACTCATAACAATGAACATCTGTAAACATACATCTATCGAGAAAGTTTTTATTGATAAATATAATATATAAAATATTCGAATTTTGAAATGTTTGACCTTCGAATATTCAGTGACCTAAAAAACTTCTAAATACCAGATGTCTTTAAAATCCGATTACTTTTTTTTTCACCCACAGTACAAACAATAAAATTCTACCTGCTCTGTCGAAAGGGTTAATAATATCTCTATATATACAATATTTACATGCCAAAGAATTTTTGTTTTAGCGTGGGTGGTAATTTCTCCAAGAGCGAGGTAGGATTTACCTCTACTGCAACCAATTCTTCGTCATTCAACCAATTTAAGTAGACGAGATGCTACAAATATTAAAATTATAATTACTTCTTTTTCTCTCATTATCTCAATTGTTTAAAACAGATATTTTCTTAATTAATAATTTTTCTAATTTTCTTAATTACCTTATATTTCTTAGCAACTTGAAATGTGTGTTGAGAGCTGTGTGACTGTGAGCTGGAAATTGAATTGCTGTCTTCTGCACTTTCTCCATTTTCACGCTTAGAAATCTTTGCTTCTCTATCTAATAATTCACTGTTTTTATTGATGATATATACGCTCGAATCGTCTTGCATGATTATGATATTTTCATTGCGTGGATCGAATATGATGTTCGTTATCGGGAATGGACGCGCTAACCATTGCTTCGATAACCGACTTTGCAAATTATTCGAAAACTCAGTGTATCTCCTCGTAAGGATATTGTATTCGACGATCTGAAAATCAATTGTTTGCGTAATTATCAATAACATGAAATTTTATTATTTTGAAACATTAAGAACATCGATTACTCGTTCCAAGATTAATTTTTGAATTGTTATTAATTTTATTAATTTTAGAGTTGTTTCCAGTCTTTCAATTTAGATCAATTTTTTACTCTTCATTGTACGTCTTAAGATTTAATATTACCTATATCAAAAAGGTAATAAACTGTAGAACTTCATAAAGTCCATACGAACGGATAATTCAATAACGGAATTATAAAGGCAATTATGTGTAACGTCATCACGTAAAAATAAAACCATAGTAGAAGTTAACAGTAAATTGCGAATTTTTACTGCAAGTCATTAACGTTGTATTTTACGATGGCGCATATTCGAGTCGGTTATTATTTAATGTCGACGTATAATGCGCGTATTACTCATTTTAAATCGTTGTACCGTATGTACATAGTGTGTTATATTTACCTTATGATCGGAATACACTATGACCAAATTAAGCGTATTTTTCTGCACAGCTATTGCTGTCGGTGGACAACTATAATTGGGCAATTGCCATGCCTTGAGCGATCCTGCCATTACTCCGTTACCAATAAAATACACGGCAATTCCGCGTTGTCGATCCGCACATACGAGATACTTGCTGTCTGGAGAGAAACATACGAGACCGACATTTTTTATGGATTCCTTTGTCGTCTGGAATGATCCAATCAAACTTAAACTCTTTTTATCTACTTTGAATAACGTTACGGTATTCTCACTGCCATCGTTGTTAATGGCGGCAAATAATTTGCCGTTTGGACTGAACAACATCTTTTGTATTCGGTTCATGGGTAAATCGGTATCGTTTCTAGACAACTGAGCATCTCCCTCCACCACATCAAAGTTAAAGACTCTGACGTGAGTGTCTGTCGAATACACGATTGTTTTGGAATCCTTGTTAATAGCGTAAGAGATGATGCTTTCATTACCCTTCGTTTGTAATTGTAGTAGTTTTATAGGTTCTTCATCCAATTGATGCAGCATGGAGGAGCGCACTAATTCTGGAGGATCTTTAGTGGCTGAACCAAGCCTCCATAGTTCTAAATAATTTGTGTACCGTAACAAGATACATCTAGATTTTCGACAAATTGTAGCACAGGGTGGTTGCAATAAAGGAGGATATTTTACAAGATTTTTCGGTGGGTAACTCGATACAGCGAGATATCCATCTACCCCAGCCGAATAGAGCTTTCCATTAGCTTCTACGAGTGCTCTGACATCGTGAACGTGTAATCTCCTTTCGATTCCTTTCACCCATTGAGGCTTTCCACTTGATTTTAGGATAACTTTGCAAAAGCTCCTCACAACTGGGTCTACACCCGCGCAATATACTACGTTCATGTCATGCGACAAGGTAATAGATAATATATCTGCTGTATGACTTTCATGAGACTCTATTAAAACTCCCATCTGAGGATCCCAGAAGCATAAGAAGCCATGGGAATCACCGGATATTATTATATTGTCGTCAGTGACGGCGAGACACCAAACTATCGTGTTTTTCTTGATATGACTTCTTGAAGTTGTCATTTTATGTATTGCATGCCCAGATATGGCACTCCATACCCTGATGGTGTCTGTGGAACCTGTATAAATCATCTCGCCTGTGTTATCCCATTTGATACACAAAATTCTTCCTTTCTGTTTATCAAATATTTTTTCATAAATCAGTTTATCTTTATGTACAGTAAAAGTATTGATATATCCATCCTCTGTACCAACAGCCAACCGAGTCTTTTCTTGGTTTACGTCCATGCACCAAGCTGATCCTCCTATCACCATGACTTCATACTTGATACTGAAGGTTTTTAAATCATACTCAACTACCACACCCTGAAGACCTGTCGAGAACAGTCTAGAATCTATCCAAAGTATGCTTTCCACCGAATTCTCTTTATGACCGGCTATAGTACACTCAACAAATGGTGCGTTCTCCACATTCCAGATTTCTATAGCATTGTTGTTCCTTCAGAAAGGAAAAAAGAATTAGAAAATATTCATAAAAAATTCACGCACGTAAAGATCATGAATTTACTATATAAATGTTAAATATAGTTATGAATATAGTTATGAATATGTGCGTTTCTAACCTTGCAAGAGCTAATTTTTTCGTTTTTGATTCATGACACAAACAGGTTACCGATTTTGACTCCAGATTGTAAAATCTTATGTTATGTATACGATACGAAGCCATACTTGAATATTTATCGTTATAATAAAATCACTAATTACACGTAATTAATTATGTTCGGTATGCCTTTGGTATAGCAAACATAACCGTAATTACTACGCACGTGGACTGCGGATATTGTAGATGAAAATGATAATGCTCTCATTGGTTAATGTTTAGAACCATCACCCTAGCTAGTGACATTTTTGTTGTACTTTCATGAATAGTGGCAACATTCGTGATAAATTTCATGCTATACTTTAACTTTTGTTATCCTTGTCGAAATATATTCTCCTGATACTTAGACGATTCTTATATATATTATTTTATATGTATATAATTAAACTAATTTTTACCTTATGCTAAATAAATAAATACAAAAAAATATTAAGCATTTCTAAAGAAAATATTAATAAGTAATTGGATTAATATACGGAAGTTACAAATATATCTATACAAAATTTAATTTTGAGATGATTCGTTTACTATATTCCATTTTAATTATTTATCGATATTTAATATATAATTTATTATTATCAATATATAATTAAAAAATAATACATAATTTATCGATTTTATTATCGATTTTCGTTATCGATTTTTTCTGGATTATATTTAAATCTTTTTATCTTATGATACTCTATTATTATTTCTTTCTATTTTCTATTTTCTATAATTTTATTGTACAATAGTTATATGAACTTTCCATTATCAATAATAAAATTTATTTTATTAAATTTATTATTATTTAGTAAGATAAAATTTATCCACGACTTTAATGAGATTGCTTCGGTGCACTCGTGTGTGTGTGTATGTATTTTGATTATCTTTCTTATATGTATTTCTCCCATCTACCAATGTACAATAGATTAATTTCTCGGTTATTAAAACCTCACAATCAGTCTTACTGCCTGCATTCACTTTCTCGCCTTGTGTGGGAAAATAAATGTATAGTTACGTCACGTATACACTATAGATTAGATCTATGTATTAACACGTAACGACTTTTAGTTCGAGTTTTTTTACTTCACTAAAAGTAATATTTTTTTTATAGTCCAATTTTAAGTCCGTATCAGTCTAGAGATCAAGGTTGAATTAAAATTTGATTAATCAGAATAAAGAAAATCTCGAGCTTAGTAAACTTTACTCTAATTGATCAAATTTTAATCAAGTCTCAATCTTATCAAGTCTTAATCTCTAATCTAATACGAGTTTTATATATATATATACACTGGCTCACAAAATTGACGCATAAGTAATTTCAGTCAAATTTTTGCCTAAATTCGAATGACCGTAATTCCGTCAAAAAAGGTCGTATTTAACTCTTTCTTTTTTCATTTTGAAGCTTAAAGTCTCTACTTTGAAACGTCATCAGCAGAATTAGAATTGATCTCGACCTTCTCTCGCTATCTTCTAAATGTAAAGGCGTGTAACGACTTCAAAAAATTGTTGAGTTTGATTGTACGGGGTGAAATGAATTTTTTTCACAATTTTTATTCGAATTACCTAAAAATATGAACTTTTCTGAACAAATTAAAAAAAAAATCAGGTTCTTACGATTTTTTTCGCGAAGTATATATATATATATATATATATATATATATATAGTTGATTGACTATATATATTTGATTGTCTTACGCTCTATAATCGAGTGCTATCCGCTATAAACCTAGATACCGATACAGAAATGAAATGTAATGTATATATATATATATATATATATATATATATATATATATATATATATACATACTATTTTCGAATGCCAAAAGAGAGAGACATATTAATTTAAAATTTCAATTGTTTATCGACCCATCTGGCCAAACATCTGCGTGCCATCGACAGATTTGTCGCTCATTGGAATGCAGAAATATCGCCAACTTTAAAATTGAACTAACTTTGGCTAAATTAAATGAAGAATTTATTAGGTATTTATTTTTATGAGGTAACATTATATGAGGTAATATTTTTCGCAATAAATTGCCAGACGAGTCGATAAACAATCGAAATTTATTAATTTTATTAATAAATTCACTGGCGAAGAAAAAGAGTTTGAATATATTAATTTCATCTTCGTCATTATACAATTTTCATTGTGATTCAGAGTTTTATTGCTTCTCGTGTTCGCAATCAGTGTGAAAGCTTTTCTTCAATTCGCTGAGAAAACCGGCCGGAACATTCGGCCAGGGACTTTTCGTGCAGGAATGCAACGCAAGCGAAGATGCGAGTTGCACGCAACACGCAAGCGCACGACACCCTACCCGAACGTCGGCCCACTTCGCGTCGCTCGGATTCGGCGGCGCACTTCAGTCGAAACGTATAACCCGGAATACAGGTCGGCTTGTCGAGTGTTTTTCCCGGTGCGTAAGGTGCGTTACGTGCGTCCAATTGTCGGCCAAGCAGCGATCGTCCGTTGTGTTACGCATTTACGTGTGCGCTACACAACTGCTAAACTGGAGCAAGGCGAGTAACGAGGTCCGCGTGTGAAACGAGGTAAGTACACATCATCCGTATCGCGGACCAGTATTCGGGAAGGGCAGTTATCGATTGCGACTATTTCCAGAAAGAATGGGTGACGCATTCGAAGTCGATATCGAGTCGACGTGTTTGTCTCTCGCGCAACTTCACGCGTTTCTTTCGGGGCCTCGCACGGTCGCGCGAGTCATCTCTTTAATTCGCTTCATCGCGTGTGCTCGAGGAAAGCGGAAATACCTACTCATAACCGTGCACTGTAATCACGACAGAGAGTAGGCTTTACACGCGTGACCTTGCCGTTGCGAAAAATCAATCTGGATGGCAGCTTAACGCCGCGTCGTCAGTTTGAACGTTCGAATCTTCAAACTCGGATGCGTCCTTTTTCTTTTTTATGTTTGTTATCGCATCTATTTGTCGAGTATTGATGCTATCACGGATGAGTAATACTGTGTGTGTGCGCGCGCGTGTGCCACATACGTGCGCGCGCGCGCGCACACACAAAACTCATATTTCCATGGATGCATACAATTTATCCGTGTATGTGTGTGTGTACGCGCTCGCGGATGCACACACGGAGGGATTTTTCCAGGGAAAGTGACACGCGTGTAGACATTAACTACGATAACTATACGATTACCGCCGACAAGATATCGCGTGTTATCTAGAGACAGTTTTTAGTGTCCTAATTGCAGTGGCGAGGAACGAGGAGGAGAATACACCTGCGAACGTGTTCGGTAATTTTCGCACATCCTATTTCGCTTGGCGATTAATATTATTGCGTTTTTTTGCATAACCATGCGAAACCTTTGCCTTTGCATCATTGTCGTGTAATATGAAGCTGCTGCTTGCTACAAGGTACAACGTTTGAAGTGATAAATATTGCTTGTTACGTCGTGTATCTCTTTATCTTCAGATCGACAGCTGATACAAACGTTAATATTCATGTTACTAACTGTGTGGGATAATTGGGACAATTTTATCTGATGCGACTTCGCCTTCATTTCTAATACGTACCAATTGTTACAATATAATAATAATAATATGCTTAAAATTAATTGTTGAAATATAATAATAATAATATGCTTAAAATTAATTGGTAGATATCTTTTCTTAACGATTGTCATCGATTGACAAGTTTTTTGTCTAATTATGAGTCGGTTTAACACCATGTTAGTCTCCCTTTTCTTGGTAAGAAATATAAAAATATTCGATACTGTAAGATAATAAAAATAAAATTACAAGATAATTTATGGATACAGTGCCGTAACTAGAACGGTGCCATCGGTGTCCCCGGGCGCAAACTTCAGGGACAGTAATAAGCTAGTGTTGTGCACTCGGAGTGCCACATACGAGACAACTTAATTATTGTATAAACATATTATTGACGAGTTTGCATCACGTAAGGCTCATAAAGTTACGTTGTGAGATAATTAATATTTTTAAATATTTATTGTTTTTTTTTTCGTTTTATTGTTCGTTTTGCATTAAAAAACCTTTATTTAATTTAAGGATATTTATTTCGGATTGATTATCCATGTACATGTTTATACTTACAAAATGATTAATTAATTTTTATTTTTTTATTATAATAAATATATCAAGAAAAATAGTAATGTTTAATATGATAATACATCATAATAATGGAAAAAAATATAATCAAAATATATATATATTTTTTTTTCATTTATATTTATAAATAAACGTCTTTTTTAGTTCAGTTTTTTTAATTATAGATATTTAGGAAGGAGAGCGCAAAATGTTGAGTTCACTTTGGATGTAACGTAGATTAGTTACGGCACTGAATAGATATGTAACTTTATAGACTATATAACTTACATATGAGTCAGAGGTCCTTATATTAGTGGGACAAATTATTTTCAGATATTTGTTTATGACCATTTTCCTTGAACAAAAGTGTGAAACATTAATTTCTTTAACTCTGTTGTATACCTAACATTGTTATATTTTTTATCGTTCACGAGCACTTGTATAGGAAAAGAATAAAGAGTATAATGTAATTAATAGATTAGGAGATACAAAATTTTAGGTATGTAAATTATAAATATAAAAATTTTTCTTCAGGAATAAATGTATAAAACTTACCTTTTAATGAAACTGATATATTTATTTTATTGCAATGATTTATTTATGTATTTTTATTTATGTATTTTTTAATAAATGGCTCTTTAATACAAAATATATAAGTAATAGTATTGACGTAATATTGTGAACGTACAGGACAAATTCATATTTCAATAATTTTACATATTTAATTATTCAATTATATTATTATATTATTTATTACATATTCTATTATTCAATTATATATATATATTATATTATTATATTATTCAATATTATTATTCAATTATATTATTCAATAATTTTATATATTAGATTATATACATTTTTGAGGTTGCCGATGCACATTTGTTGATCAGAATTACATTAATGTTCTCTTTTTCTTCCTTAAAAGGAGACCTAGTTATAATCATAGGTTCTTTTTCAGCTAAAACAAAACCAAAAGATGACAACTTGGCAAGCACCTGGTGCGGGGTTCTATCCAGGGCAACAAGGTTCTGATCTTTTTCCTTCCGTTTTTAAATATATTTTCCATTACTATATTTTATTATTTTAACTGTATTGTGTTCGGGGTCCATGCCAAAAACCGTTCAATCAGCAGTTAGTCACTTGCTTGAAAGGATATATCATATCCACACATTCGAAAGCACTGTTAATATAATGATTATTTATAGTCAATAATACTTAAGAATAAAGAAAACTATTAATTCTGCAATAACATGTTAAAGTACTGATTGTCATCAACATGACTCTACAGTCGAGTCGTACATACACTCATATAATACATCGCAGCAGATTATGTCGAGCATAATTTGCAAGTGTCAATTGCACACACAGTCATGAAAATGTTAATTTAATTTTACAAAAACACGCATTATATATGTATATAAAAGTAGTGTGGCTGCTGTTACTGCACAGAGTTCCTCAAGTTGCTACTGCTTATCAAGGTTACACGTGCATTATTATATTTTAACGTAGATATTTATGTTTTTCTAATTTGACTGTGCAGGTCCATACCCATATCCTCAACAGAATCCTGGATACCCGCCACCACAGGAAGGCTACCCATACCCTCAGCAAGTTCCAGGATATCCACCACCTTACTCAGGTGGCAATCCACCAGGTAGATATAATTCAAGAATATTATTTAAAACATCTTAATTATTGTAGTTACTTGTTTATCATCAAGCATTGTTATCTTTTTATAGGTCCAGGATTTGTACCTCCACCGGGTGTTCCGCCATACGGTGGATCTCCACCACCAGTTGGTCCAGAATTTGGAGGAGTACCTCCATCAGGTCAACCAGGGATGTACGGGTCCAGTTATGGGGAAGATCCTATGCAGGATGAGGTCAAAGGATTTGAGTTTAGTGACAAAACTATCAGAAACGGCTTTATTAGGTAAATATCCGGCTTTTAAACTTTAATATGCTTCAAAGCATATGATGAGCATATACATAAATATATTCTTCTTTTGTAGAAAAGTGTATAGCATCTTGATGTGCCAATTGGCCATCACACTTGGAATGATCAGTCTATTCCTTTATCACAAACCGACACAGCAATGGGTTGCGAGACACACGGAATTGTTTTGGATTGCTTTTGCCATGACTATCGTTCTGATTATATGTATGGCTTGTTGTACCAATGTAAGACGTAAAGCTCCGATGAACTACGTATTCTTGTTCTTATTTACATCGGCGGAGGCTTTCTTACTATCTGTAGCTGCATCAACATACGACTCGAAAGAAGTAAGTCACCCAAAACAATTACTTCCACTGTATAAATATGCGAATTTGGTCTACTATATTATTATGTAAGTTATAGCATGTAACAAGCACTCGACTCTACATAGAAATGTTTTTGCAGGTCATGCTAGCCGTTGGAATTACAACGGCGGTTTGTCTAGGATTGACGTTATTTGCATTTCAAACAAAAATTGATTTTACCGGATTACATAGCGTTTTATTTGTCGCTGTGCTTATTTTGTTTATTTTCGGTTTTATCGCAATAATCTGGAAAGGAAAAATTATAACTTTGATTTACGCTGCGCTTGGCGCGCTAATATTCTCTTTATATCTGATTTACGATACACAAATGATGATAGGCGGAAAACATAAATATTCTATCTCACCAGAAGAGTATATCTTTGCTGCATTGAGTCTATATCTTGATGTCATTAATATCTTCCTGTACATTTTAACTATTATTGGCGCTTCGCGAGACTAATTGATGTCAATTATGACTTGTGTTACAATTACTCAAGAATACACAGTCAGTTTTTACTTACCGCCGTCCTGCTCTGGCTCTCCACAGTTATTGTCCTGAGAGCGCACTGTAGGCGAATAAACAATGAAGTACGAAGGGGGCATATGTAATATTGGCAAGACTTTAATTTCTACGAAGATAGCTTTTACAAATTTTCAAAGATTAGTGTACACAAAAAGCACGCGCTTGTATTCGAAGCCTTTTTTCTAGTTCCATAAGACAACAAAGTATTTCCCATCATCTTGGGAAGAAAACCAAGCAAATAAATTTAACTGCTAATGTGTAGAATAGTATGTTATTGTCATAAAAATAATTAATATTATTCCTTTGTCTGTATCATTTTAGTATTTTTTAGTAATTATCACCAGAATCATTTATCAAGTAATGTAAATTTTATATCGATTTTTTTCTTTTATTTCTTTAAAGGACTTACGTTTTTCCAATGTAATCAATCAATGAGTACACATCTAATTAAAAGTACATAAAACCAATCATTAACATATAATAATTATTATAAATATATGTCAGTGTGATAAAAACTCAACATTAGTATAGTATTATATTATCTGGACTTAATTATAATTCGAGGCAACCTCCAAGAGACGACCTTATTGCACCTTATTGCCTATACTTACATATGCATACCTATATATGAAGTTGAGATTGTTTTATTCTTTGTTCAAAGTTAAATAATAAAATATGCGATTTACTTCTTTGGTATTTGTAACCTTCTTTTACGACTCCAGGTAACAGTGTAATGTATTGTGTAATAATATATTGTGATTCTTTTTTAATAAACATGTTAATATATTGTTATTCATGATGATACAATTTGCATATAATATTACGTGACATGACAATTCTGTAAGACCTAACGTATTTGGTCCGACTTGAGAGAAATAGTTAGATGGAGTAATCACATACGATACTTTTTATCTTAATTGTATCTTTAAAAAAATCTAATTTAAATTATGTACATAGCATGTATCACCGTAAATGTTTGCATAAAAAAATGTCTACATATAATTATTGTTATTTGCAATTTTATCTATAATGAGATTCAGATGCAGGTTCATTTTGCGGAGGAAATACAGACTAGAATATATACAGCGTCCGCCATTAAAATTTGGACAAAATGAACTTGTTTAAACAAAATTTTATTCGTCAAAATATAAAAATTACAAAAAAAACTTTGTATATCACTAGTTATATCCTTTTAGAGTAAAATTACTCTATATAACCGTTTTTTGCTCCTTGTCCTGAAGTGCTGGTACGCTCTCTGCAACACGTCTTTGTCTATATTGGCAAATGCCGCCTCCAAGGTCTGGAGATGAACGACGGGAGGAGGAAGGTCTTCGCATTCATATTTACATATTTGGCCCCAATATGGCGGCCGCTATCTTCTAGATGTTTAACCTAAGTTTTTTAGTCAGAGCTGTCAATGTATCATTATATAAAAGAGGTTAAGGGTAGACAAGAGTGCTTTAAAAAATTAATATAATTGAAATTACATCAAGAAGCATAAAATAAAAGAAAAGAAAGTGTATTGAAAGTAAAATAAACGTAATAAATTGTAAAATATTTAAATATTTATTATAATTCAACAAAAGAATGCAATTTTAGCACACTGTTTAATCCAAATTTGTTTACGTTTTCGTCAGCAGAAATCTAAAAAGACGAAATCCTTGTTCTGCACGATTGCGATAATTTTTCACACAACAGCTTGGCATTATTACATATATTTTTTAATACTATGTGTGTGTGTGTGTGTATCAATTTCATTTTTCACTTTTACTACTACTCACTCACTCTTACTCTTCTCGTACAACACACACTCACACATACTTCGTAGCCCCAAAATGGCGCTCATGACGACCTTCCTTCCCCTTCCGTTGTTCATCTACAGACCTTGCCCTCGTCAGAACGCGTAAATAAACCCCTTTTGTGAGTTTTTTTCTTTTGTGGCGGCATGACCCTCACTGGAGACGACGCCTAGGACGTGAACAGAGGCCGGAAATTTCGTCCTAGCTATTATAGGGACATCTTCGAGGTCATGAACGAGCCAACATTCGTTCCTCCTTGAAATCGACAGAAAAAATTTTTTCGTCCGAAAAAAACTCGATGCGTCCCGCAGCTTCGTTTTTCAATGAACCCAAAAGCAAATTATAGCGAGCAACTCTCTTCACCTTACCAGCCTTGGAGAGCATTTGTCAAACTTTTATCACATAGGACTTGTAGCGTAGGTCCTCTTTAGCAATTCGACACATTGTAGTGTCACTCACGCCTAAAGTTTTTGCCAATTTCGTCAGAGACAGTCTCTGAGATGAGCTCTCGAGTCTTTTCGATTGCTGGGGTCCTTACCGACTTTTCTTTCGAATGGCTTTTCCTTCTGGTATCTGAAGAACTGAATAATTTCACTCTGCGAACACCTAGCGCGAAGGCTTTCGATTATCGTTGCTCTTCAGTTGCACTCTGCACTCGATCTTATCTGCTCGAACATTTTAAAGTTATACACGCTTACTACAAACATCTGATTTGCCCGAACGTCAACAATGACTTATCGCTGAAGTCAAATGAGGTGGGAAATTCAAATTTAAATTTGTCCGAATTTTGGTGGCGGACCCTGTCATGTGTGTGCACGCGTGAGCGTTAAGAGAAAAACAACAAATTCGAAATTGCGAATATTTATATTTATATTATAGTAAATCGGCCGTACACAAAATGGTAGAAGCTTTTGGTTTTCCCTAACTTGTACTAAGCATGCGTAGTGTAATTTTCATGTCCAAAGAAAGCGTTCAATGTCCAAAAAGATTATTAAGATTAGCCGACACTCATACTCATTCAACTTGGTAACAAATTGCAGCCTCGTAACAATATGTCCTAGTTACTTTCTGTTCGTGCAACGATCCAATGTTTTACATGAAGCATGAAGGTTCATCAGTGAAATCTGTTTTTCTTACCACATTCGTACAAACTAAGGAAATTTTGTTTATATGCCACACGTACGATCGTAGGTACAGTTACATATGCAAAACTGCGCGCATATTTTTATAAACCCCTATTGACATTCACATAAGTTTAATTAAAAAACCATTTTTTTAAATATTGGGTCGGCCAACAATTTTTTGTTAGCGCTGTTTCGATAGCATAGAAAGAATTTTCATCAGATCAAAAGTGAAATTGGATTATATCTGATCAGGCAGTGTCGTGAAGTGTTTGTTATTATGCTTTAAATTACGCTCTAAATCTATATCGAGGGATCTATCCCAGGTGGCACGAGCTGATATATAGTTCGTTATGCGCCGTTAAAATAAATAATATATAAAATTAGCAGCACCGATTCGAACTTCTCTCTACCCTTCGATCAACTGTCACTCTGTCGGGCGCATCTTGTGGTTCCTTGCCGTGAGTTTTGTCCAATATTGCTTCTGCTAGTTCGCTAAATGCTCGATCGATATTAATATTCGCTTTCGCGGACGTCTCCATAAATCTAATACCATGTTCTCTCGCTATCTGTAAGCAAGAAAAAGATTTTGTTTGAAGAAATCATGTTTTTTTGACAGAAGATTTTACATCACATTGTCTATAATATATCAAAATTATGTTTAATAAAATGTATTTACCGCTTCTCCCTTTTCTGTACTGACAACACGTTTTTCTTCCATATCGCTCTTGTTTCCTAATATCATTTTCTCCACATCTTCATTTGCATGCTATGGAAAATGTTTATGGGAACCATTATGTGCATTTCAATAAATATTTTAGAAATAAAGTGAATGTATGACAAACTACTTACTTCATCGATATTCCTCAACCACTTTACGATATTTTCAAATGTTTTTTCGTTAGTAATATCATAAACAAGCATAATCCCCATAGCCCCTCTGTAATATGATGTGGTAATAGTGTGAAATCTCTCTTGCCCAGCTGTGTCCCTGGAGATGAAGGAGCATATAAGTACATAGACTTAATTTTACATGTATACATGGCAACTCACCATATCTGTAGTTTGATTTTCTTTCCTCTTAATTCCACTGTCTTGATTTTAAAATCGATACCTAAAAAACATTTTTACTCTTACATTCCATTAAATAAAAGAATGAAATATTTTGGAATTTCGAGAAACTATAAAGAGCCAAGAGTTGTCCCTCAATTTTTTGCTCGCTTTGGTGGTGGAAATAGGTATAAAAAAAGGTGCTTGTCTTACAACATATTTTGTAATGTATGAAAATCGTTTCAGAAAAAAAGCTTTTAAAGTTTCAAAGTTCCACCAACAATTCAAATCTAGCAATTTTTTTCTTGTTCCTACAACAAAAGAGCTATGTTCTATATATATTAAATGTGTAAATGATCCCAAACAGTCAAGGAGAGCAATGAATATTCAAGAGTGACGTCAGACCGTGACCAGACTGACATCAGTCTCTCTCTGCTGCGCATTGTCATTTTTTTGTTCATTTTCTCTGGAACGGCAGGCATTATAAGATTTATACCATTGTAATCAGCTCGACGACGAGTACTTTCTCTTCATTTCGACCACCAAATCGAGTGACAAAAAAAATTGAGGAGCAACGCCTACGGCCATTTGGCCACACTTATTGTCACTACGCTAATAAAAATTCGGTACATTAATAGAAGATATACTTTATACATTTTTTAAATAAGTTTCAATTTATTCGACCCATCTGGCCAATTTTATTACTAATAAACCAATAATAAATCACAACGTTTCGACCTCTGATTTAGATCCTTTTCAAGTGTAGAATGTTACACTTTGAGTTTTTATCTTTCATTTCCGTCACCTTTTGTACACATGCAGAGAACTTGAATATTTATAAAGTCATTTGTATCCTTTTCACAACTTATGCAACATGCATTTATTCAGGAATGGTCGTATGACTGCGCTAGAATCTCGCAAAAGCAAAGTACGACGGTGACTTTTTTGTTCTCAAAGAAAAACATACTGTTAATTACACCCTGATCGCCATTCGCGCGCGCGCGCGTGTGCGTGTGACACTCGCACACAGGGACGAGGTGGCGATCGGTTCGATAGGTCGGATTTTAATGGAAGGAGGCGCGACGGCCGTAATTTTCAGCTGAGGCGCCGCATCCTAACCTAATCGCCGGGAAGAAGGTGCGAGCAAGTCATTGCTCAACGAAAGAAACCTCCACGATTCGCCTCTACCGGCCTTTTCAGCTTCGTTCCCACTCTTTCTATCATTCTCGCGCTCTCTCTCACTCTCTATCTCTCTCTCTCTCTCTCTCTCTCTCTCTCACCTATTGTGGAAATGAACGTGGTGGAGAAGGCATCGTCCGAAAAACGGAACAGTATGCAGGTCTTGCCGACGCCGGAGTCGCCGATGAGCAGCAGCTTGAACAGTAGATCGTACGTCTTCTTCGCCATTTCGTCGCCGAGGCTGCCTCGCGTCGAGTATCAGGCGCCGAGGAGGAGGAAGTAAACAGAGTGCGACGAGCACGGGCCTGCGGCGGAGCTGCTGCGGTGACTCGCGGTCGGCTGGTAGTCGCGATCAGCAGCGACGATGCTCCATACATCGAACAACGTTACGCACCGGTTATAGTCGCTCAAGGTCGAACGAGGGCGCGTCTTCTAACGAGCTGCGACGTACGTATATACGTGTGTGGATACGTATTGTGCCGTATCATACGGGCGAACCGGTCGCGGAGAGGCGGCGGACTATTAAAAGACGGCGCGACGTCACGCGACGGCGGAGTCAACACGAAGCCGCCGGGGGTAAAATGCGGGGTAACTTTCGGCACGCTCGCTCGATTTCTCTCTCTCTCTCTCTTTTTTTCTTTCTCCCCTCCCTCTCCCCTTCTTCTTTCTCTGTTCGGCTACTTCGCGCTCGGCCGGTCGACACGCGGAGATCGAGCGACGATTCAGTGTTACCGGCTGAATGAGAGTGCGGTTTGCCGTGGCATTGCACAACCGCACGTCAGCAACGACCTTAGGGTATTACTGTTTCATTTGTTTTCGACGACGAATTTTTCGAGCGCGCTGATTGGCCACAAACGGAAAATTTTTCAAAAAGTTCGAGAGTTTTTCTATTCTCCGGCCAATCAACATGCTCGGAAAATTTGTCGTTGACGAATGAGATAGTATCTTGAAACTGCAGCGAGTTGCAGTGATCTGAAACTGCAATGTTTCCTTTCGACGGGATCCTGTTCGTTATCGCGAAGGGTCACTTATCTTCGCTGATTGTGCGCGTCGCCGATAAAGGGGAGGGGATAGGATATCCCGTTTTAGAATTTTATCTTGATATTTGTTGGAGAGAGACAGAGAGAGAGAGAGAGAGAGAAAGAGAGAGCTATTTTCTTTTAATGTCCGGTAAGATGTAACTATATGAAATTATGTTAACCCTTTCAGTCACTCATTTTTCTTTTCACTGTATTCGCTTGAAACTCGTTACTCGGGGGTTTTCGGGGTCGCTGAATACGAATCTGGTGTCAGTTTTCCAAAATTCAAAATGGCGGATCCAAGATGGCGGACATGGAAATTGAAAATTGAATTATTGTACTTGGTTATCTCGCTCTCAGCGCGACCCAAAACCAACGACGAGGACGTGGCGAGATTGTGGTTTCACTTTTTTTATTTTTTATTTTTTTTTTTTTTTTTTTTTTTTTTTTATTTTTTTTTTTTTTTTATTATTTTATTTTTTTTTTTTTTTTAAATAAAAATTAATTTTTAATCACAGTAGAACAGAAAGGAAGCCTATGTTCACATACTAGGCATGATATTCCAGGAAGCAATTTCTCTCCGCCGACAAACATAAGGCTACATTGCATTCTTTGCATATCCAAACCGATCTTTTCACATCTTTCTTTGTGCTGCAATTTGCGCAACGTCTGCGCTTATCCTCCGGATTGTGAACAGGCAAGTGTGCTGCATTTGCTCGTCTTTTTTGTACAGATACACGAGGTTTTTGTGACCCAATGTGACAAACTAACACTAACGATTCCCTCAACGGGTAAGTATGGGATTGAATAAAATAAATGACGATCGTCACACAGTAACACTAACATAATGGATCCGCCATTTTGAATTTTCTGAAACTGACATCAGATTCGTATTCAGTGACCCCGAAAACCCCTGAGTAATGAGTTTCAAGCGAATTCAGTCAATTTTCAATTTTATGTCCGCCATCTTGGGTCCGCCATTTTGAATTTTGGAAAACAGACACGAGATTCGTATTTAGCGACCCCGAAAACCCCCAAGTAACGAGTTTCAACTGAGTTCAGTGAAAATGAATGAAGAAAATTAATTTTTTCTGGAAAAGGAACATTATTTTTTGTTATCCGTTTGTTTATAATGATTTTATTATTAACAATTTGTGGATCAGCAATTTTTTTAGACTTGTTACAGTATGAGGAACATACCAAAACTAAAAAAACCTTTCATTTATTGATAAATATAAATTATAAATTTATAAAACTGTTAACTAAAAGGTGGCTCGCTGAGCGGCACACTGTGACGCAAAGGGTTAAGTGAAATTATCATTTGATTTAAAAAATTATATTTTCTTGTTACGATCTATCTATTTTTGAACACGTTCCTGTCTATAATAAATTATTATATTTTCATTGGGTTTGTTATTTAAATTTACGTGGACATTTATTTATATTTCAAATATTCGACATCGAAAGTAGGTCCTTCTGGATATTATATAGGTATTATGGTAATGTGGTAATAATATAAAAAATAATCGAGATTCAGGAAATACTGAAATTCAATGAAGATTAAATTTATGAATGTATCGCTCTTATTATGCGTTATGTAACCATATGTCGGCATGATATGATAAGAATATTATTCTCGAATTTCCAATATAAAATTGCTTCCGTATATTATACATTAAAAAGTTATTTCGTGATTATTATTAATAATTTTAACGCATGAATTTATGCACATATTATGCGGTGTCTGCAATGAAATTTCAAAACTTAAGCTTTAAACTGAAATTAATCAATTTCAGTCAAAATGTGAGAAGAATAATTAACTGTGATGTTGGTAAATTCTGGTCTTACGCCTTAAAATCTCATTGCAATAAACATCATTAGCATTAGATATATGTATGTGTATTTTCTACGTCTCGATATATATGTATATGTATATATACAATTTAATATGTTAAGGTATTTACGTCATACAAACTACACATTTATACCCATTTCTATTAACATAGTTTACCTTTAATCTCGGTTTAACTTACTTTTATCTTTCTCTAATTTTTAAACAACTAAACTAACAACTAAAAAGAAAAAATAAAAGTAAGTTAAACCAAGATTAAAGTTAATCTACATTGACAGAAATGGACATTAATTAATCAAATTTCATTATTTTATTTCATATAAATTTTATTTATAGTTCTAATGCGTACGAATTTCTTCTTGTATTCTCTATACGTTATCGTTACGTATGATATCGACATAACATGAAGATAATGTTGATTTCGATCAGTTTCGTCGAACATTTAAAACATATAATGTATCTTACTCTCAGATACAAAAGCTGGCGCATATTTTTCCTTCCTTGTTCCAACGCAGCCATGACATTCGAAACGTGCCTGGTCGCGCCGCTCTTGTGCGAACACACATACTTGATACAAAGTACAACCAACTTGGCCCGTGTGGGCGGGAGCTTCTCCTGTCTTCTCTACCCCTCCCTTCGCCGTTAACTGATCCATGATGTATTTATTGTCGCTATCTTCAATATATCGCACGTCAGCCGCGGTATTCGTGCTCAAATATCGAAGATAAAAGAGACAAAGAAGAAATCTTGTAAGAAAAAACGAAAAGACGCAGCCGCTAAGTGGACTACAAAGTCCCATTTAATTTATCCCTCCTCTCCAAAATGAATAGTTTATGAAATATTTTATCAAAATATCTCAAAATAAAGTATAAAATATCTCGTTAACTATTGATTTTTCGACATCTAATACTTTTAAATACAGAGTAACGAGAGGAATCATATTATGTAAAAAAATCATACAATAATTCCATTTAAAAAAATGCGATGGTCTTCATATAATCTTGAAAAATTGATTTTTTTCGAAAATTAACTTTATCATTATTTGTATTTCTTCTCTAAAGCATTTTTTTACAATAAAAAATAAAATTTTGATAGTAAATTAAATGGGACATCCTGTACAACGTCTCGAAGGAGCATGCAAATCTCTACGAAGAAAAAAAAATTGGGGAAAACGACATTGCTTTTCGGTATTTCTAAATTTACAACATCTTTTTTTAGAATGAATAAAAATCAATATTTGATAGTAGCTTAATAATGTAAATGTAAAGAACGTAATATCGTATAAGAATGCGTAATTGTAATTTGAGATTGTAGGCCTGAATAGCCGTACGTCATATTCCAAGAGTTTTGCATGAATCAGGTGTATATGCACCACAGAGACCGCATTCGCATGCGCACGATTTCTTGTAACACTAGCAACGAGCGTGGCGTGTTCCCAAAAACATCCCACGCATGCGCAAATTTTAGCAGCGCGCTCCGTCGTCTCAGTCGCGTATATATTTCACGATGATGATCTAGTTGTCGTGCCCGACCTGATAAAAAGATAGAAAAGGAAATATTATGGAAAATTCCTATTAGCTATGCTGCTTGAATACCTGCATTTATTTATCGTGATTATTTATACCTGCATTGATATTCCTACAGTTTCTCTCATTTTTGTAATAAATATTAATAAGTATAATAAATCAGCTTTGTGTGGATGTAAAGATAAATTTATTTTTCTCATTATATTTATCATTTATAAATTTGAAATCTCATTTAATTGCAGGAAACTATCGGTATTTTGCAGAAAACGAAATTATTAAGCAATGTGATTAAACAACGCGCGCATGAAAAACTTTGCTTAAGTATTAGGACCTTGAATAAGTTCTCGCTGTTTTTTTGTGAAAATTAATGCTTTATTTAAAAAAAAAACAGGAAAAAACACTCCTAATGATTCTGCAAGTTCAATTAGCGTCATCTGAATTTTCATGAAGTAATGCCTCCAATTCTTCGTCTTCAAACTTTTTCGGTGCGCCAGAGCGTTCTTTATCAAAATCATTATTTTTGAAGCGTCTAAACCAATCTCTGCATGTTGTTTCCGACAGAGCGTGGTCGCCGTAAGTCTCAACAAGAATTCTGTGTGCTTCAGATTTTTTTTTGAATAAAGTAGTGCAGTAAAATTCCCCGCAAATACTCTTTTTTTGGCACGAAACTCGACATGTTTAACACTATGAAAAAAAAAAGTTGTTTACACTTCGGCGCAATGACATACACTGAGTTTCAAGCTTGCTTAAGTCCATATCAGACTACAGATTAAGATTGAGATTGAATTGAAATTCAACCAATCAAAGCAAAGTTTACTAAACTAGTTTTCTTTATTATGATTGGTTAAATTTCAATCTTCAATTTCAATCTTAATGTTAATTAATCTGTAGTCTGATATGGGCTTTATAGTACTTCCCTATAGATGCGTTACTATCTTAAACTACACGCACGCAGTTCTGGTAACATCATCTGTTGGAAAACAGCGAGAACTTATTCAAGGTCCTAATATTATAATTAGGAGAAATTAGATTAGTAATATATTAAAATAGATAAGGAGGTGCTATGTTAATTCTAACACAACTTTAATAACACATTAAAAAACAAAAATGCGTGTGGTTCCCAGCACATCCTGTGCCGCTTCTAGGTACGTTACTGTGGAGACAGGTTTAGACGCACGCGCGCGAAAACGACGAGAATCATCAAATGGATTGGGGTGGGGGGGTTTCCCCAGTTTCCCACGGGAACACTGAGCGTGCGGTTTGCAGCCTTCGTGTGTGACACTACTGTACGCCACGGCGTGCACTGTGTACGTATGTCGGGGGCGCAGCGTGGCGCTTGCATGTGACGCAGTAGGTCGTAGGTGACCTTATCTGAAACGTGCACGTTGTTGGCTGGTGGTGACAAGCCCGAGATCAGCAGAGTCGACAGAACATGGCAGCTAAGATGCAGCCCCCGTTCGAGCCACCGAGCTCGGCGAGCTCCGAAAGGTGCGCAGGAATATTTTTTTTTTCTCTTCTAATTATGTCGCAGATTTTTTCTCGTCAGTGTTTATTAAAAATCAATGAACATTTTATTTTGTTCAGTGACGACGGTGACGTGTGCCTGGACGACCGTGAGATCTTTCTCGCCGACGAGTTGTGCGAGGATGCCGAGCATTACAGACACTCCGACGTCGGCACGCCGCAATCCCCGAGGCCACCGTCCACAGGTAGATCCATTTATTGTCGACTCTGTCTAGGCTCTTCAACCTGATATTTCTGAGCTCCAAGAATGACTTTGTATCACACTCACAGGAACTCGGTTTAATTTTGCTTGTGTGCAATGTGTGCGTCGGTATTGAACCTGTTAGTAGAACTAGTTGAAGATAGTATATTGATATAGTATATTGATATAGTATATTGATGATAGTATATTGATGATAGTATTTTGATGTGCCTGATGATGATAAATTTTTTGTATACATACATTGTATACATACATTCTTGTATACATACATTGCGAAAACGTAATTTAGTTTATTCTTGTAACTGAAAATGATTTGTGATTTAGGTCAATAACATTGATATTGGCAATGAATCATCTGTAGATTGCGTCAGGAATAAATGTCTTATCTTATAGGGAAATACTTGTAATGAGATAAAATATAAGCTTATGACTTATAGTACAAATGTAGTATAGTTCAGTATTTAAGTCTTACATAGATGCGCTGTTTGCAGAAATCAATACTTCCATGAAGTTGTACCTGTAAAAGAAGATTCAATCAAACAATCCAATGCCTTAAGTTCCTTAATGAACTCCTAGAGGACAACTAATACAAAAAATTAGAAGGTTCTCTTCTTAATCCTAATCCTACTTCCTTTTATCAATTAAATCCTTTTATTACTGATTTAAAAAAATAAAATCATATACATAAGGAATTATATAAAAATAAGTGTTGATTATAAGTGATGATAATTAATATATATTATATTATTATTATAGAAATAACAAAAGTATATTATGTAATTATATAACAGGTTCACAAAAATCACCAAGATCACGCAGGCAGCGCACTACTAGCATGTCGCAATCGAGTAAAAAGACGTCTACAGAATCTATTCTCAGGAGTAAAACACGAACCATTTATACAGCTGGTAGACCTCCTTGGTATAATTCGGCTGGTCAACAAGTAGAACCTTTCGTAATTGGTTAGTGTAAATAGTACTTATTGTTAATTTAATTCAAAAATTGTTTTTAATTTATAACTTGATAAGATTTAAATTTTCTATATGAAATATAAATATGAAAATATGAAATATATAAACCTTTATTACTAAGAAATATATATTTACAATCAAAGGTATCTGTGGAGGCAGCGCTTCTGGAAAAACAACAGTGGCAACTAAAATTATAGAATCTTTAGACGTACCATGGGTGACTCTTCTTAGTATGGATTCCTTTTACAAAGTGCGTTAAATATTCTAATCCAGTGTTTATTAAAAATAACACATGATAAGGTATTATTTGACAGGCAAACTGGCCACGTGAAGGCTTTTCAGCCAATCAATAAATGATCTGCGCGCCGAACATGGATTGTCAGCCTAACGCAGTCAAACAACGAATTAAAATCATCTTTCGATTTTAATCGTTTTGAATGTTTGGTAAATTGAATAAAGAATTTATTGCGAAAAATATTACCTCAGCCAGGATTCGAACCTGGAACTCCCCCATTCCGTGCGGGCGTCATACCAATTCGACCACCAAAACATGTGATAATATTTATCGCAATAATCGATACACTTAGTGCGAGCTTATTATTTAAGCAGCGCCTCTAGTGGGGAACACCATCGTGGCCAGTTTGCCTGTCAAATAATACCTTATCATGTGTTATCTTAATTACTGGCGAAGAAAAGACTATTTTCAAAGTTTTATTAAAAATGTCTTCTTGTATAGTTTGTCATTAACATCGAAAATAATATTGTAGACACTAAATGTTTGCCTTATAGGTATTAAACGAGAAGCAACACGAGATGGCTGCACACAACGAGTACAACTTTGATCATCCTGACGCGTTCGATTTCGAGCTTCTCAAGGCTACATTGCAGCGTTTGAAGGAAGGACGCATGGTAGAAGTTCCTATTTATAATTTTGTAACTCATCGTAGAGAAAGTAGAACGGTAAGTTGATTGCGGTTTTTACTTATTATTATTATTATCATTATTATTATTATGCAAGAAATCGACGTGATTTCTACAGTTCTTTTCTTCTTTGCTTGGAAGAAAACCATGTATGGCGCCAACGTTATTATCTTCGAGGGAATACTTACCTTTTACAATGTGGACGTCTTGAAGGTAAATTATGGTAAAAGAGATAAATAATTTAAAAGTTGGAAAAGATGTTGAAAAAGAGTAACAAAATAGATAAAAATTTCATCAAGCTATGCGATATGAAAATTTTCGTCGATACTGATGCGGACGTTAGACTGGCCAGACGTTTACGAAGGGATATTTCGCAAAGAGGTAGAGACCTGGAGGGCGTATTAAAACAGTATCATCAACATGTGCAGCCTGCTTTTTATTATTACATAGCACCTCTTATGGTTCATGCGGATATCATTGTGCCGCGCGGAGGAGAAAACGAAGTGGCGATAGAGTTAATCGTACAACATGTTCACACCCAACTTCAATTGGTAAATTGCCAGCTTATTATTATTTTGCATTTTAATGTATAATTGTTATCGGTTTTAATAATCTTTGTGCCACTTTCAGAGAGGTTTCAAGTTGAGGGAGAAATTGGCGCACTCGTATATCGGTCAACCGTTGCCTTCATCTTTGTACTTACTTCCGGACACGCCACAGATAAAGGGTCTCCATACGTTTATACGAAATAAGGAGACTTATAGAGATGAATTTATTTTTTACTCTAAGCGCTTGATCCGCCTAGTCATCGAATATGCGTTGTCTCTGCTGCCTTTTGAGGTAAATACACGTTGCAGAAACGTTGTTCAATGCTATTTGTTTATTGTTTTATCAGATTTTTCAAGCTGATTTTATTATAATTGCAATTTTTATGGGTAAGAGTAGCCCCCTCGCCTAACTTCTGGCATGTTGTAATATATCGTTTTTATATATGAAGGATGTAACTGTCGAAACGCCACAAGGGGTGTTGTACAGTGGCAAGCGAGGAGCAACGGACAAAATATGTGGCGTATCGATATTGCGCGCCGGCGAGACAATGGAGCAGGCTGTTCGGGACGTGTGTAAGGATATACGCATAGGAAAAATTCTTATCCAAACTAATCAGCAGACTGGCGAGCCCGAAGTAAGTATTTGAAAATTTTTTCTTTGCAAGCGTAGGTATTCGCTGTATCTGTCGTTAATTCGTTTAATTTCTTGTATCTAGTTGTATTATCTTCGATTACCAAAGGACATTAAAGACTACAGAGTAATATTAATGGATGCTACTGTTGCGACTGGTGCTGCCGCTATTATGGCAATCAGGGTGCTTCTGGATCACGACGTTGCTGAGGAAAATGTGTTGCTGGCGTCATTGTTGATGGCCGAATCTGGTGTGCATTCGATTGCGTATGCTTTTCCGCGAGTGAAAATTGTTACCTCCGCGTTGGATCCCGAGATAAATGAGAAGTTCTATGTATTGCCCGGTATCGGCAATTTTGGCGATAGGTACTTTGGCACCGAGCCATCTGATGATTAAGATTTATAGATCTATAGATTTATAGATCTATAGATATCGATTTATAGATCTCTATTTAAAGTTCTTATATTCTAAATTGTGATACAAATGCAGATATATATCAATAATCTATCACGTCTTATGCAAAAATATGTTATTTTAACATTTCTATGCGCCTCATCCTTTATAATTTTATCTTACATATATGACATTCAAGTCAAAACCAGCTTTTCTACTTTCTATTTTCCTATGTGATGTTGGCTTCTCTTTAAAATGCCAACTCATGTTTAAAGAGGCGTTGTGCCAACATCACCAGTTTCTGCGATATCAGCAGCAGTGCCACGTAATTGTCTATAGCCTCGTGAACTAGCTCGATGCGAGCGTCTCCATGAATCAAGATTGCTACCAGTGGGAGGATTGCTTGGCTGGCTCAGAAGATACGTTATTAAACGATCCAATGCAGCCAAGTCTTCGTTTGTATTGCCAGAATTTGTTAAGCCTTTGTGTGACCGTAAATCTCCGCTTATTATTTCTTCGACGTTTCCATTGTCTTTTATGTTTCCTCTACCTGGGGTTCCGCGACCATGAAGACCAAGCCGAGAGCCAATCTAGAATTTGTTAAGATTCTTAACAAAAAGAACTATTAAAGAATATAAAAATATAATTTATATATTATTACAAAATATAATTAGATATCACAAAATTCAAATTGATGTGATATTAAAGTAATACCTCTTCCGGTCCATGCTGTCCGTAACTAAGTCTTTGTACTTTCCTGAAAGTTTCATCATTCATCGCTTCTCTGACTGCTTCGTTTAGCGTACGCTCCAACGCTCTTTGTTTAGTTTTACTCAGTCCATCGTAGAAACTAATTCGAATGAGTATTTTAATGAGGAAAATCATTACTTTTTATAATTATAATATATACTTTTGCATTATTGTACTTATTGCATTATGACTTATAAGGTAAGATAAGATATAGTACAATGTTGTCATTTTGATATTTATAATTGCAGTTATCTTTTTTTTACCTTGAATCCAAGGAACTGTTATCTCTAGAGATATTCTTATCGCGAACCAAGCGGATGTCATGCTCCCAGAATCGACGCAGTTCCGGTGTTGACGTGTAAGGTGCGGCTACCTCTTTAATCTGCGGTTACGAAGAAATGATACGATGAAAGTAAAAATAACATACGCGATAAGAACGGATTACTCATTAAAATCGGCGAATTTGTCGTATCATGATGTAATTTGCGTAACTCAATGGCAAAGTTGTAATTAACGGCCACGTGTATGTCGTGACGTAATAATGTGAGATGCAAATTACAGCTGCAATTTGCGGTTGTTCTCAATCGTTAACGAGCTATGTCGTTGCGTGTGTTGTGTTGTGTGTGTGTGTGTGTTGTGCTAACTTTAATTACCTTCAAGACTATTATCGCCGTAATAAAGATGCACATTACATTGATAAACGTCAGACACGCGCTGATAATGCCGTTGCAGAAGAACTCGACGGGCAAATAATCGCTGTAGATATACGTGTAGGAACTATTAAAGTTTGTATAAGATTCGCCTTTGATATGAGGCATTTTTATAGGTCGATATATGAGCCATATACATCCTAAAGCCCAAAATAAGCCCTGCGAAAAATAAAAACGAGTTTTTCAGTTCGATGAATGCAATTACATTAATCATCGATGACTCCCCGAACAACAAAGGGGGGAAAAATCGATAAACAATACACGTCTAATTATTATTATATAAATTTACTTTCTAGTACAATATACTCATTATTGTTTTCTTACGCAATTAACGACCGGTGGTAGTAACGAAGCTGATATTGCGACGCCAATTAACGGACCATTGCTGCCTTGCAACAAAGCGACTGCGACACCTGTGCCAGATGGAAGGGCCCAAAGAACACCCATCCACAGCGATCTATAGTTGCCTCTATGGAAATTGTCATTTTCAGATAAAATTTATAATAATATTCAACTTTTATATGACTGATAAAGCTGCACGCAATCTCTCTGTTGCGTTATTAATAGTAGCAGTGTCCTGTCATTTTTCATGATATCCACCTGCCCTTCATTTCATCGGTTGGCCAGTCATTGTAGCCCCATGGCATTTCGGTTGTGCCGAGGATAAGGCCGAATATGAAGCCAAAGAGTATCGATAAGAAGATACCGAGCATCAAACTCTTCAGGCCGACCAGCTGCAGGTCTCTGTCGGCTATGATCGTTCCGAAAGTCAGAGACATCACAGGTCCCTTTGATCAACGAGACGATCAAAAGTGTGAGGTGACGCGCGAAACATTGTTTGACAACTAGCAAAGTTGCATTAAAGGGTTTTACCATGAGGGGAGAAACTAGCATGGCTGCAACGACATTGGTTGCACTGTTCTCGACGAGACCAAGTGCAGCGAGACAGCTACAAGATCATAATTTTCACAAAGTTAAAATTAAAACATTATTAATACATTTATTGCGACAAAATGTCGTAAAGTCTATATTTAATGTTTGATGTTCTACTATGTTTTCTTTAAAATTATATCCGATATCGTAGCAGTATCAACGATAAAACATGACGATAAAATAAAAATCATCTCAAATGAATGGAATTTTTAAAAATAATATTAAAGAACTATTTTCTTATACAGACAAACTTACCGGAAATTTGTTTTAATTGTTTATCTAGAGGTATAACATATTTAAGGGTAATATAGGAGTTTAGCTTCTTACTCCGCGGTTAGTACCAAACACACGTAATCGAAAGTGAGATCACCGCCACTGCGAACGCCATCGACCACCTGTTTCACCGTCAATTTCGATCTGATAGATCCCACAAAATCGTCCCAAGCATTCTTACGGTCCTCCGATTCTTTCCATCTGATTGGCAAAAAAATACTAGTAAGATAATACACGTATCTCCGTTTTTACACTAATATCTTATCAGCAAAGGTCAGTTAAAGGAACCTGCGAGTAACGTCATTCTTGACAACCTGCGCCGTCGATCCTGCACCGCTATACGTACATTGCGTCGGGATTACGCTAAAAATAAAAAATCAATGCCAAAGTCGTGACTCTTAACTTGGAACTCGCTCGTGCTATTTCCTTAGCTCAGCGTAAAATCACCTTACTATCGAGTTCATTTTAACGCCGATGCCCATCTCGGTGAGACAATGTATACAATTTTCGCAGGGTTCGCCAGCGGGTACCGGAAATATCACCTTTCATCAAAAAAGCCTTGTTTGTATTGACGTCTGGATAAAAATATATGTAAACGGGAATCTGCAATGTTCTTATTATACCTCATAATACATATTTTCCTTGTCTTTACACCACACGACATGCTCTACTCTCAGTTTTTTCAGAAGCTCCTCCAAGACCTGCAAAAGTTGAGCAAGTCATACAATTTCATAATTATCGATCTGAAATTGAATTGAAGAGATTCGTAAAAAGGATCTTGATTTTTAAAAAGCTAAAAGTTGCTAAAAAAGTTAATCTTAAAACTAAAAAGTTAAAGAAAAATGAAAATACATGAAATCTATAATTCTATATATATCAGGAGACGCGGTAGCGTCTCCGGCCATGTTCAAAAATAGAAACTACAAGTAGACGCTACAAGTCTCTTATCCCGCACCCTTAAAGTCGACTTTTTGGGGGTGTAGAACTATTAAAATATAAAAAATTTTGAAATGCCTGTAGCATATTCCGAAAGGTGGTATCGCCACGAGTAAGTTAAGCCAAAAAAGAAAAAAATCGGTCAAGCCGTTCTGGACATATAAACGGTCAAAAAGTGATGTTTTTCACGAAAAATGAAGTAACGTCTTCTTCTCTGTCCGCAATCATATGTACTTCTCTTCTCTCTTACCTTTCACTCACACCTCCCCCAACTTCCACTCACCCACTCCCCCCTCCCCTCCCCTTTCTCACCTCCCTTCCCCTCCCCCCTCTCCCCTCCCCTTCTCAATTTTTTCGTCTTTTTCGCTCTATTTCGCACTTTTTCATCATCTTTCACCCCCTCTCACTCTCTCACACCCTTTCTGGTGTATTTACCATTTATTAAAAATTTTCAAAAACCACTCCTTAGACGTGAAATTTAATTTAATCTAGCTTGTGCTAGACGTCCAATTAGAAAAATTATTTTTTCATATGTACTTCTCTTCTCTCTTACCTTTCACTAACACCTCTCCCAACTTCCACTCACCCACTCCCCCCTCCCTCCCCTTTCTCCCCTCCCTTCCCCTCCCCCCTCTCCCCTCCCCTTCTCAATTTTTTCGTCTTTTTCGCTCTATTTCGCACTTTTTCATCATCTTTCACCCCCTCTCACTCTCTTACACCCTTTCTGGTGTATTTACCATTTATTAAAAATTTTCAAAAACCACCCCTTAGACGTGAAATTTAATTTAATCTAGCTTGTGCTAGACGTCCAATTAGAAAAATTATTTTTGGATCTATTGCGTGCCCAAACAAAAATACGATAGTTGCAATAGCGCTGAAATCGGGCTTGCTTTAGGCGCCCAATTAAAGAAATTTGGAGTGCCTGCTTATAAAAGATATCCCAGAGACGATTAATTTGTGTATTAGTTATATATTTAAAAATATTTTATACCAGATGTAGTTTACACCAGACGTAATGATCGTGTTAAAATCGGAGAGACGAATAAAATATATGGTTGCGTGCTCACAAGAATAGCTGATGGAGGAGCTCATTCTTTATTTTCAATATTATTGTATTTTTGACATACAAACGGTTAAACATCTCGGAGAAATAAAGACAGTTAGCGAGTGACTGTGTCAGTGTCAAAATTAAAACGGAATAAAAATCTATTTGAAATTAGGTCATCACTTCAACGATAAAAATAATATAAGTATAAGTATATAACTACGTACAACTATATAATGTAAAAATAATTATTTGAATATATTGATGAAAGAATATTAGCATTTTAATAAATTATGTTATTTATTGAAATTTTATAACTTAATCGATATATTGTGTTACATACGTTACATGTAATTTCAGTTTTACTAATTCAAACTATTAATGATACATTAGTGGTTCTAGTAATCATTTCGTGCATCGACTTTACTAAAAATTGACTCTATTGATAAACTACGTAAATTACACGCGGAATAATAATAGGGAAATACTGTAACTAAAATACAGAAATGTAACAGAAGCGTATATAAAAAGAAGTATATGGAGATTTTCGCACACAAGTGTCTTACAAGAACCCGTAAATTAACCCATAAGAAATGTTAATTAAAGAAATGTTAACGACATAGGTCCCATACTTTTGCGATGTACCGTTTTTGAGATATTGAATTTGAAAATTTTTAATAAGTGGTAAATTAACCCCATAAGAAACCGATAATTAACGACACAGATACAGATATTTAGTAACAAAAAATTTATTCTATTACTGAAATCATGTAAACGATTAATCCGCACATTGTAATTGAAACAAATGCACTTTGCAGTAAGAGCTTTATTGTGTTAGTTTTCTTCATTTAAAAAGTGCTATAATAAAATCATTTAATTATTAATGACAGTATTCTTCAAATCAAGAAAACTAATACAATTCTGCCTACAAAGTGTGTTTGTTTTAATAATAGTATGCAGATTATTTAACAGTTCAGTGATTTGTATCTTTTACATGATTTTAATATTAGATTAATATTTTTGCTTAGATATTTAATGGACGAAATTGCATATGCATTTCAAGAAACAAAATATATTACAGGGTCAAAAAATATTTCAAATATCATTTTTCAATCACATTATTCATTGCAATAACAAAATAAACTTTTGATGGGTAACGATAACTTTGATCAACAACACTTTTAATACCATTATATAGAAAGCTTAATCCAAAAACAACGTATTTTTTTAAATAACGCAATAGTATCAGAAAAATTTTTTGATCTAATGACATATTTTGTTTTCTGAAATACATATATACAATTTTGTCAATAAGGTATTGAGTACAATAACTCGAATAACAATAACAATAAAAGCAGACACATCTATATTATAATGTCATCGACACGCTTAGATACATACACAGGATGGGACAAAAGTGTGGATATACCCGAATATTTCATAAAAGTTGTATTTTAGAAGAGAATGTTTCAGACGAAAGGGTTTAGAAAGGGTTTAGAAGGATTTATTCACTGTTCTCATCCGTTTAATATTGGGTGGCGTCCCTAAAGTTAGATCAAGATCACATCGATATTTTTAAATGGAACACTCTATTTTTTATTTTAGAATCTAATAGCTGGTGTTAAGAGCTTCTCAAAACACTATAATAAAGTTATTTCGTAAAATATTCAGTTTTTGGTAGATCTTATCCTAACTTTTATGCACAAAATAATAAGACAAAACTATTGGTGCAAAGAATATAGCTATTTAAAAAAAAAAATACGCAATTGCATATTGCAAATAACATAACATTTTTTAAACTTTGTGTTTTTTTTTGCACTAATTGATTCATATATCTGTACTCTAAAAAGTAGGTGATATCCTCAAAAAATCATAAATGAAAAGGTCAAGCCATGTTCAAAAATAGACCCTCAAAAATGTAAATTTTTGCAAATTTAAATGATTATCTAATAATATAACCATGAAAAGTAACTGATATATTATGCAAGGCGCCAGTTCAAAGTGAACATACATAAAGTATATATTATCTAAATTAATTAATAAAATAAATAATATAATAAATTTAATAATATATTACCACGAAAAATGACTGATATGTTATTCAAGGTGCAAATTCAAAATGAACATACATACTTAAGGTGTATATATTATAAGTAAAATTGATTAAAATTTGACTCTAAGTGAAAGTACATAAGTGATATGTTATTCTAGTGCACAAAATATAAAAGTCGTTTATTGAAGTTTGATTTGAAATTTATACAATCTTGGACAATGAAAAATAGTTGTTTTCATAATTCCAGAGTACTAATTTGTTAATGACTCGGAAAAAGAACATGGCGGCCTGCTCTCAAAAAACTTCGATGCGTTTCTCAGTATCCACTTAGGAATAATAATACTTACATTCCGATTTATCCGACACAACTTGCCTCTAACTATTCAATAAGTTAGTAGTACTGTTAAATATCAATCACATATGTCACCCTACCCAGAGAGAGAGAGAGAGAGAGAGAGAGGGGGGGGAGGGGGAGAGAGAGAGAGGGAGAGAGAGAATGCTAATATTTAAATTAATCATTATCAAAACACTGTTATCAAAACACTGGCCGCCATGTTCTTTTTCCGAGTCATTAACAAATTAGTACTCTGGAATTATGAAAACAACTATTTTTCATTGTCCAAGATTGTATAAATTTCAAATCAAACTTCAATAAACGACTTTTATATTTTGTGCACTAGAATAACATATCACTTATGTACTTTCACTTAGAGTCAAATTTTAATCAATTTTACTTATAATATATACACCTTAAGTATGTATGTTCATTTTGAATTTGCACCTTGAATAACATATCAGTCATTTTTCGTGGTAATATATTATTAAATTTATTATATTATTTATTTTATTAATTAATTTAGATAATATATACTTTATGTATGTTCACTTTGAACTGGCGCCTTGCATAATATATCAGTTACTTTTCATGGTTATATTATTAGATAATCATTTAAATTTGCAAAAATTTACATTTTTGAGGGTCTATTTTTGAACATGGCTTGACCTTTTCATTTATGATTTTTTGAGGATTAAAATACCTACTTATTATATTTTATATATATTTACAATATATATAGTACAGGGTGACCAATGGGAATGTGATAAAAGTAAATAGTTATTATTTTGCAACAAATAGGCCGAATGAAATGAATTAAACGCCATTTTGTAGAGGAAACTTGTCAATTTTATTACCATATATATGAAAAAGAAATATAATAATTTAACAATTGAAATACACAATATAAAAGAAGAAAAATTCCTTCAAAAAATTGCAGGTATGTACCATTAATTCATATGCGCAAGCAAAATTTTTGTTCTTTTTTATATTGTGTATTTCAATTGTTAAATTATTATATTTCTTTTTCATATATATGGTAATAAAATTGACAAATTTCCTTTACAAAATAGCGTTTAATTCATTTCATTCGGCCTATTTGTTGCGAAGTAATAACCATTTACTTTTAACACATTTCCATTGGTCATCCTGTATTATATAATACTTTTTTATATATAATATATTATTATATTTTTTCATAATTTTGAAAATTTTAGTTTATTGTAATTATCTTTTGTATCTTCATACTGTGTACATACTCAACAAATACCAAATATTAAAATAACATTACATCAATGTTACAATTTTCTACTCAACAATGTAACTGTTATGTACAATATGTGTTATATTACACTTACATTGTTGAGTGGGAAGTTGTAATATCGATGTAACGTTACTGTTACTAGATGGGTATCTTTTAATGTTAAATTTTACCGTTTCCATCGACACGAAAACCGGTGTTTTCGATCGCGCGGGGTATCCGCGAACACGTCTTCTAGGATCAACGCCGACGTTGTCGACGTCGTCATCGTCGTCACCGTCATCGTCGAGTGTGAGCAATTGCGCGTGACTTTTTGCCTCCTTCAGATGAAGATCCACCTTCGGCGCCGCGATCCTGTTCTTGCTCTTCTCGATCCTCTTCGAGTGTTTCAGCGGTACGCCGAACACAAGTTGGTGCTCGTAGCTCAGTGTGGGAATGCAGACCAGGAATACGACACCTCCGGGCATGTTTGATCCACATCGATCTACTTTACTGCACGAAACTCACTCTGCTTCGTGCGATCGCTAAGGCTGTTCTGCCTCGGTTTGGCGAGCGATCTTTCAGAAGATCGAAGGTGCAATTCATTCATCGGCTAACGATAATTGCTTTATTGCCTGGCTCGTAATTGTTCTGTGATTTTACGATGCTGTTTTCAGACACAGTCGTGACATTAGAAATATTTGAGAGCCGACTATTGGAAATAGTCTTGCTCGGAAATTATATATAGTTACAATCATCTATACTAATATATAAAGAGAAAGCTTGTTCTTTTTTTGTTACCGCATAACTCAAAAACTACTGAATCGATTTCCTCCAAATTTTGACATCATATTCTCACATACACTAGGACGAACATAGGCTACATAGCATGTCTACAAATATTTTCATTCATTCACAAATATTTTCATTTCATCCAGAAATTGATGTTTTCATTTTTTATCATTTACGGCAGTATTAACCCGTGTAGTACAGTAATGGCACCGCTAGGTGACGCGTGGCTTCATCCACCCGCAAGCAGATTATATAAAGAGCACTGTCTCCGGGTTTCTGTATTCGCGAATTTATTCGCAAGGTTCTACTAGGTTGCCATTATGCCTCGAGTACGGTCAAATTTATCGAGATCTACTGCCCGTGCTCGAAAAATATCACTTCCAATACGTATGATTCGGTCACACTATTATCTCGGGCGAAGCCGAGACGGGGGACGCAAGTATATAATAGTTAAAAACATTTACAATTTCCTTGTTAATTTTTCTTCTTTAGAGGAAGGTGTTGAATGAAGAGGAAGAAGAAAGTTGGTAATAATTTAGAAAATGTTCCTGTCGATCCTTCAGCACTCAAGTGTCGGCGAGAATGATCTGTTTAAAGAAATCGGCAACATAAGGAGGTAAGAGCGTGAAAATATCAAAAAATACTAAATGTAATAGTCTTTTAAGAAATAAACATTTATTTCCTTTTAACAAATCAACAGCGCAGAGACTAGCATCTAGAGACTAGTCCGACGTTTTTTTATTCCGGTCTAAGTAACTAAAGGCCGCGAGGAATATTCCATGCGAGGGGAACTTCCAAATCCGTGCGAAATCAGTTTCATTTATCGTCGCAGAAAACTTACCATGTGTTTTTCTCTGATTCTTTTTTTTTTTTTTTTTTTTTTAATAGAGCGAACTTATACCCTGTCACCCTTATGTAGATACAAAAGTGGTTCGGTATCAGAGAACGTGTACGCTAAATTAAGTACTCCGCAATACGATTTATAAGGAAGTATAAAAGTCGCAAGGTCCCCAAGAGTCATGAGGTAATTGTCGAAAGTCAAAGATCAAGAGTCTATTGAAAGTCTAAGCTATAATTATGACGTTAATAAAATTAATGGTAATCGCTACTAATATTAATGCGAGAAACAGATACAAGGAAGATTGCAATTTCTGCAATGTACAATACAAATAGAAGCGTTCGGGCTGAACGATGACAAGGTCCCACTATTGGAGGCGATCCCATTTTTGCAACTGCATTCTATTCTCACGATTCACCTATTTTGATAAATCAAAATAAGACTCCAACTATCAAAAGACTCTGTTGACAAAAGTTCCCCTCGAAACTAGCAAGAGCTCGGCGCTTCTGCTTTTCGCCCGCGCCGAGCGATGGCTAATTGCATTACAATTGCATTATTAATTATTAGTAGTAGAACTAGTATAATCACATACTAGCGATAGTAACAAGTGTAATAATAATAACTAGAATAATGGTCTAATGGTCGCGCTCCGCCTCTCTCTTTTCTTCTCTTTCTCTCTCTCCTCTCTTCGCCGACGAAATAATATTAGACAATAATAACAAAAATAATGAGGATGCTGTTGAGAATGACAACGATGAAGATGCTGACAATTTTCTAGTGTACTTCACTTAAGAAAAACCGTATGTACATGCTTCTGGCGGCTTTTCACTAAATATTGACCAAGCGGTGCCGTGGCCGCGCATATTAACAATGTATTATAACAGTTGTATATTACCATACACCAGGCACCGTTACTCACGAGTATCCGTTTGCGGGAAAGTTTTTTTTTAAGGCCATACTCGAAGGGAGAGCGGCTATCTCCGCACCTCTCTCGTCTGGTTCTACACAAATTGGCGGTTGCATCGTCAAGTGAACGTCATGCAACCGTTCGTTTGAAAGGAATTCTCTTAAATTCAGCTGGGGTTGCATCGCTAAGGAATGTCGTCTACGTGGACTGCGACATGCTGCGTTACATGCGTGCGTCAGAACCACGATAACGAGACTGCTCTACCCATACAACATCGAAAGATTGCAGGAACATTGCATAGACATTGTTTGGAAATATTGTAATACTGCGTGGAGGTTGCGAAATGTTTCCGCAACATTGCTGCAAGATTACGGCAATGTTGAAGTGTCCCTCAGAAACATTTCAATGAAACATTTCCAGCAATGTTATTAATAAAATGCTATGTCAGCATTACAGTGAAAGGTAGTTTTACAATGAAAGGTAGTAACTTCACACATTGACACATACATGCCATATTCGCTACTTTAAATTTCAATGAATAAATAATATTGTGATTAGTAGACGTCACATATGTGACAAAATGTGACTTTAAGATATCGTCACTTTTTATATGTGATGTAAATGTTATTTATTCGTTAAAATTTTAAATATATAATAGAATGACGTGTATGCGTCAAACGTATGAAATTACTACATTTCATTGTAATTATATATTTATATAGTAAAAACTACGCTGAAAAAAAACTACGCTGAAATTTATATCTCCAATCATCGTGTGTATTTTGATAAAATGTTAAAAAACTTATACAAAAATTGTAAGCTCTTTCTTAGAGGCTTGCGGACAACCACTGATATCTTTGTTGGGAGCCACCAACTGAGACCCCATAGAATCAAAATAGCGGATAATTGTATTGCGCTCTACTTTTGTGAAATTGATAATTGTATATGATAATACTAATTAACCGAATTTCCGTTGCCAACTTGGTAATATTTCAGTAATATTGTTGGATCATTTCAGTGAAATATTACAAATATTGTACCTCTCTGCGCAATATTACATTGTAACTTGCAATGTTGCAATGTCCTTGCAATGTATCTGGAAGTTTTTGTGCTGTATGGGTAACGATATTAACGCACCTAATGTTGGACTATCGTCCGCGAAGCTGCAATCAGACTAGCAGACTTAGCGAACAAAAGCGTAGCTTCAATTAAATTAATTTTAATCATGATTTATATAATTTTTAATCATGAAATCGTCATCCTTAATTTTTTCCAAAAATATATGGTACATCTGAGTCGGTATGTAGTCTATAATTGACAGTTTGATGAACACGTTTTTAAAAATTTTATAAAAAAGAATAAAAATATTTCCTATCTAACGATAATAAATAAAGATAAAAATTAAAATTATCTCTATAGAAAATAATGTCACAAAACAGTTCGGAGATAATGTAAATTAATCATTTTATTGAAAAGTATATATTTTTACAAATACCTAATAACACTGAAAAAATTTAGCAAATTCAGCAAGTTAAGTTTTTAATTCGGTTTTTGCACGTAATTTTCCACCAACATAAGTCGATTAGTCTGATTGTAGTCTAATCGCGAAGTGTACAGCAGCGATAATCACTGATCGAATCCACCCCCGAGAGAAGGTACTCGTGGTAAATCTTGGGACAAGCTAGCGACACGTTTTGCGATGTCGCGCAACAAGACATTTTATCGATAGCACCGGCAAATGAATTTTGCACCAGTGACGACGACGACGGCAGCAAATCGTACAAATCGTCGGCGTTCAAGCACTTCTATAGTCCTTAAGGCCACAATTCCAAGACGTCTTAGAGACGGATTTAGAAATAAGCCCTTGCTCTTGACAAGCGCCTTCACTTTCACGTGGCGTGCAGAAAAAAATAACAGTGATTCATCAAATTTCAACTTCGTATACATATCGTTGCATCTTCCTTCTGCGAGCAATCTCGCAAATACCGAACTCGAACAGAAGATCGTTTATTTCAAAGAAATCCGCTACTTTGCATTACCGCACGGAGAGACTCGACAACTTTTTGTAGAAGAATATCTTTTCATTTCTTTCCTCTTTTCGTGTAATTCATCTAATTTAGATAATTATCTTTTGGATAATCATCTCATCTATTAGATAATTATCTAATATTAGTTATTAGCGCGAAAATTTTGCGTTTTCTCAGATATTTTTTCTCATACAAAATTCAATTTAAAAGTTTCGGTGTGTTTTTCGCAATCTCTCTCTCTTTTTTTCGCTATTTCTGCACTACAATTCTCCCGGAATTTGTTTATTGCAACGTCTTGTTTCGCGCATTTGGGACGTATCAACAAAATTCAAATCGAGATTCAGATTTGTGAGATGCTCCCGGCAGAAGGCGACTCGTCAAGGGCAGGTCTTCTCAAACGGGGGCACTTGGCCGTCGCAGGAGCGAGGTGAGCAGCGAATGTCTCGGTGGTCGCCGAAAGCGACGTCGTCGACGCTCGATATTCGCAAAGGCGGACGATTGCTCCTCGGCGACGGTCCCCAAGGGTCAAGCCTTCTCCTCCTCGTCCTCCACATCCTCCGACGATTCCGACGTGGAGGAAGTGATCAGAGCGGTCGACAGGCTCGGCACCTGCGTGGGCAAGTAGGCGAGGGAGTTAAGGCGTACTCTTTGGACGTTCCAGCAGTCCGGCAAGGAGTGAGATCCGTTGTCCGCCGCCTTGTCCACCGAGTGAGCTCGGTCGGCGAAGCCGAGTTCCATCATTGACACCCTCCTCGCGGGCACCCTCCTCGGGTTGCCTGAAAAAGGAAGCCAGAGGTTTCGTTTATTCGAGAAAACCGCGGCTCAGCACCTTGGCTGATTATCGGTATCCATTAACTGATGAAATGTATCATCAATTCCGGCAAAAATGTTCCTATTGTTTCCAAATAATATCCTTTTCCCATTATCGATCACCGATAGAGTCAGAAAGAAAAAATAGTTTGTTCGAAAAATTTTAATACAAATTTACTCGTGGCCATTTGCTAAAAATGGCATAATAAAATTGACACATGTCAGAAACTTAATATTTTGAAAAATAAAAGACGCTAAATATATATTTTTTAAAGGACACCGATTTTCTCGCCGCGGCGTTATCGTAAATTTCGCAGCAAACACCAAATGTCTTAATGATAAAAGGATGAGAAATATAAAAAGCGATTAGTGCGACAAATAAAAAAGTAAAAATATTAAGAAGTTTATCTTTTCAATATTTTGCTACATATTTTGCAACATTAATTGGCAAAATAAATATGTATGGATTTACAATAAAGAAATTAGATTCTTGGAACAGGACACCGATTTTCTCGCCGCGACGTTATCGTAAATATCGCAGCAAATGTCTTAATGATAAAAGGATGAGAAATATAAAAAGTGATTAGTGAGACAAATAAAAAAGTAAAAAAATTAAAAAGTTTATTTTTTCAATATTTTTGCTACATATTTTGCAACATTAATTGGCAAAATAAATCTGTATGGATTTACAATAAAGAAATTAAATTCTTGGAACAGGACACTGATTTTCTCGCCGCGACGTTATCGTAAATATCGCAGCAAATGTCTTAATGATAAAAGGATGAGAAATATAAAAAGCGGTTAGCGAGACAAATAAAAAAATAAAAAAATAAAAAAGTTTATCTTTTCAATATTTTTGCTACATATTTTGCAACATTGATCGGCAAAATAAATCTGTATGGATTTGCAACAAAGAAATTAGATTCCTGGAACAGAGAATGTGTACGTATGTGGCTTGTCCTCGAAACAATATTTCCACAGCGAAACAACGGTAGTACGTTGTGGGCACTCGCGTGTCGATGTTCATTTTGCAATTGCCCGCAAAAATAGCCACGTGCAACGTAACGTGAGTGACGCCCGTCACAACTCATTAAAAAATAGCATACGTCAGTGCTTCTCAACGTCTTTCGCGTCTCTCGCGTGTCACTTTGAACATTTTTCTCGCTTAAATTTATTAATTTATAGTCGTTATATATCATCGAGTGTGATATATTGTTCGAGAACTTTAAAACATGCGATTTTTTTTATTACATTAGCGATATAAATCTTGTTAAATATTTGAGAGTACTTGCTCAGTGCGTTGGAAGGGAAGTGTAGAACGGAAACTGAATACATCTGTGAGAAAAGAGGGGCGGGGGAAAGGGAAAAAAATAAAAATGAACCACACGTACCCTCCTTCTGCTTTGCGTCACGTACCCTTGGTTTTCGCGGGGGAATCCATTTTCGCGGGGGTGTACTCGTCCGTCTCGTCCGCCTCGTCGACGGTCTCCTGGCAATCGATACTGTCGGGTGTGCACACGCTCTCGCGTCGAAATAGGCCAATCACGGATTGGACTTTCGGCTGTTCGATCCCACCTGAAAAGCGAAAAGACACAACGGGTATATGTGGGAATAAATAGACAGTGAGCGATTTCGGAAGCGTGAAAGTTTTCAGACAGTTGTTAATCTTCTTAAAGGAAAACTTTATTTTACGGCCGCGACAGTCTATCGGTTTTCACACTCGTTTTTCTCTTGTGGAAAAAAAGAAAAAAACGACTAAAACCTCAGTAATTTAATATATAACACTTAAATCGATTCAGTTTCGCCTTTTTTTTTTTTTACCTAAGAAAGTGGCGGAGGGTGAGCTGTAGGCGAGATATTCTTTATTGGAGCACCAGGCTGGAAATTCGTGCTGCTTGATAGGATGACCTGATTCGTAATCGTCCTCACGTTTCCACGGTAACATTGTTTCCGTGGCCGTAGGGGTGGTTACTCTGTAGCCTTCCGCGCCTATAGGTCAAACACCACAAGACAGTAGTATAATAAAAGTAACGAAACGGAGATTGAAACCATGATTTCGGCGGATTTGCAATTTTCGGTGCCGTAGACACACAAAGCCCGAGTCCCCCGAAATTATGTCCATATCGATTCCAAATCCTAGCAAAATAAACGAACATTCGAAAAATAATGGTCAGCAGTACGGAAAAAGGTGCAGAGAGAGTGATAGAGGAGCTTCACTATAATATAAGACCAACGCCAGTTTCGATAACGCTGAATAATACAAAAAAATATGCTGAAAAGAAAACAACGATTTGTAATAATGCAAAGCCAACGCTCGAAACTCTTTCTTTTTCTCAAAAAAACGTACCGTCGCGTCCTATTTTCAAATCTCCTTCATCCGTATTTATCGTATCCATCGACGTAGTAGCGGTGGTAGCGTGTTGATTGTCCGCGTTTACATTCGGCGAATCTTTCGTTTAAAGATTTTAAATTTTTATTAATCATGATTCTTTTCAAGACGACAATTACGTAACTATATGTACACAAATTGTGAGAAATATAATCTTCGCTATATATAAAAAAAAGAGATATCCTAGTCGTTTTCTTATTACCGCATTCGTCGTGATACACACTTTTACCTTCGATCTCATTTTTCCGTTCAATTCGATTTAGTAAGTTAAAGAAAAGTCTTCTTACCGGATGCTCGTGCGGTGAACGTGATCGCCGAATCCCAATCCTCTTTGCTGGAGGGCTTCGAGGTTTCTCCGTCCTCCAATTCGTATAGCACGCCATTGATGTAATCTGTGCACGATAATTCGTGAAAAAAGAAAAGAAAAAAAATATTACGAAAGGTACAATTAATTATTCGCGACGTTTTGCACGTACCTTGGGTAAATAACTTTGTCGAGCCGTTTTGTTGTTGAAATTCTGGGAAACTAACATGATTCTGTTTGCCGTCCTATAGAATCGAAATCGATAAGTGGAAAGTAAGAAACGTGAAATTAAATATGACAAACGGTTGAGACGTTGATCGATCCTTACTTTGAGTAACTTTTTGCTGCGCTTGTGGCGATGCTTGTGCTCCCCCACCATCCGTCGAATATTCATGTGCATTTTGTAATTGACCTGTGTCGAGAGATCGCGATCGTTCACTGCGTGTCGACTGTAGCTCAAACGCCGATGCTGAGTGAGTAACATAATGTAAAAAGTTCTTAAACGCGTTTTAAAGTATAATAAAACTGCTCTACTAAAAATGTGTATTTTTATCACAATTTTTTTGATAAATTTGAAATAAATTTTTTCGACAAAAAAATATTGAAATATCAAAATCAAAATAAAAGAACTGTGATAAATTCCCAGATAAACAAATGGATAATACGATTAAAAAGATATTTCGATTAAATAAAAATTAGAAAATTGCAAAAAATTATATTTCTGCTTGAGATAAGTTGACACTTAAAAAAGTTGTTAAAGGCAATCTGGGTAAAGGGATTATTACTTTATTACATGTAATGTATTATATGATAGATCATATATCACGAGCGGACTCTGGATTTGAAGGAAATCTGGACTCGACCATAATCTCTTACCCTTTTGTATGGTTTACAAAGCTCTTCGGCGAGCAGATGGTGAATTCTCGCGTCCGTCAGGTCTTTTTTGGAAGGATTGTACTCCAACTCCTGCAGATCGATATTCCATCCCGCTTCAAGCTGGCTGCAGCTGGGGCTGGAGAGGAAAAGAATGCGATTAGACTGCGCTTTTATTTTACCAACGACAATTGTCAGCGGCGAACAACGGGAATTTCCGCACCTTCCATTGAACTGGCCGGTATTGCTGTAATTACGGAATATCGCCGACATACTTTCGGTGCCGCTAATATTGCCAATGGTGGAGGCATTTCTTCTTATGTAATCCAACGCATCCTTCATCGCCAGCTTCGAGTAAGTTTCCAGAATCTTCGGCTCGGCGCCACAATGATCTCTCACGAGATAAGGTCGAATAAATTTAGTGTCAAATCGCTTGAATCTACAGCAAACCAAACCAGACAATATTTTTATCGGGAGAGAAAAACAGAGAAAGAAAGATATAGCAAAAAATTTTCTGATACAACAAACGGTACATACATTAACACACATAAACACACACACACATACGCAATCTATTTATATCATATTTGACACTTTCCGTCGTAATAAAAATTGTACTTCATTTAGATATGGAGGATAATCCTTAATCTAATTTATTCTAATCTTGCTACTGTTTCTATTTCACACTAATAACTCATAAATTTTTGTTTGATTGCTCGCGAGCATTGCCGAGTTGAGTAAATTATGACTAAGCATCTTACTTATCTCGGACGTGGTAGTTGCCATGTTTTCCCAAAATGTCCTCGATCCCCGCCATCGTATGATCTATTATCTAAGAATCAAGAGACGAACGTTATTTATTTTTCAGTTTCGACAAGCGACGCAGGCATTACGGATTCGCCAGGATTGGCATACGCATACGCGGACGAACGCAAACGCAAGCAGAATGATGTATCAAAGTCCCGATAAAAATTGCCGCTATATACACATTCTGTGTAATGCGACTTGACAATGACTAACGTTATCCTATTTCATAATTCGATCCTATTTTTCATATCGGTCGTATGGCTCTGTCATTCCGTTAAAGAGTTATATATCGTAACGGGGGAGGAAGGGGGATTCGAGGTAATAGGCTCTGTTATCATCAAAGCGCGGCTCTGTTATCATCAATAACGATCAAACGATCTTATCGAATTTTTGCATGTCTATGTATGTCGGTCCCGCGATTGATCGCTTTGTTTCCCAACAACGAATTGACAGCAAAACGACCATCGAAATGATTCATGATTCGCAACGTACCCTCTCGTGGATCCTCTCGTTCATCGTCGGCTTCCTCTTCTCGGCCCTTTTGACATTGAGGATTTTGACGAGGGGCTTGATGGTGATCCCCTAAAAATAAGAGCGCATTACACGTGGACGACATCGCGAACGAACGCGCGGATTATCGGTCGGCGCAGAGCAGCAACGCGCGGCTGATAAAACGTTTGACGCAAAAGTGTACGCTCAAGTGTGTGTAGAGATATTAGGTTTCCGATCGATCGCGCAACAAAGCACACGCGCAGGCCGAGCTTTTTTTGCGACTGGCATCTTTGTATCACCGCTCATTAATCGTCGATCCGTCTATCACGGCAACTTTCTTCTTTCTCTTCGTAATTTTCCATTCCGATGATATAATCTCGTCCTCTCTCTCTCCCTCTCGGGAACGCGTGCACCTTTGGACGTGTCTCAAAATACGCGCGAGTCATCGGTTTCGCTGATAGAGTTGGTTCGGTTTACCCAAGGCAATCTCGCGGCTCCGTGAAAGAACGCGCGCAACGTCCGTCGTTACGCAACACTCACATTAGTATTCGCATATAAAACTCGTCATGGATCGATCATGATCGCGCATCGTACGATTGCATTGTCATGTAATCGTGCGGCTATGATCCTACCTGGATAAACACGGTGAAATAGATAACGGCGATGGTGGTGGTGACGAACATGGGCTGCAGGGGCACGTGTTTGGGGTCTATAAGAAGCACCAGGGCGAACGCCACGGCACCGCGTAAACCGCCGTAGGACATGACGAATTTCTCAACCTTGTCCAACTTGTGCAGCCGAAACTGGTTTGCCAGTGCTGTCAGCACTATCACGCCTGGAACACGAATTCGAGCTTACGGCGTGTGATGTCCCCTTTAAAAGCGTGTAGCATTGTTTGGTATACAGCTTATGATAAGTTGAGAAGAATTCTCTAAAGCCGGACTTAAGGTTGTATTACCCATAGTCATTTCAGCTAGGCACTTGAAATTTTGCAATTAAGCTCCTGTTATCATAATTAAACTACTCACCAAATTTCAAAAAGGTCACGGGCTTGTTCAAAAGTTATTGCATTTTGAAATTAACACGTAGCTTATGGAGTACAGCTACATATGCACCTTCACCATAGAAAATATCACAGAACCGTCGGTGACAGATCTTTGAAATTTTGCACATCGATACATAATTAAATAAGTTATATTTTGAAAAAAAAATTGGAACCCTACACCAAAAATTGTGGGAGCTATCCACGAAAAACCAAGGCTATCTTCTGATTCTCAATCGTGTAGACGCGTACAGTCACCATCAAAAGTTAAATTAATACAAGGCGAATCGCAAATAATAAGAGGCGGAAATAAGTTGAATGTCTTAAAAAACGTTATAAATAATTATTCTAACCCTTATTCAATCTAAATACACGAAATGCAGCGAGCAACGACTGGTCTGAATTGTAATTCTTTAATTTTTGAGAACGATTGTATGGGTACAATGCAAACTTAAACGACGCGTGGCTCACCTCGACATCGACATCGACACGTTAAAAAAAGAGAGAGGATTCGTAAAGCGAATTGAAGAATAAGAATGACCGAAACTTAAGAATCCGCACTTCTGATCGTGTGTCATTTATTTATTTCTTATTTCATCATTTTTAGAGAGTTATAACCTTCGGTTTTACAAAAAATCTATTACACTCTTAAATTTATTTAATTACAAGCGATCGTTAATTGTCTTTTATAAGGGCGTGAGTGTACTGATATAATAATTTTAATGGAATGCGTGACTAAAACCTCAGGCTTGCCTTTAGCCTTCCACACTTTCTACACGGTCAAGTGACAAATTGTCTGGTTAGAACAAGAAGCCATAAGCGAAGTGCGTCGCTCACGAGTGACGTAAGATACTCGTGTAAGTAGGAGTCAATTGTCTTAAGTCCTATTATGATTTCATCGTTTAATCATATCACTTTACACGCTATTCCGTTTGCTAGCGAAGCCATCCCCTTAACGCTCGTCCAGCTGGACCGGTCAAGGCCCGCGCGATCGTGTGAGAATTCTTAGACACGAATTCGCTATTATCACGCTACTTTTTCTCGCGTTTCCCTTTCTTTGTAATACTCTTCTAAACTTTTTCCAACTTTTACCAACAGTTTGCGAGAGCCAATTTTCTTTTTATTAGACGATTTGGAAAAATGTATTTTTTACAAATCCAAAAACGTAGAACTGTACTGTAAAAATATTTACAATTGTATCATAAAAATGTACAAAATTTACTTATTATAAAAATATTACACTTTAGAAACTCGTTGCAAATATATGCGACTCTTACGAAAGAGCGCATTGCAACTCGAGAGTAATCCCTCGTATCACGTAATAGCAAGCGTAGGAACGCCAATAGGTAGGAGGAATCCTCCCCCTCAATCGAATCAAGTTAGAAAATTTCATTTTTACTTACCCACGGCCCGATAAATGGAACAGAAGACTATCGTCGTGATGACGAACCACGTGTTCCAATTGTGAGAATTGTTTACCGTTGCGACACCAAGGAACATGAATATGATAGTCTCCGAGCCACTCGACAGCATCTTCATTGTGTACTTGACGGTCGTGTGAGACTTGTGTGATATATTGGCCTCAACATAATTCTTCATGGTAATACCGCAGAAGGTTATTCTGGAATAAAGGGATCACGAATTGCAGAGGGAGCAGTTTGGCAATCATCGCTGTTTCGACAAAGTTACAGCTCTCGCAAGCCTGAGAATCTTGTCTGTAAACGCGAGTAATTATAATGGACGTATAACTACGGGAATTAACTGTTTAGAACGCTATTCGGCATTGATCCATCTAATATTTCCCTCACGGCAGATTCTTGGCATTTATATGTATATTTCAGTTTTCCTTATAACTACTGCAGAGTTGTGTGCCAGGATCAGTGCAACAAGTTGTTACAACTTACACTTGAAATTGGTAGATATTTAATGTCCAAGCTTAAATAGTTTCGATAATATTCGTCACATCGCAATAGAGATGAATAGTTGGATTCCTCGACATCGATCTTTCTTTAATTCGACTTAGCATATTTGTTGAAATGTATAATTATTGGAACGCGCGTCTCGAGGCTGGAGATGCCAACGCGATATGTCGAAAAATCGATGATTTACTTACGCCAATATACCGGACATGTGGAAGATCTCCGCGCTGAGGTATGCCAAGTACGCCATCACGAATATAAAGATCGGCTCTATCACGCGCACCTGGTGAGTAAACCTGGTCACGAAGCCAGTAGCGAAACCCCAAACTATACCTATGACCGTCCCACCGATCGCCACCACCAAAAAGGAAGCTAGGCCAGATAGCACATCCGTATAGATGATCCTGGAAGGGCCCATCTCGCTGTACGTCTCGAACATGTGATAGAGTACCTGCGTATTCGTTAAATGTCTTTTTACTCGGTCGTTGTAGTAACCCCTGATACTTTCCTTCATTCGCCTCGCAACAGCACGAAACTAATAGGCGGCGGATCGTTAACGGCTCAACCTTTTTCGCATTACCATTCTTAGCATGACCCAATTTTTATGACAGCGAAAGCAGGACACTTTTTTCGTACGGTCGATTAGTGACATGGCAAATACTACAAACTATAAATACAGTACAGGAATACTGATCTATTTATAGGGATACACATTCACAGCCTCGCTACGTAACATATAAAATTGGAATGGAATGAATGAATTTCTAGAAATCACTGTACTTTGCGATGTTACATTTTTCTTGCATAATATTGCTATATATATATATATATATATATATAAACGATATACAGATGTTTTTTAAGAGTTAATTGTACATGAATGAAAAATATTAATAACCGCCGAGGTGCGCTAATGTCGGCGACACATTTATTAAAATCGTCGCGACGGCCGTGTTTATATAAAACGGATTTGTATGTACAATACATTATATTTTGTTTTATTTGAGTAGAGCATTACGGACAGACATACATATTCTCGAGCAATTATGATATTAATTTTTAAGCGAGGTAAAGATATTTGATACTTGACTCGCGCTTATATATGTATATGGACAACCTCAATCAATGTTATATCGATCGCTCGCCCGACGAGTGCTTGTCATTTGGAGCGGTGTCAAGCTTTGCTATATATCTTCTATCTTCGTTCATTTATCAGATATTCTAAAATGTGACATGCGAAGGTGACAGTGTATTAATTTCAGGATCAATTTTTTCGCGTAATTTACGAAAAGAGCAAGAAATCAATATCATTGATAAAATAATTGCAAGATAGTTATTGTTATCTTTCTTTGGCATTGTTGATTATACTTTGATGTTTCACGATCATTAACATAAAATACAGGATATTCTAACTTAAAATATAAATTTGGGATCTCAAAACAAAAGAAAAAAATTTTTCTCTGGAAGTATATCCATAAATGTTTTCTTTAAGAAATGTGACATTTAAATATTTTCAATATAAAATTTTATCAGGAAATTATTATTATTAAGTTATAATAAATAAATTAATAGTATGTTTCAACTACTTCACCAGAAAATTTTAACATAATTATGAATTTTGTTCAAAGTGATAGTCTTGAACATTGAGATAAGCTTGGTACTTTTCTTTCACAGTAATGATAGATCAGCACAGCTGTAATTGTTTTATATGTTTAAATTTTTCTTTGTAAAGAATGTCAAATTCCATAATAATAGCTAAATATTCGTTATCTCGATCGATGGATTGGTCGTGCAAGACCTATAATTTAGCCTACACGCTCTTCAGATTTTAATAGCCATTGGACTTTTTACTCGGGGTGCTATTAAACAGAAAATCTACAAAAGACCGGGAATGACATTAATTCTTTACAAAGAAGAATTATTGAAGTATATTAAAACGATTACATCTGTCCAGTGTCGCTCTGCTGCCGTGAAAGAAAGATGCCAAATCTGCCTTCACTTTTATCAGAAACAAAACTTATAATGTTATATGTTAAAGTTTTCATATTTTCTAATAATAAAGTCGTTGAAACATATACTATTAATTTATTTAGTAACCTCATAATAATTTCATGAAATTTTATCTTGAAAATGTTTATATATAATATCTTTTAAATAAAACATTTATGAGCAAACGTTCACAAGAAATTTTTTTCTTGTTTTAAAATCTTAAATTCATATTAAATTAGGACATATTTTAAATTAGGACATCCTTCAAAAGAGATACTTATAGTTTTCTATCTTATTTTCTGTTGCATTTATTATTTAAACTTGATGTATTTTTATGTATTTGTTACGATTATTTTGAAAAAGAACATATATGTTCGTGTATTTTCTTTTTATGTCTATTATCGGATGTGGAGACATCGTATATTCGCAGACTGAACGACTAGACTGATCAGCTTTAATCTTCGTCTCTTTATCGAAGACCTTTAACAGTTTGCAACAAAAGGACAGAGATTTCTACAACACAGCTTGCTACGTACGCAACAAATTCCTTGATATGCAGGATGTCATGTAATATAAATAATGTAATACTCACGACAGTGACCGCGTCGTTCAATAAACTTTCTCCGAATACGACGATGTAGAGTATCTCGTTCACATGGATCTCCTCGAAGACGGCTAGCACAGCCACGGGATCAACGGCGCTGATTAACGCCGAGAAGAGAAACATATCAAGGATAGGCGTCTCGCAACCGAACATACCGCTTTTTCCCAACAGCCATAATGACACACCTAAAGTGCAAAATAACGTTTTAATTACAGGAATGCACATCCAATAACTGATGAATCGTTTTTTCCCGCGCCCGTAATTTGTCTTAATTACCACGAACATCATCGTTAATCCGCTTTAAATACATCTGAATAAATTTTCAATTTATCGAGATTATTATTATCTCATCGATCCGCAAAGTCATTGAACGTTGAACCGCGACAAGAGGGGGAGAGAGAAAGAGAGATTAACGACGTCGCCAAAGATAGAAATTTGCATTATCGGGGATACCGATGCTCCGCCCACATGTTATATTCATACCTATCCAAGTACTCTTCCTCCCTTTTAGGAAAAACCCTCTTGGTATTAAGCCTTCCGTAGATTTTCGGCAATAACATTATAGGTTTTAATCTACTCCGATCGCACATTAATTAATATCGTAACTATAATTTTATGTTATCGATTGCTGCCGTTATTCTGTTTTCCGTGTCGTTGGAAGTTACGGTACGGTTCTAGAAAAGCAAGGACTTTTTATTTCCTCCGTGAGTTCTTATAAATTAATTCACTTAATCGGATATCGTTAGATCTTATTGCGGTAATTACGGCGAACGTTAGAAATCATTAAATTCTGATGTAACTTCTCATACTTTTATTTCACCTCGTGTCGTCTTCAAAGGTTATCGTCGTGATTTATTCGCAGGAATATTTGCATCTCTTGAAGAAATTTAGATCCGCGTATTTTTCCACGTGTTCGCATTTTTCATTTTCTACGCGTGTTTTGCGTTCTACATTAATTAATATAATTAATTAATATCAAATTACGATCTCGATATATGGCAGAATTCTGATGCCAGAATCAAAGTTGCAATAAAATAATTACAGTCACATTGTTCCATGTTTCTTCTCGAAACGCTAAATAAACTAAATAACAATAACAATATTAATATTATTTGACGGTAAATTGGCTATATGATATCTTTATTTGTGTTCATAACGTTTTGACCATTGGTTCTGGTCCTTTTCAAGTGGTATAATACATTTTTTCTCAACAGCGTTACATAAGAGGCTGTGCATGTCAAATAGACTCCATAAAACAATAAAGAAAAAAGAAAATTTGATCCACGCAAGTGTAGAAAACACGTCAGAGATTTGGACCAAATTTTCTTTTTTCTTTATTGTTTTATATATAGACTTTATTTGACACACAGCTTCTTATGTAACGCTATTGAGAAAAAATATATTAAACCACTTGAAAAGGACTAGAATCAATAGTCAAAACGTCGTGAACACAAATAAAGATATTATATAGCCAATTTGCCATCAAATAACAACCTTCTTTTTGGATCGTTAATTACTGTTTGGAACGTTAATCGCGAAGAGAAGATTTATTTTTATAACAGTATTAATATTATAACAATAATAATATTAAATAACAGTTTTATTTACAAATTTAACTTGGAATAATTAAAATAGAAATAGAATAATTAATAGAATAGAAAAAGAGACAGATATAAAATAGATATCACAAGAGACAGATATAAAAATTCCAGAAAAATATATTTTAACATTCCATTTACATAAAAAATTTCTATTTATATAAAAAAAAATAAAAACATGCTTTTTTTACATTTATTTTTATCTCGTAAATGTTTATACTAATCGCACCTGTGAAACGTTTTACAATGATATTGACTTTGGCACGTAATCTTAGCGTCTCTTGCGATAAGAAGCAACCGCTCGAAAATGTGGCACTAACAGCCTTTTTATGTAAAGTCGTCAATTCTAATCGATAATCGCGCGTCGTTTACCTTCAACGTATTTATCTCATTATTCGTATTTATTACGTCGTTTAACACAATTTTTTAAATAAAATATTAAATAATTCCTTCGTCAAGTGTCACGACGACTTTTTTTTTCTCTTGACATTGACAACTATGTCTGAAATCTGTGGTTGTCGTGGAATCACAATCGAATTACGCGTCATTGATGATAGATTATTATCGGGATAACAATTGCCGCACATGTGCTCTATGTTGTCATCGTCGTCGTCATCGTCGTCATCGTCGTCGTCGTCGTTGCTTGCCACGCACATCGTCCAACGACGCGCGCGCTATTTTCGTTCTCAAGCCGTGCGTTTTCTCTGCGTTTTCAAGACGAACATCTGTGCTTATACGCTAGACCATGAGCAAAAATGAAGAATGGAAATTCCACCATCTGCGGGATAGCCGGAGTATTTTCTTTATGCTTCTCTTTATACATATGTATATAGCGCACGCAACTAACTTGCTTGAGTCTTATTAGACTTGCAGATTTTTAATTAATTTTTTGGGAAGTTTTTTATCCACATGCACTAGATAAACTTGTTTAACAGATCGCTATTATAAATTAGATTTGTCCGGAAATTTACATTTCCTCTTTGCGATAACTTGTTTGTCGGAAGTTTTAAAATAAAAAAATTTAAAAGTTATAGCTATAAGAAAATATAAGAAATTATATTTAAAGCTCGTTTTCCTCGAATTCCCCGAAATGTAAGGGACTATTGCGTAAATCCGAAAGTTCGATGTCTTATAAAGTTTTCACTTTTGGATACGGTGCCCAACAGATGTTAATAATTTAAAGCAGTACTATAAGTATATCGGAAGGAATCTTTTTATAGTATACTAAAAATTTTATTTACCTCTTCAAACACTGGAAAAAATGCTTTTCAATTATTACTGAACACAAAATACTTGAAATTTTATTTTCACGGTAATAATAGTAATATTGTCATTTATTTTCTGATTTCTCCTGCAGATCGTCATAGCGTTACGATCACCACGTTTGACTTGATGATATTTCATGCTTGAAATCACTCTCTGAAAGTGGAAATCACTCTTTCTAGCATATGGCATTGCCTCCTGGGACCCTATGGGGTAGATAAGTATTCACATTTTTACATATGCAAAATCGGTTTGCGTGGGTAAGGCAAAGATAAAACCCGAGTCAGAGAGCTATGGGGAGAAAAGAAATAATATTTCCGAATCGAAAATTTGTCCGATGTCGTCGGTCGATCGCGCCAGCGGGTATTGTCGCGTCATACTGTCGCTTTACCAACCTATCGACATCGTATTAAATATAGTCCCAAGGACGGCGAACAGGAGTATCGTCCCGAGATGGTCGAAGAACAGCCGATTGGGCATGAAGTAGCCGGCGTCCAGGATGATGGGCGGCAGCATGTACAAGAAGAACGTGTCGGGCGTCAGCGGCGATATGTGGACGTTGCTCGCCTGGAACAGCAGTAGACCGACGATCACGCCGACGGCCAATCAGCAAGCAAGACTCCGGGAAGATCTTGTTGAGTTTCGGTGCCATGTGGAAGCCTGGATTCCAATCATCGTATTAGATCATTATTCGTCAGCTCAACGAATCGAGAGGAGATCGAGACCGCTCTAATTTCTACAATTTTTCTGACCCGCGGTTCAGTTCCCAAGTCGCAGAGAGACATGAGAAAGCCGCGGTCTCAAAGCAGCGTCGAAAATTAGAATCACCGAAATTACATCGGCCTCGATCTGGGAGTTAACTGTGACGGAACACGCGGCGTGCTGCGGCAAAGATTCCAACGAAATATGCGGCAGGTGCAGCATATCGTGTGTGCCCCTCATTTCTTCGCACCCCAGCACGTGGTACCCCTGTCTGCGGAGGGCTCCGTTGACGCGTATCGTGCTCGTATCGCGTACAATCCGTTCGAGATACGGTCGGATATTCTATGCATCTTGCTCGACATTGTCCGTGGAATCTTTGCCTCGATCGTGGGGTAATTCGTAATGCCGCTAAACGTGATACAAGTCACGATGGCTTGTCGTCAACTCAGAAACGACATTCGTGACATTATTAAAAACTAGTATTTCCCCGTCTCGGCTTCGCCTGAGATAATAGTATGACCGAATCATATGTATTGGAAGTGATATTTTTCGAAAATCGTTTATTTTTTGGATTCTGATTACATTTAGGTATGTGTCTTTATGTTTCTCAAGAATCATGACGCAATCTGCTTGCGGGTGGATGAAGCTGCGCGCCGCCTAGAGGTGACTACACGAGTTAATACAGCCATAAATGATAAGAAAAATATCAATTTCTGGATAATGAAAATACTTTGACATGCCTATATAGCCTATGTCCGTCCTAATGTATATGAGAATATGGTGTCAAAATTGAGAGGAAATCGATTCAGTAGTTTTTGAGTTATGCGGTAACAAAAAAACTTTCTCTTTATATATTAATATAGATAAAAACCCAGATATTCTATTTATATCCACAACAACATATTTTTTATTATTCTACAAAGCGTAGAATTTTGTTTTTCAAGGATATTCGCGAGACTGATGTGTGTGAATTTTATGTAAACAGGTGTATTTTATTCTTGCTCGTTCTTTCACTCTCGTGACTTTTACCACCGCACGAACAAAAATATCAGCGTGGCACAGTTTGTTTTTTTTTCAACTGCCACACATCTCGCCGCGTGCCTGCGTATCCACGCGTGCGTGCAATGCGAGTGGAATTAGGGGGAGAGAAAAATTGCGCGTTCATCGTGTTTCGATCATTATATTGCTTCAAGGGGTATCTGGCAAATGGAATCTTTGGTGCTTATCGTGCGCCGCGCACACAAAAATGAGTCTACGTGAGATACCACACTGTTGAGTCTTGGAGTACTGGAGCATCTTCATGCATCTCGAGAATGTAAAATCGTGGCTTTACTGCCATGCGGGCAATTTTTCAAGACGCGAACGCGTTATACATTTCGCTGATTTACACGAAATAAATTACAGGTCACAGATTGTTAGGGCACGAACTTTTGTTTGATATTATCGGCGTGTTAACAGTTTTTCGCCCACATTTCCCTGCGCATTATTCATTCGAAATAAATAATTAAAAACAAATTTCATTGTAATGAAAAATATGTAATGAGCCCTGCATAACGAAGCCTGCTTTCAATGACATTTGCCAGGTTTTGTTATGTAAGCAAATGAAAAAATATTGTGCACGCTAATATATTCATCGAAAAGCGTCACTATTGTGAAAATTGATGCAGGCTGATATGCACAGGCGGATAACAAAATTGCGACAGATGTTTTCGGTTATAACAATGGATGCAAAGTGCGTCCACAGCATGACAATTTTTAAATAACACATTGTCGTAATGTTTGAAATTATCATATTACGTACATTACATTGTTTGATTTTAATTTTGTCGTGCATATTATCATGAATTAAAGCAGTTAATTATAGATATAACATGGAAAATATAGTCAAAATGTTTATCTTCTAAAAAAAAGGTTCACATTATTCTTTATTGCGGAAGAAAGAGATTAAACTATGAATTTATAATGAGAGAAATAATATTTAGTCTGTTGAATTTTTCATGCTTTAAGATGCTAAAGAAAGTACATGGCAAATACTCATTTGCTGCTGCTTTATCAACGCAAATATCTCGGAAGAAACTATATCGCTATGAGATATTAGCTTCTTGGACATTTAAGAGCTATCGTTTAAGAGCTTACGATGATTTATTGCCAATGTTTATCGCAAGCGTCATATCTGCCTACATTTCCTACAACGAGTTCGTTCTTAAATACTGAAAAGTCTGTTGTTTACGTTAAACGATGTGCTCCAGATATTGCACACGTGCAATCTTTTCCAAACTCAGCATCTCGAACAAGAAGGAAGAACAAAAAGAAAAAATGTCGGATCGGTTTTCAAATTCGCCCGCACTTACCGATTTTCGCGATGCTGGCGAAGAAGATCCAAATCCCGATGAGGAAGGGTGTCTCGACGCGCGTGAACTCGACGCTGACGATGCGATACTCCGGTTTCGGCGAGTGTTGGTTGTCGCTCGAGGGGGTGTCGTCGGCGGAGCGCGCCGAGGCGAGCTGCTGCGATTCCTTAGGTAGACGTTGTTCGGCATCGTCGCTGCTGGCCGACGAGAGGCTGCGCAGGGTGGCGTCGTTCGGCAGAGCCGAGCGAACCACCGGGCCCATGGGCCCGAAGCCTAAGCCCGGGTAAGCATCGTGAGGATCGCCGGGGAAGTCGCCGGTGTCGACCTGCGGCCCGTGCGACGCGGGATGTTTCTCCGCTGGGACCCGCTCCGCGGGTCCAAGCTCGGGGAAGATCGCGAGGTTGGCGCGGCCGCATTCCGGACAGCACAGGACGACGAAGAGGAGCGCGGGGATGATCATCGGGACGAGACGGCCCATGGCGCGCCCGACGCGGCGCGCCGACGACGACGACGACGGTGCTTCTGCCGTGGACGATCCGCGCCGTCGTCCGCGCTCGTCCGTCGCCGGTGAGTCACTACTTCTACTCGTTGTACCATCAGAAGGGAACCGCCACGACGACGAGCACGCTCGCACGTGCTGCGGGGGTTCCCCGCGATCGACTCCCCTGATCCCTGTATAGTAGCGACAGGGGCGGAACTCGATGAGCTGCTACCCTCCGAGTGCAATCACACACACCGCCGCACTACCCCTCGCGTCTCCCGATAGCGTGGTCGCGACAGCACACTGATCCGCCCGTACAAGGTAGAACGATTTCAGGAACGACTTCTTCTGTTAGAAAAATACGTGTTTTTGCACAGTCTGCTTGCGTAAGATTTTCTCGGTGATGAATAATTCTCTAATCTTCTTGCGGTATTCGCGAGTTAAAGCAGCGATGCTTCAATATTCATCTTTGGGATGATCACCGCGCAGTAACATCTTGGAGCAAAGAACAAAGTTAAACTGTTTCGCCACTGGACCGATTCAGTGAGAGGATCGGATGGATCCGGTTTGGAGCAGTATCATAATCCGAAATGAAGGATAACAAGTGTCGCGGCTATAAATCGCTAAAACGTCAAACACAATAATTAAGGGTGACTCATACCGCTTCGGCGCCAAGACGTCGCGCGTTATAATGACAGCTGCTGCTGCTGGCGGTCCATGTCCCTCGCGCTAAATCACATCGAAAGCTGTTACTAGGGTACCACCGTTAGGAATACTCGATACGGAACACTTGAAACAAAACCGAATGAAAGTTCAAACTGCGATCGTATCCCCGGAAAGGGGTAATCGTTTTCCAGTTCGGGAGGTGAGGGGTATTGGACTGCTCTCTTTCTCACGCTTATAGTTCAACCCTTATAGTGCGAACGGACAACCTATGCCGGAAAACGCACGCGATTTTAGTGATCGCACCGACGTGTGTCTAAACGCGGCGAGGACCGGGGACGGGTTGCTCGTCCCGCGACGTTACTCGTCTTACGCGTCGCTCGCGAATACCGCGACGCTCTCAAGTCTTTACAGAGTCACCCGGCGGTGAACGCGAGGTCTGGTCGACGCGCGGCTGCGGCGGCCCGTGGAGGGACAGGAAGCGTGATGATGATAACGCGCGTGCCGCATTATAAGATACGGGCGGGCGACTCATCGAAGTGGACGTACGTCGCACCGGCGTGCTTCTATCGACCGACCGACCGATACGGCAGCACTGCACGGTCGCGTACTGACGCGCACTACCGTCGTCGTCGGTGGCGGCGACGGCGACGACGCCGATAACGCCGAGCAACGAGGAAGCGCTGCCAAAAACGTGCGTAGGCACCGTCGGCACTGCCCTCGTCGTCGGCGACGACAGCTAATGGATGTACGTTAGACCAGGCGTCTCTTTTCCTCTCCTTTCTCGTCCCCGCGTCCGCTTTCCGTCGTCATCCCTCTTCGCCCCGTTGCCACTCGTAAGTCTCGCTCCCACCACGACGAGGACGGCTTCCAGCCAGCTGATCGTCGATGAAACCCGCGCAAGCGTCGCGACGCTCCGATATAGCTCGACCCTCGACCGCGGCCAGCAGCGGCGTCGAGCGTCGAGCGCGCGTCGCCACACGTTTCGTTACGCCGATGCGCCGTTCCTGCGGAAGTTCACTCGCCAGAAATACTCTCGTCCGCCGTTATTACACGGTTCGTTTGCGGTCAGGCTTTGCGGATCGCGTTGCTGCCCCAAGGCTTTACGCGCCGTTGAGCTCTCCGCGCCCGCGAGAAAAGGCTCGTGGATCGCCCGTGGGATAGCAGCGAAGCGTATTTCGCCCCAGTGGTGCTTCTTACTTCTTACCCTCGCAGTCCGTGGCCGACACGCGAAACGTTCCACTTTCTCTAGGACGTCACGGCGTCTCAGCGACTCGTCGCGCGAAGCCCTGACGCCGATCTTAAACTGGAGAGAGACGCGGAGACCTTGACCTTGCGCAACGAATACGCCGGCATCGCTCGATGCCGCGCGGATTCACACGGCCGGTTCGCTGGATTTCGGCGTATGCGCGAAATCTTTCCGGCGCGGAGCGCGGTGGCGGTGATATGTGTTATCAATCATCATCAGGGTATTACCGTGGCGACGCGAGCGAGACAGTGGAGAGATCCCGTTTTCCTCCTCCGCGGTTAATTATCCGCGATAACGCCGTTACGGCGAATCGTCCGATCGAGGTCACGCTTTTTACGCGCGGCACAGCGGTAACACTTTCGTGTGACGTGCAGTGGAAAATGCAATTAGATTAAGATAAGGATTTATTGTGGCCTACTTGCAAATAATAAAAAATTATCGAGATGTCGAGTAGCTTTTGCCTTGACAAATGATCCTCGCAAGGTGGTTCCGTTGTTGTCTGCGGGACGACAGAGAGGCGCACGGCGCACTCAGTTTACTCGCCGCTCGTTTACCCTCGCTACTGTAACTCCCGGCGCTTATCTTCTGCCCTGCATGTACCTCTCGACAACCGCCCTGTGTTTATCAAGATTTAGCAGGAAAGCCCCCCTTGGCGCCGTTGCTCGCGCGCGGTGGGTAAGCGCAAATCCAGCCGGACGTAAAAATCGTTGGCCCGAGCCAATGTATTGTATTTAGAGTATCGAGAGTGCCTCTTTTCTAGTCTCTATCATAGCGAAACATTGTCAATTAGGTCGAGCCTAAGGTCACGGTACGATCTGGTTGCTCCGCGCATCATCGGCGAATCTGCTACTTCGTTGGATCATCGAAAAAAAGTGTTATTCGACCGGAAAGCCGGGATCTATTTGATTACACCATTATTTGTATACGCCAGCATATGGAGACTCGCTTGTTTGCACAATGATAAGACACGATTAGCGCGGCGAAACGATAAGGAACCATCCGCTTGTCCTTGTGGAATTTCGTGCGCGACGAAGCAGTCCGCGGTACACAGCTTGATTTAGGGCATCACATTATTGCGTTATCCGACAGAGTAATCGCAGCGAGACGATAAAAGTGACGTGGATTGCTCAAAAATAGAATTACTGTATTATAACACACGGCGTTCCGTCGGCGTAAATGTCTTTAATGATGATTAAAGAATAATGAAATTAAAGAACAGCTCTATTTTCTTCTTTATAAATATATTTCACGTTTTCTCCTGCGAATTTTTACCTGTCAAATCTTTTTCCGTCCACTCAGCGTTAACTGGAACAACAAGATTTTATTTCCTGAAAGGTGTTATTATTATTCACCTTTGACGAAAATAATTGTGTACTAGAACGTTCTCAGGCATATATGTACTATACGTTGCCAAAAATATAAACGTTCACAGGATACTAGTTATTGCGATAAATATTATCACATGCCTCGGTGGTCGAATTGGATGACGGAATGAGGGAGTTCCAGGTTCGAATCCTGGCTGAAGTAATATTTTTCGCAATAAATTCTTCATCTAATTTAGGGCCAAAAAAATTAAAATCGATTTGAAAGCGACGATATTTCTGCATTTCATTGCGCGACAAATCTGTCGGCGATACGATAATTAGCCAGACAAGTCGATAAACAATTTAAAAATTTGTTTATTAATATTTACTGGCGAAGAGATTTGAAAAGTGTTGTTCATTTCCTTCATCAGAACGTTTCGTATGGCTATTTTGCGATTTAGTCTCATCAAATTTTCACTACGAAGGAATCATTTCGTCGTCGTGAATTTATTATTGATAAGAGCATCGATAACGTTGTATATCTATTTTTTTTCCTCGTCTCTCCACCTCTCGCCCTCCATTCCCTGACCCTCGTTGATTCGCTGTGCGTGTCTCGAGTGCGGTTATCGATTTTGTGTTACACTACGTGCAACCTTGGATTGTCACGTTTTTTTGACTTCGTACCGAGAGTGTAATCGCAACATTACTTTTCGTGTTCGCGTCATGAACAGGCGTGCTTCCTATCCCATCGGAGAAAAACGATACGGGGCGAACGTGCCGGTCGAATGAACGACAAACTTGACGGAATCGCCTCGAATTAATCCGCGTGTATCGAACGATCGGCGCTGTATTTTGACGATTATATCGAGTTTATAATTTCGCCGTCAACAAGCGCTCAACTGATGGTGTCCTAAACAACAGGCGGCATTGAATCAAGGCACATCGGTCGGCCAGACGCGACTCGGATTCCGAATTCACCCTCGCGCCGGCTGCGTGACGATTGTACAACGGCATTACCGCGGCTTATCCTGAAATTAGCCTGCTGGGTATCGTTCCCGGACCTGGGTGGCGATATACCCACCCGCGGATAGAGTCGGGCTGTATGAGGCAAATAAGGCAAGGGTTTGCAAACAACCCTGCTGGGAACGATCGCTTGTTGCAGCGGGACACGCAATCGTATAACGTATATACGACATCCCCCTGCTCCATAATTTAAAGGGTATTCTGAAGCGTCGACGAGAACGGCTGAGAGTTACGAGTCGTGGATTTTTAATCAGATCGGTCTCGTATATTAATGATTGTATTTCTCGGGGATTGTCTCACGCGACTGAAAACTCAGATATCATTGCAACGGAAACGATAGTTGCGAGTATAATAATATTGGCATATTATGCAAGTAAAGCAACAATAGATATATGTGTATGTGTACGCAAACACATGTGCTAACAATCCCTCTTACACATGAGCTAAGTACGTCTTATGTAACATGAGAGTTACATGTTACATGTACTTTTCATACACGAAACTCGTAGTCCAAAGTACGACTTTCAAGAATGACACAATATGTAATACTAACAATTGCACATCCTCGTAATGCCGGCGACTTTTCATTCCAAGAGTTGAATATTAAAATTTACTAGAAATATTCTAATTCTGCGACATGGGCACCGAATGCAAAAATGAATGCAACTTGCAGTAAAAGTTGCCAAATGTGGTATATTTATTACACATCTTTGAAAGAATGGTATAGAATCCAACCGCAGGATGTAACAGCGACAGCCTTTCCACCATATTTCCGTTGCCGACATTCTGTGATATATTTTCGAAGAACGTTCTGGACTTTAATAAAGTCGCAAACGGTACGTTAAATCGAAATTTTGCTTGTCTTATTTCTTGTCTCTATTACTGGCGAGATTGGAAAGGGGTGGCTTATATCCCCTGGCGAACAACATTGCACGGATATGCTGCTACGTTATTTAAAAGGTATACCGACGACGCTCGTACATCGTTCGATGATTCGAAAGAGGTATAACGACGCTCGCTCGGTCAACGTTGTGTTAACGGGGCCGTTCCGTCACCCCTCGCCCGCATTCCATCCTCCTGCTGCGGAAAGCAGCGAACGAGGGTGCGCGAGGGTTCCACGAGGGTGGAGTGAAAGCCACGACGGGGGAAAGCAGAAAATGTTAAGAGTAACGGTACTTGCGCGAATTCTCTTGTGTTCGTCTCGATTGTCGGCGTCGAAACGTCACTTGACGCGTCGTCAAAATTTTTGTATGGCGCCGGAAGAATGACTCATTGCATATTAATGGACCTATCTCGGAAAAACACTATTTATATAATCGTAACGTCGATTTCGACTGGGAGGCTCCGCGCTGAGATACAAATAAAACACTTAGATATATTTTTTTACACATGGCCTTTATTTACACATTAGCGTCCCCCGTCTCGGCTTTGCTCGAGATAATAGTGTGACCGAATTATACGTATTGGAAATGATATTTTTCGAGCACGGGCAGTAGATCTCGATAAATTTGATCGTACTCGAGACATAGTGGCAATCGAGAACTGACGAATAAATCCGCGAATACAGAAAGAGACAGTGCTCTTTATATAATCTGCTTGCGGGTGGATGAAACCGCGCGCCGCCTAGCGGTGACATCACTGTACTACACGGGTTAATACTGCCGTAAATGATAAAAAATGGAAACATCAATTTCTAGATAATGAAAATATTTTTAGACATGCTATATAGCCTATGTCCATCTTAGTGTATATGAGAATATGGTGTCAAAATTTGGAGGAAATTAGTTCAATAGTTTTTGAGTTATGCGGTAACAAAAAAACAAGTTTTCTCTTTATATATCAGTATAGATGTCAGAAGGCTATCGAGTTCATTAACTCATGCAATCGTGATATCTTCGTTATGTAAGTCGCGACAGCAACCGCGTCTCCATATTTGCAGAGTTTATTGAGACGCTTCAGAATAAAGGGATATTACAAAGGATTGTGTTCTTTGTTACGCGACGTTCATAACGCGCACGGAACGAGTCACGACGCTGAACTCGTGCGATTACATTGATACGATTTTTCTCTTCCGCTTTATCTTGTCACAGAGAAGAGATAGATGTCGGTGATGTCGGAAATCGGTATGACGAATCGGTATGACGAATGAAAAACCAGCAGGGATCGATTTTACGATTTAAATCGACGATCGGCATGGTAATAGCTCCGCGAACAGCGGATCGTAATTAAGATTTTAAACAGATGCCGAGCGCCGATGGATCTATTAATTAGATGCTATTCATTCGCGCGATTGCGCACCTATGAATCCAAAATGAGATCGCTCTGCCGTTGATTTCCTCACGATCGTTCCCACCGTTTAGTCGGATACACTATGGCCGGATGTGGAATGAAAAGGGAAAATTGGTCCGCGAACTTTTCCTCGCGATTAGCCCCCCCCCCCCTCTTTTCCCGAGGCTTCTTTTACGCCCGGTCCGGTAGTCCACAATCAGGCGCATTTCTTCGCCGCTGGTCTTCCAGCTGATCTTCCAGCCCACGAAGAAATATGTTCATCCATCTTCCTGCGTCCCTCGCCAAAGATCTTTCAGGTTTATAGCGGCGTAAACAAGACCGCGCGAGAGGATCGTTTGCTCGCCGCGCGTCGCCAAAGGTGCAGCGTAACTATTTTTGCTCGCGTGTCGACGCGATTTACTTACGACGGAAACGTTCACGCGGAAATTTACCCGGTTTGATGCATCACGGGTAATTCGATCAGCAGGTCGGGGACGCTGGTGTGTAATTAGTTTATTCGGGAAAACGTATGCGTGTACGAAGTATTCGGCAGGAATTTAAATTCTCCGAAAATGTGCTTCGCTCGACAACGACGCAAGTATTTGTTCGTCGATGCTGCGATTTAATGGACATGCAGATACGTAGATGCAATGATGATTAAAATTATTTATATTCCTGGCGAGGAGTCGGGAATATAAATTGGGACGTGACGAATGACGAGGATTTACGGTCGAGTTCATTTCGCGGAGAACGTGCGAATGATGGGTGATAAGGCCGATGAAAGGCCACTGAACCGAGGCGGCGAAAAGTTTTGAAGATTATTGCGAATTAGTTTTAATTCGCCGTAATTGGCCGCGAACGGCGCTGCACCGGAAGCGGTGACGGGTGGGAGGGGAGGGGAGGGGAACCGAAAATTCGTTTTAATTAAAATTGATAATCCCGGGAGAATGGATATTACGCGAGTTCTCGGGGCTGCATTGGGAATCGAACGAGTTCCCCTTCGAAAGTTTATTTAGAATTGCGAGTTACGCGTCCAGCTCCATCGGAGTTGCATCTTCTAATGGCAACGTCATACGATCGTCGCACAAACACTTACGCCGACGCACTTACGTAAGCTGCAATTGTGCTGTTACGATACGACCCTGTTCATTCTACTTTCTTGTATTACATCGGGGTGGGCGACAGCGATAAATAATCGTGGATATCCGTACGCTCTGTACATGATACTCTTCATGTAAGTTATGTTCACACATATTTCTGAAGGATAAAAGCTGAACAATATCTGTGCCGTAGACAAGTCTCGTTCATTGTGTCACAGCGTTAACTGTTGTAGTACGAGAAATAGCAGAAATAGTAGGAGGACCATACACCGTTAAGCAAAACGGATGAACACACCAAATTAATTGTTTTTCTCATTTAAACTTTTATTTTATTTATTTTGCTTATAAATCATTTTTATTGTTTAAAGCAAGGCAGATGTATATAAATGTATAAAGAAATATATAATAGATATAAACAACTAGATATATACAAGTGGATTTGAATATTTGGAAATGTACTAACTAGATAATATTGACATTGAGACACGTATAAAATATATATACAATCTAATTATTATTAAGAAATTAATTGAACTTAATGAATTAGTTACAGACGTATATAAATGTATAAAGAAATATATAATAGATATATAAACAACTATATACAAATGTGGATTTGAATATTTTGGAAACGTAACTAGATAATATCGACATTGAGACACGTATAAAATATATATACAATCTAATTATTATTAAGAAATTAATTGAACTTAATGAATTAGTTACAGACGTATATAAATGTATAAAGAAATATATAATAGATATATAAACAACTATATACAAATGTGGATTTGAATATTTTGGAAACGTAACTAGATAATATCGACATTGAGACACGTATAAAATATATATACAATCTAATTATTATTAAGAAATTAAATGAACTTAATGAATTAGCTACAGATGTATATAAATATATAAAGAGATATATAATAGATATATAAACAACTATATACAAGTGTGGATTTGAATATTTTGGAAACGTAACTAGATAATATCGACATTGAGACACGTATAAAATATATATACAATCTAATTATTATTAAGAAATTAAATGAACTTAATGAATTAGCTACAGATGTATATAAATATATAAAGAGATATATAATAGATATATAAACAACTATATACAAATGTGGATTTGAATATTTTGGAAACGTAACTAGATAATATCGACATTGAGACACGTATAAAATATATATACAATCTAATTATTATTAAGAAATTAAATGAACTTAATGAATTAGCTACAGATGTATATAAATATATAAAGAGATATATAATAGATATATAAACAACTATATACAAGTGTGGATTTGAATATTTTAGAAACGTAACTAGATAATATCGACATTGAGACGCGTATAAAATATATATACAATCTAATTATTATTAAAAAATTGATTAAAATTAATGAATTAATTGCAGTCGTAATTTATCGAGATAAAATTTGATAGAAAATGGCACAGATGTGTTTTAAATAAGGAATGGCATTGTCTCATCGCGAATAATTAAACAGCGATACGGAAGAGCCAGACCTGCAAACGGATATCCAGATAGGCGGTTTGATAGAATATCGATAGCGGTATATCTCGAAAAAGGAGGAAAGGGAACACATTGTGACAAGACCGCCCGCCTCGTAGCAGGAGTGCGTTCATCTTGCGAATGCATACACACAAAACATACACGTAGGAGCGGAAGGGGAAACAACGCCACGAAGCGGGGGTGCTAGGGGTAAAGGGGAGATTGGCCTATCGAGGGCGGCTCGGAGTTGTTCGGAATCTATCGGTGGACCAGATTTTACTCGTACGTACGCACATTCACCCCCCGCGGCACAACGACGTCGGGGGGTGCGTGTCGCTCCGGCCGTATGTATGTGTGTGCGAGTGCCCCTCTACGTACGTACGTCCGTCGCTAAGACACACGTTTAACGGCACGGGGACGCAGGCGCGGTCTCGCGCGGTCACGCTCGCGCACTCGCGGCGCGCCTCGTCGCCGGCGCCGTCGTCGTTTCGCGAGGAAATTGATTCTGCGCGAAACGCAAACGGGGGTTCCAGCGGCGACGGAGCCAGCCGTGCACCACCAGAGAGAAGCCGGGCTCGGTGGGCCGCGCATACTCTTCCGCCGGGGAATATAATTCCCGTGATCGAGCCGTGCAGGGATCCCGTACCTCTGCGTAACGTTCAGCCGACGATCCCCGATCGCGGCGTATTATGTAAGGGGGATGTTGCCGCCGTCGTCGTTCTCTTGCGCTACCCTCTTACACGCGCGCCGTACTGGCTGTTGCTGCTACTGCCGTTGCTACTGCTGTTGAAGAGGAAAAAGACAGAGACAGAAAGAGAGAGAGAGAGGTCGAGCGGAGAGGTGCCTCTCCGACGACATGCGAAGAGACGCGTCCAACGCGACGATAACAGACGACGAGAGAGGATCACAGTCAACCCTGAGACACGTCGACGAGCGACAGAAGCATCCATGGAACTGAAAATCCTGCTGTGGGTTCACATCGTGGGTGAGTTGTCTTCCGACGCGACGCTTTCCGCACCGCCCTGCGCTCCCTTATACGTATTGTATGTATATGCACGTATATTATACACGTCGGCACGCAGAATCTCCCTCCTTGTACTTGGCAGGTACCCGTTGTCGACGGCATGCATGCGTTCACCTCTCTGCTTCCGTTCGCCTCGATTCGCGTGTCCTGCCGCTAATCGAGGTCCTTCCGCTGCCGACGTCCTACGGTATAGATTTATCCTTGCGGCTGTTCCTGTCGGCCGAAGCGATTGCTGCATCCGATGGCTGTCAGCCAACGTGGATCGTCAGCCGTTCTGTTCCTTTCGAGAGCGAGCTGGACCATTTTCGCGCTCCGCTCGCGCGAGCTTGTAACTGCAAAATACGAAAGTAAGAGCTGGGTTAGCAGGTAGACAAATATTTCGTTGGAAAACGTACGTTTGCATTGGCACATCTGATTAAACATGTGAGCGTACGTGCGCAAACTGACGATATAAATTTTACATACTCGTATATTCGACTTTTCGGTCAGGCTATTACATTAAACTCGATGAATTTATTATGTTAACATGAATTAAATTGAATTGCCGATATTACACGAGATTGAATTATCGCATCGAAGCGCATGGCGCCAAATTATAAAAATTTCAAGTTAAGCGTGCGACTATACATTACCATCGTTAATTTACCACCACCGTAAAATTCATGCCTGAGTGCTTCAGGTCAGACACTTTTTCGTGATATCAGAAACTTTCTCCATTACGGGTATTAGCATAAAGTACATGCATACGCGATGCGGTACGCGCGAGAATTGCAAAACTGTCGTAAGGATAATGTACGCGACACGCAACGTCGTCGAGGGGGGAGGACTGTCGGATCTTCAGGACTTCTCAGCTCGCGAATTGGATTTCGTCTCGACGATGGGCGTTGCTACGCCGGGAAACAAAGCGCAAAAACTGTTAACGGGAACGAGAGACGTGGGTCTCGTCTCGGGAAGAGGATCCTTTTCGCGAACGTTGAACCAGCAGAAGAGCCGGTGGTGTATCCGAGGAATGTCGGACGTTGGCGTCGGGTCGTTGCACCGTTCGCCATAAAACGTGCGGGCGTTCCCCGTAATAGGGCATTAACAAACTTAACGAATTCCCATCACGGTGGTGTATAATCGCATTAATGACATTCTGGCGAATGCGATTTTACGATGCGTGGTGGAGAACCCCCTCTCGAGCCGGATGAATTCACGCTTCGCTCTGCGCTAGCGATCTGACCTCAAACTTCCTCTCTTATTGATGTTCCCTCAATATTGATATCGCCGACGGTCGTCGGCAAGCGATCAAATCTATCTGATTATCCTGGAACTTGGCGGTGTATACCGATTATTGATATTCGCGAGGATTCTCCATAAATGGAGACTTCATGCTCGCCGTCAATCTTACGTCGATCTTGCACTTCTTCTGAAGATATTTTAGAACTTTGCTTCTCTATAAGAGAATCTGTGATAGTTCTTTTCTAGATAAAATTTCTAAAATATGGAAATAATTGGAGTAGGATACGTGTATAATAGACCGATCTTAAGAAAATACCTTACACGAAAAAATTCGACAAATCAATGAATTAGCGAGTCTAAATTATCGAGAGAGCGTTACACACTAATAAGGAATTGTCATCTCTCGTATGCAGCGCGCGATTAATTATATATTGAAATCGGTAAATTAGGACCTCAATGCTAAAGGCGCGCGAAAATAATCTCAACGTTTCTTCGTCGCGGTGAAATTGAATGGGAGAGATGTGATGTCGAGAAAATAAACTCGCTGGAATTATACCGTTTTCAATCCCTCTAACAAATAACAGCGTTTGATAAATGAAGTGTTAAAATGTATACCCCGCGCGATCGTTTACGTCATGGAAACCCGCGCATCTGACGTTAACAAACATCTCGCTTGAAAACGAGTACCTAGCGAGTAGCTTCAAATTGAACGGATTCCGAAACCCGATATTAAGCGCGAGATATCTCGTCTACATTAGCGCGATATTTTCACGAGCGAGAGTCCACTGTGTGAAAAGCGAGTTATATAACCCTCTCTTTTCCTTTTCAACAAAAAAATAAAAAAAAAAACAGAGAATGAAATAGACGTAACTTCGTCTATCCACGCGTTGCCATTTATAACGCAGATAACGATGCATAGCGACGGCGGTGATTGTTCTGTTATTACGGTTACCTCGCTTTATCAGTTTGCGCCGAAAATACCAGAATACAGATAACGTTTCCGTTCACGAAATCTCGAATCAAAGTCTCACGATGCGTGCTTATTCTCGTAACTTTCGTCCGATCGTGCGCGAGCCTTTTGCTGCTGCACAAAAGATAAGCTCCCTATTGCAGTCGTATAGGGATGCGAAGCGTCGAAGCGCACGACGATACGGCCTTCTCTCTCTCTCTCTCTCTTTCTTTGTCTCTCTGTTTCTGTCACTGTCTCTCTTTCTCTCTTTCTCTTTCGGCAAATGCGATTCATTGCTTCGCTCGGCAGCTAATTAAGCCGATCGCTCTACCGAACGTCATATCCGTTCTGCAGATCCGTCCGCGCGATTGTCCGATCGGGCGAAATCGCATTCATTGCGCGAGAACTGTCCGTTAAACCGAGCGTATCGCCATTAGTGTAAGCGAATTAAGCTGAACTCACTCTCGTATCGGCGCTCGAATATTCCGAATCGAGCCGCTGTCTCTCGAGCAGATTGATATTACCCACTTCACCATTAGGTACACTGGGCGAATGGAAATTATTGCGAAGCGCTGTTTGCGCATCCACTCGTCTCTTTTTTCCCCTCTTTTCTCTTTTTCTCTCTTTTACTTTTGCGAATGTAATACGACATTCGATTTTCCTCGAAAAACTCGGATGGCTTGTAGTGAACTCGGTTCGTTATCGTCACTCGAGAGTGCTTCACGAGTGCGTTACGTGCGTGGTTATCTGTTTCTTTCGCGCGATGGCACGTTCTTTACCTTCAGCTAACGCGACACGGTAGTCTCGGTTGGGGTGGGTCGTCACCTTAACCCCCTTCTACCCCGTCAGTTGTCGCTTTGCTTGCCGCAAATCCACTTTTTATTAACGGCTAACGACCGGCCACGAGAGAGTGCTCTCGTGGTTTTGTAACTAAATACCCGTAAGCCCCGTAAAGTGCCTCTAAACAGGGTGGGGGGACATTATCCGCCCGAATCGTCACACCCTTTAATGCGCTGGGGTAATATTTCCCTACGATATTCCCCCGAAACAACTTCATCCAATCCGTGAAACTGCGAGTCGGCATCATATCGATCCGGGGGAAAGAAACTGAGAATATCTGGCGCGGAAACTTTGATAAAAAAAAATGTCGCATTGAAATCGTCTCGCATATATCATTTGCATGGAAACTTTAGTACCGCGGACTTTCTTTACATAAATAGAGTCTCTAACTTGAGTTTGCTGACCACAAAGTTTGCTGCCTGATTGAATACGGTAACAAGTCGCGACGTTGCGTTATGTGACTCTGTTTTAGATTTCTCTCCTTTGAGATAGAATATATAATACATTCAGAATATGTAACGTAAAAAATCTAGAATTAATAAACTGTCTCGCGCTGTTAATGGAATTCTCACTTTCGCTGCTCGAGGTACGGAACGTTTACAGATTTATTATGCAATCCTTTCTTATGTCGCAAGACGCGCGACATAAATAGCAGTGGAGAATGGGGCCGTTTCGAGAGAGTGAATACGATTTTGGAATTTGTGCAACACTCGCGGAAATTCCGCGGAGGGGCGCTGCGGCGACGGGACTCGTTTCGGGAACGCGTATAAGTTCTATTTCTCGCGTGAGATCGATCCCATTCCTCGTGAATGAGAATATTTGGTCGGCGGCGAAGTCGGGGAGAGGAATGGGGCACAAACGCAGGAAGGATTCTATTCGCGATCGATAAAGGATTCCGGCGGCCGACTTGGGACTCGGCGAATAATTTCGAACTCGCGGATGAGAGGCGAGTGCGTTGCGCATCGCCGTTATTATAAGAAACTATTTCTCGCGGACCCATATTCGCGGTTGCTTTCATTACGAGGATTTCCGCGTAATAACGATGTCACTCTGATAACCAGTCGGGGCTGTATATAGCCGCTTGCGAAGCCCAGTGGTTCCCAAGCTCGGCCGCGCAAGATCATTTGATCTAATTAAAAGATGAGGCTTCTTTACGACAGTCGCATAGAGAGAGGAAATATAATCTTTAATTAACGTAATGTATTTCCCATCGGTGATTTTGTTCCGTCCAGCGGTGAAGGAGAAATGTGTAATATTTTTATATAAAAGTTGAATGACTGTAATGATGATAAATTATCATCTTCGTACGTATTATCGAGTAAAAGCGAGATAATGTTTTGCGGAAGATTGAGTCACGAACGAGTGGCCCATACGGAATACCAAATCGATGTGGACCATCGCTGGAACTTTAAAATCAATAGCTACACAATATTATGTGACGTAGCGCCTTTATTTCAGCTCGCCCTTTCCAGACGCGAATCGCTTTTCCTATTTGGGAAACACTGTCCGCAAACGTAATCGATGAGGTATGCATCACAGGCGATATTCAACCGTCTCTCATGACATGACACGGCAGAAATTCACCTTCGGCTTTCATTTCCTCTTTTCCCTCGGGGGAATGAGTCGAGATTCGGATCCATACGCGAGTCTCTGCGTTCCGCACGTGCCCTAATAACGTGGCCAAGATCATCTGTCCCGATAAGAGCACGAGGCGAGCTGGAGCATGCCGGACCGCCGTTTCAACGACAAACGAGTGTATAATACGATAGCCCGACCTCCAACGGCGGCGATAAAATAAAATTAACGAATCTTTCCTTTCTTTCTCTCTTTCTCAGGAATTTGTTCGGGTCTGCGGGGAGTGCGCATCCAGATACCGACAGCTGTGAAGAAGGGCGAGTCGGCGACGTTAAAATGTTGGTATGACACCGAGGGCGACCCACTGTACGCCGTCAAATGGTACAAAGGGGGTCGAGAGTTTTATCGCTATGCCCCGAACGAGAGTCCGCCCCTCAAGACTTTCCCCATCGGAAACCTGACGGTGAAGGTAAGTTCCCCCATCACCAATCCAAGGAGACGAATGAGCTTACAATCTCCGGTGTCCCGCGGGCCGTCGTCGTCGCGAAATCTCGAGATTCTTCCGGCGGGACCGCGCGAAGAAAAAAAGGGTGTCAGGGAGAGCGTGTGAGCGAGAGAGAGAAAAAGAGAGAGAGAGAGGGGATGAGGATTTATTGCGGTCGAGAAGTTGCGAATGGAACACGATAACACCGATAGCGCCGGAACGTACAGTTCCTGCTTGTTGTATAGCGTACCGTTCTACATATCGGCTGATCGAAGTTTTTGAATTCGAGCTGTCTCCCTACGAGAGGGATAACTGATGGCCCTCGTCGATGTGTGTTGCTCGTCTCGGTATGGGTGTCGCGTTTTCCCTCCATTAAATTCCGTTTTTTATTTTTCTTTTTAATTTTTTAACTGGACAGGAGTTTTATCGCGCTTTTTATTGTAGTCTTATATTCAATTTACAGTATCGTAAAATTCTACAGTTTTTACAAATTGCATTTTTATAATTCACCAACTAGAAGGAATCGATGACACATTCTATTATTTACATTCTATTATCAGCGGAGACATACATACATGTACTACATGTAATATATTACAATATATGTATATAGATATTGCATTGACGTTGCAAATTTTATTCTTTTTAAAATATCTCTGCTCTTCTAAATGAAATATCTTCCACTCTTCTACTTTACTCCGCCAACGTTTCGTGAATTCATCGTTTACACGCTTCAACCCAGTTGCTTAAAACGCAGTTAAATATAATTTTATGCTCGGTGCATACGGTCCCGCAGAGTCCAATTTAAAATTCCACATTTCGGACACGACAGTTTCGATTACAATCTAATAAAACGGTTTTTATGAACATCCAGCGGCGAGATGAGACGCTCAACGTATCCATGGATCTGCGGATAGATCATTGTGCATTATTGTGCTCGCACGCGTTTTTTTAACTTCCGATCGTTCTATCGTTCGCGCGTTGCATTTTCGCGATACGGACGCCGAGAGCCACGGGCGCTTTCCGCTGCAATTCGAAACGCAATTCGGACACCTTGCTGCGATATTCATTACTTTTAACATCGCCCGATAACGACTCTCGGCAATTGGCAGTCGATGTACAAAAAAAAGCAAGCTCGCGAGTGCATCGCGAATATTTAACATCGCGAATGGACCGCGGGGAAAGGCGAAACGGTGATTCCCGTTTGGGAATCAAACGGAGAGAGAGCTGATATCGAATAACCAGGTCGGTCGCATGTCGCGCGATTGGCGGAAGCATTGGTCATTAATGAATTGGACGGATTCCTCTCGTAAGCGCGCCCGTTACGTATTCTCGCATGTACACGTACATGCCGCGCGTATGTCATCCGGGAGAATTCCCGCAGTCCTCGTGTCTCCGATAATCGCTACAACGACGACGACGACGACGACGACGACGACGACAACGACGACGATGACAATGAGAACGGCGACGAGGATGCTTCGTGGCGTACGATCGTAATGAATTACCGTTGTTCCGCAGAAAACGGAGAGCAACGCGACGCAAGTCGTGCTGACAAAGTTGGAATTGGAGGCGGCGGGCGCGTACACCTGCGAGGTATCAGCCGATGCACCTTCCTTCCACACGGCTACAGTTGACGCGGCGATGAACGTCGTTGGTAAGTGCTCCTGCTGTCGTCGGTGCTCTTAGTCCGTACGGTAATAACTTGGGACGCCGTCGTCGACTGCGTAAAAACACGGTTATTACTTTAGCCGGACGATTTAACGCGCCTCGTCCGCCTTTACGGAGGACGCCCGACCGTCCTGCGATATCGAGTTTTTGATAAGGGGAATAATAATAAGCGCGCTATTTAAATCGCATACTCGTCTCGTCGATAAAACTTTTACGATAATTCGCCGTAAGATCGACGAGCCGAAGCGCTTTGCGAAAAAAAAAGGGGGAAGGAAAAGGAGAAAAACGAGATGTGCTTACGCCTTGTGAGCGACGCCTTTCGCAATTTACAAGGGAGAGGAGGGGGTTGCGCATCGAGTACTATATTTTATCAACGTAAATTGCACGTCGCTATTTTCGAGGTTCCCTCGTTACAACGAATGTGGCGTCCGATAAATTCAGCGCCGACATTTTGCCGTAGCTTTTTTTCCGATCTACACCGTAATCTATTCCGATATTACGTACGAGCGTACTTGCACCCCCCGGAGAGAATTAAATGTCCTTTTTAATTACTCGCGTCTCGCGCGCGTCACAGCCAGCCCTTCATTCGCCAGCCGCGCGGCTTGCGAATGAAGGGCAAGAAATAATACGTATATCTGGCGAGCTCGAGTTTCGGAGATGCGGCACAAATCTTCCGCAAGGACGGGACTATTCAATTCTCCCGACATTTTTATTCATCGCGTTCTCCCCCACCTCCTCCCTCTCAGCTCGTAAAGGCGCGACGAAGCGCACGAATTTACGTCCACGGTGAAAAAGTGAAAAAGTAATATTTCCCGAGCCCCGGAGCTGGCGACGACACGTGCTTGTAACGACTCGCGCGTGTGTGCGTACTACTCGACGACGCATGCCGATAGCGAGACAACCGGGCACGCGAGCGCGAATCGCTCCGTTCATCGTAAGAGAAGGATTTTTCGTACGAGGGACGAGAGCACGAGAGGGGTCGTTTCGCCCCCCTTGTATCGACCGTCAACGCCTTTGAAAGTTTCGACTGCGTCGGGCTTTGGAGAACGACGATGGATCAAGCTTGGTCAAAGCGACAACGTTTTGACTGCACGCAAGCTCGTGTGACGCTCGCATGAGTTTGTACAGGGTGGCGCAAACGAAAGGATCAACCTTTCATACATGTATTCTTTGTCTGACGGTCCTTATATTCTATTCTTATAAGAAAAAAGAGAACAGTTAAGTTATGTGCGATTGAAAAAGGGGGTTTTCCTCGGGGATTATTTTATCGTCGATTTTAATCCCACGTGAGATGAGTTTTATTATACTCCATATGCAGCTTGAGAATTTATTGCGAATATGCGTTAATGTGAGAGATTGAAGATTTGCTGAAGAGAGATGATATAGTGGCTTTCCTTGATATTTTCGCTGAGAGAAAATCTGCTTTCGACACCACGAAGTAGTACGTATGCATGGAGAGCGGCGCACACTGAGTCCAGGGGCTGAGGTGGCTAGATCTGGAACACTCTATGTATGTGAAGTATACTGTATATTGCCTTCGCAGAATTGCCCTCTGAGATGCCGTCGATACAGGGACTAAAGAGGAAATACCATGTCAACGATCCGCTACGTTTGAACTGCACATCCGGCCGGAGCAGACCCGCCGCGAATCTCACTTGGTATATCAACGATCGACAGGTATGTTCTAACTGCTAATGATAGTAATGTGCGCGCGGTTAGACGAGAGGATAGACGGAAAGGAAGGAGAGGAGGATCAGATACCTCTATTTAGTTTACCCCGGCTTTGATCCATTATCCCTGATCAAACGTCAGAGACAAGAGAGCTTATGGGATGCGTTCCAGCTCGAGATGTTCCAAAGTTGGAGAGAGAGCAGTATTCGCGGTGCGGAAAATAATTTAACATTCTGATCCTCGATTAGCGTGTAATATTATCGTAAATATCTCTTAATTAAGAGTCTATTGAGATAATTTGAAAATGTTTTAAATTTTTGCGTATCTCTCATCGAAATTATTAACTCTGTTCTAAGTAATTATTTAGACAATTAGATCTGCTATGCATATTTTAATAATTATCATAAATTAAACGATAAAATTCTGAAAACCTTGATGAGACTGAACGTACGTTTTAAAGTTGCGGATATTTTTATAAAACATAGCTTGCAATGCTCAAAAATAACTTCCTTAATTACTTTATGTCAACGCACCTCTACATAAATTATTTCGCGTGCTAGGCGCGAATGCATGATTGTCAGGAAATTGAAATCGCCATGCCACCACAAATTTATATAACAGCAGCATTAACAATATACGAACACACTTTTTCATCCTTATTATAATACGATATATCAGCATTTATTTCTCTTAACAGCTCATCATATTGTCGTCAACTCATCATGGTCAAGTGAAAAATTTAATTAAGTTTAGTTTTTAAAATTAAATCTGTATAAATTATACAGATTTAAATATATTAAATCTATATTCGAGATTATTCACTTCCATATCAGAATATATATATATATTTATCTATACTAATATATAAAGAGAAAGCCTGTTTTTTTGTTACCGCATAACTCAAAAACTACTGAACCGATTTCCTCTAAATTTTGACACCATATTCTCATATACACTAGGACGGACATAGGCTATATAGCATGTCTAAAAATATTTTCATTATCCAGAAATTGATATTTTTATTTTTTATCATTTACGGCTGTATTAACCCGTGTAGTACAGTGATGTTACCACTAGGCGCGCGGCTTCATCCACCCGCAAGCAGATTATATAAGGAGCACTGTCTCTGGGTTTTTGTATTCGCGGATTTATTTGCTGGTTCTACTCGGTTGTCACTATGCCTTGAGTACGATCAAATTTATCGAGATCTACTGCCCGTGTTCGAAAAATATCACTTCCAATACGTATGATTCGGTCACACTATTATCTCGGGCGAAGCCGAGACGGGGGACGCTAGTATATAATATATATATATATATTAATATATATATATATATATACATGTAATTGTATGGCTCTGCCATACATATACAAACAGATAATAATTTTTCATCCACACGTTATTTTTTCTATACATATTTATATTTTTACAGTAATGAGACTATACATTTAGAAAAGTTTTAGCTACAAAGTTTTATCCTGTTGACTAATTTACTTATTTTTCCTGTTTTTTTTCCCTTCAGCCTCTCAAGTCGCACGTTCGCACGTACAGTCCGCTCGACACGAATGAATCGGAGTGGCAGGTTTCGCAAATTGGGCTCCAGTTCCTGGTTACGCACGACCACTTCATCAGCGGCAAACTGAAGATACGTTGCAGCGCGTCGATATATGACATTTATTGGCGAAGCACGGAGGTCAGTGCCGAAGAGGATCAGCCGCGGGTGATACATTACGAGCCTGCCGCGACTATCGTCGGCATCAACTACCTGCAGCCACCGCCAAATTTTCAGACCGGCCAGAAGAAGCCTGACGGACAGGTTGGAGTGAAAGGTAGAGCTTCTTCATTATTCTACGTCGGATCAGCAATTTCAAAAGGAGCGGTTCTCGTAAACATCTCGTCGACCGTTGATTATTTATCGAAATTCGAGACGCTTTTGAACCGGGCGTGGGTTCATTTGCTTAGAGAGCGTTGTATAATATTTTTTTCAAACTTGAATAACATCCGGCGGGCTTGACGAGCTCTTTAAGCTCCTTAACGCTTGCTTTGAAACAGTCGGAGCATTCGGTAAGTCACGCCGCGTTGAGCTCCGATTTGAATTCTTCCGCTCGCGCGACTTAATCCCTCGAGAAAGAAAAACAAAGATGAAAAAGGGGAAATAGGAGATCGTATTATTAGAGCATTTTGTTCGATAATTTTTCAGTGCTGGGGTCGTCCACGGTGAGTCTGCGGCCGTCAGCAACGATCGTTTTGGAATTGTTTGCGCTTCTTCTAATCGTCATTCGTTAAAGACATATATAGTGCATCGTTCGAGAAACGCGCTTTGGAACACTTTGCGTACGTCGACGTGTTTGTAAGAGGAAGAGGAGGAGGAGGTGGAGGAGGATAAGGAAGAGAAGGAGGAGGAGAAAGGGCTCGAGAGGCGCTTTGTGCTATGATGACGTTTCCTCTATGAGATTGCCTCGGATCACCACGCAGCAAGCAATATACAACCAGAGCGAATACAGGGAGCTCCTTGGGTCACGTCACAGCAATGAAACTTGAAAGGCCTTGTTCGAATGGCGGAGGAATGGAAGTGACGGGACGCAACTGAGAATTCGATTGGTTTCGGACAGACGGAAAGGACAGAGCGAAAAAAATCGTGAACGAAGAGCGAACTCCCGCGAGATGATTTATCCGACGTTCACTCATCCGACGATCAACGAATGTCCAAAAAGCATTACAGCGACAGACACGGCTGGATATATATATACTCGCGATATATATTCGGAAGTTATTTTATTATTATTATTATTATTATTAGATCATGTACTCTTGCTTCCTTCCAGCGGGAATAATGTGTTTGCAATGTGTAGGTATACGTATACATATAGTACGTTTCGTCGCATCATGTGAGAAGATAGTTTTTTTTTCGTACTTTTATAACTCGGAAGGAGACTATAACGTAGCATGAATGTACGTGCGTATTTCTCGACAGCGTAAAAACTCATATACACGTGATACAAACACACACATATATGGAAGTATACGCAAATGTATATGTACACGACAGATATATGAGATTACTCGGTCACAGACCGTACACTCACACAGTACATACACGTACACATATACTGTTACACTTTTTCTCTGTACGAATAACTGATAAGTAAAAGTGTTCGAGAAAATATATATCGCGGCCCGCCTAAGTATTTTACAGTGTGCGAGATGATGTACCTGAATCGGATATTCGCGCGAATTTCTTTTTTGTGTTTGCTATTTAGGGATTACGTATTATATAATAAGCGAGGAAAAAGATGTGCTATATCGAGTTATATGATAACGACACAACTTTGTGTATCTCGGTCATTCCATTTCGTATTAAAGCGTATTAATTAATTTATTAATGAGGCTGATTTAATTGATGTACAGTACGACTACTCATGGAGTTTATTATAAATTCATTAAGTATATTGTCACTGTGTTTCCTTCTGTATAACCTCAATTTCTTATATTTCGCCGTAATGACACATTATGCAAACAGATGTGTCCCATTCATCAAATATCGTCTGATAGCATCATAAATCATATTGCGCGCAATTTGCGCTTATCAATCTTCATTTTTATCCCAAATGCAATTCCCGGTGAATATTTCAATGTTTTTCTAAAGGTTTAAATTGTGATATGTCAAATAAAGCTGTCAAATGAAGCTAAATCATAAGAACAAAATATCTGAAAAAATATATAATTGAAAATTATTTAATAATAAGTTCTTTAATTTTATATGTTTTATATCACAGAGATGAATATCGTCCAGATGATTATAATCGTTTGCTTTCTCGCGTAGTGCTATTATATACATACATACATACATTCACACACATGTATATATATATATATATATATGTGTATGTATGTATGCAATTATATATATGTATGTATATATACATATATTAATATTCATATAAAACTGTATTATATTTATTATAATGATAAGCATAACGATGAGAGCAACGCAATTATTCTTGTTAAGAGACCAAATTTCATTGTATATTAGTTATTTTATGACGCGTCGCGGTACAATGTTATTTTCTACGCTAGAGCAAATATGTCTATCCATTTTAAACAGCCCAGATCGGCTTTAAAACAATACACGTCTAAATAATGCACGAACGCAAAGAAGAGGGCCGGCCGTTGACTACCCACGAAAACGCTTGATTCCAGTGAACATAGTAAATAAAATATCATTCAACAAAAGCGCGCGTTAATTCGCCTGGCGGAATCGAGGAACGCCGCTTTGCGGATTATTATATTTATTTATGCATGACCGCTGTGTATGTACGCCGTTAATGTGATAACTCAATTATTGCACGCTGTAATGTTTACCCTGTGCCGTTATGCGAAATGCGAAATTAACCACACGGATATTTTTGATATTTGTTCACTGCACGTTTGTAATTGTGTGCTAGGAAAATCGGGTTAGTAAATTGGGTTTCTATAAATATTTCTAAAATACCAAGTTTGCTGACGTCTTCTCATCTTTTTTTTACGCATCTTTTGTGAAAATAAAGTCATAATTATTTTATATATCTAAACTTCGTTTTTAATTATAACATATAATTAATATAAATTTATATAAATGTTTAATTTTTTCGCAAATTTGCATTGATGCATTTTGCATTAATCCTTTGGAGTATAAATAAATTTTAATATTTAATATTATATAATAATATTAATTATTTAATATTTTTAGAATAATATCTTAATATTACAATTTTAAAAGAAAAAACACTATTAAAAACAGTCATAATCACATTCATAAGAGAATTCATATTTAACAAGACTTTGCGAGTATGTCTGTAACAACTATAAATCTAGTCGACATAGTTATGTATATATACGACAAGATGACTTTAAAATTCTTTAATACTTTTCTCTTTTATCATAAGGATCTTGTTGAAAATAGCTGAAGTATTTGTAGAATGCGACAGTAACAATTCATAAATGTTATTGTTTATCGTGATATTTTTCTTGCAAGCACGGAAGCATTGCAATTTTTCAAAAGTTTATGGGAATATAATATTTAATAACAAAGAGATTCTAATAAACAATCTGCGTTTATCAAGATCTTAAAGTTTTCTCGTAATTTCATATCTTCTATCATTTAAATCCAATAAATAAATTTAAAAAATAATTAAATCTAAAAAATTACGACATGCCAAAAATTCAATACCACAGTTATGTACAATAAATCATCGTTGATGCGTAAACTTCATCGTGTTGAGGGAAGTGTATTTTATAGACGTAAATCCTAATAAAATGAAAAAGCACACGTCGTTCGGTGTGGTAACGAACGTGTAGATCAAAATCCACATGTATAATATCGCTGGGTTTATCCCCCCGATACCGTTCATGAAAGTGACCGCTACATTTATTTATAACAATGGAGTAAACACATTTATTATTTACCACACCGATACGAGATCCTCTCTTCCATATCTCTCGCCTAGGGAGAATTATGCTCAACCAAATACCGCCTAGTTTTCGTTCCTCGGATGTGGTCCACGAGTCTAGGAGCGGCTGGCAATCGATGGCGCCAGACTGTGGGTGTGTGGGCATACGTCAGGCGCTCAGGGTTATTGGCGAACGAGATACCGCAGCCCAGTGCGCGAGTACTCGCACACGAACGAGGGTTTCGTTGCTTGGCGACGGGGAAAACTGGAGCGGCCGTCATGACGGGGATTCGAGAAAGGATGAGGGTCGCCGTACAGTCCGGGTGATCCTTTCCTCGGGGTGGCGAGAGGAAAAATTCGTGCCGCGTGACGCGTCTCACTCAAGTGCGAAAATTGGCGAAAATCGCGACGATAGCACCCCCTCGGCATCACACAACCCTTACAAACCGCGAACTTCGGGAATAATTCGAGAAACTCGTGCCTAACCGATCGCTATAGCCGCGATTGGCGCGGTTTTGACAGGAGTTAAATTTCCACCGTTCGTCCTTCCCGACGTGGTTGATCATCTCGGTGATATTGCCGCGACCAAACGCGAATACGCGATTTGCGTCCGTATTGCGAATTATTATCGTGCTTTCCCCATAGAGATGTAAAACGATGCGCACCGAGACGACGAATTTCAGCAATCTTAATGCAAACGCATTAATACGGTAATGTATTCCGTATCCGATCTTCCGAGGGAAATTGCTTTTCGCAGGCGTCGCTCTTGCGAGTGCGTACACACAGTGTGAATGTGTGCCACCCCGCGAAGACACGCCGCGCGAATCCAATAATCGAGTCGCGGGATTGCTCTTCATGTATTTCCACTTTGACCTTTGACTCGGCCCGATATTAATACCCACGGTATTTTCGCGGGAAAATGAGTCTCGATATCTTGTAGAAGTCACATGTGGGTCGCGACGACGATGAATATCTCCTAAATCTAGAGTACCGCGACTGATGAGAACATCGATCTTGAGGTATCGAACGTACGTTGCAAGATCTTTGGCGTCGGACCAGCGGAAGCGCGAAATATACTCGCCCGTCCGCAGTCGTGTGGAAATTTTCGCGAACTCGTTGGACTTCTGCCCGAGGGGATTCCACCATGGAGTCGCTGTTGGAGGAGGGTGAGTCTCAGGGATGCATGCCGCCTGCGTACGCACCTGCCGACTATACTCCTCCCTCGAGGCCCTCGGCAAAATTGCAAGACGTATCGCGCCAAGCAATTGGACACCGTTAGTAAATTCGCACGGAATTCGCTAATTTCTATGCATGGCAAAACACTGTGTTGGATGCATTATTCAACATTTATTTTCAAAAACCGCAATCTTCTCCGATTCTCCGGAAAACCTTTGCTTATTAAAAATAAAAAACACAAATATTATATTTTTTTTGACAGTAAATTGTATAATAGTAAGAAATATATCTAAATCGCCAAGCGGTCAGACCTGGATCTTGATGGTCAATCAATGAGCTGCGTGTTGACTTGGTTTGTCGGACTCTAAACGCAATAAATAAATAAATAAATAAGATGCGTGCCGACTTAACAGTCGAACTTAAAGACGCAGTAAATAGTCGGCACGCATCTTATTTATTTATTTACTGCGTTTAGAGTCCGACAAATCAAGTCGGCACGCAGCTCATTGATTGGCCATCAAGGTCTGACCGCTTGCCGATTTAGATATATTTCCAAAAATAAAACAAATCTAAATTTGTAACGAGTTGCTCGACTATGATATGTCGCGTTGATCTTTTGGATTAGACTCTCTAATTTACGAATAAATATATCACGCCGAAAATAAAATATTCGGAAGAAGAGCGTTCAATACCAACTACTTGTTTGTTAAAATAGCGTGACGTTTAAACGATCGAACGTGTTGAAGGCATCTATGTATACTCGCATGTTTCTCGTCACATTTACGTTTCCGCTCTCGCATGCGCCGAAGAAAAACTGGTTGAGCAGGTCATAGCGAGGCACACGAGCAACGAGAAAACGGTGTTCCCGATAAACCGCACTTGCCAACCAACAGCCGAATTTCGCATTTACGAATTCACCACCTGCGCTCGTTCCACCTGGCGCGGGTAATTCCGATGCCCTTCCGAGAATACGAGGGTCCGATATTTCCGCATCCGTAACGAATGGCATCATCGACTCCTAACGCGAGCAAATCGAATCCGCGAGCCGGAGATAATCGCACCGTAATTTGCGCCGTGACAGCGACGCAACCACCCTTTGTCCGTTCGTCGGTCGATACGGCGTTTGATTAATTGCGATAATGCCCTCCCGACCGCTCCTCCTCCTCCGGCGAAAAAATATCGCTAGAAAAATAAGCGCCGCGATGATTCGCGGACGTTCAGAAAGCCGGTCGCCGAGCTGACGCGCGCAAAAGCTCGTGAATATTCATTTCCGATCATCTTCCGGCCGCGACGGCGCAAAAGCGACGAGTTAACCATCGAGCTCGCGGCCGTAAACATACTCCGTATGAATAAGTTACGTTCAATTATTGTACACGCGAAATATATGTCGAGTTAATAAAGCGTGCGACATTTCGAGCTGCATTTTGCATGATCGACGCAAAACTCGAATAGAAATGTGAAACTGGCGTAAATTACGTCACGGATGTTTATCGCGACGATACCCGACGATTTCTCGCTCTCGTTTCATTCCGAGAGGACTGAACTCCCGTCCCGTCACGTGGCAAAGAGACACCGTGTCATCTTTAGCTCGGTGTTGAATATCATTGACCAAAGAAAATTCGATGAGAGGGGGGGAGAGGGGAACTAATTATGATCCATTATGCAATGGCAGTTCTGCGAAACGTATCGACTTTCAGTCGCGGGGAATTATTTGCTGCTACACGCGCCATCGGTAGGTCGATAATTTTCCCGACGTATTGATGCGCGTCGGTGACGGTAAGATAACAGGGTCGTGCAATCACGAGATCTGCGATCGGGGCGCTACATGGCGGATGTCATAGGTAAAACGCACGATGTTGTGTCGCGGACGGCGCCGCAGATCGACTAGCGATTCTTGACACGTATTCTTCACGTGGAAAGTACTGGAAAATAACAATCCGAGAAGTTCCTAGGTTACAACGTTGAATTACACGCAGGATACACGCAAGTTGCGTTTGAAATAAAAGTTACACGTCCGCGCGAGATTACGTTAACTCCGTTTCAGACAACGCGCAAATTCTAAATATGATATGCCGTGCACAACACGGAAGATATATTTGACAAATGAAAATTATTGTTCAGAAAATACGTCGTCGTATTTTACTTCTAACGTATACGCGCGAGGATAATATAGATCCATAATGTAGATAACACGAGTTATTAGCCTTCATAAAATGGAGTGTAATAAATATATTCCAATTACGAGTTCATTTACATAGATAATAATATCTGACTCCGAAAACAGAAGAAATAACTAATAATTAATTAAATAATTTTTTCACACATCTCATTTTTATCTTTCTCTCAAGTTATCATGTATGTCTGTGTCATATATTATGTACAAGAGCGCATATAGCAATAAGCTAAAGTAGGACAGATTTAAAGTAAAAAATTGAAAATGTAACACAATTATACGCTCGTAAAGTACAAATATAATTAGCGTGCTGTACGGTTCTTTTTCAGAGTTTTTCTCATAATTATATTTCCCCTTTTAGATACTTAAGATTACAAATAGAATTTTATTTCGATTTTTATTCTAGTTATACAGATGTCGAGTGACGGAGTGCGTCGAGCGCATCTGCACGGAGACGGAAAGGTGAAAGCGTGTCCGACGCACGAACGTGTCTATGCCTCTTCATTATCACGGCGCAACACGCGTGGAGCACATTCCGAAAGAGTATCTCGCGCGGATCTAATTGAATGGCTTAATTCGTCACCGGCTGGGCGTGTTTCGCCAGGAGTTTCAGGGTTTATAGAGCCGGACGTGTGTCGCGACGCCACGCGCGGGCACCGCTCTTTTAATTTAATGCGGCCTTAAATTTTTCACGAACCCCATCCGTGGTGAATTATCTCGCGACCGCGTGTCTGTATGGAAGTCTCTATATTAACGCCGGCCGTCGTGCATCGCACGCGGCTGGCTTAACGTCGTTTTCGGGGTGCTCGTCCGGAGCACCGTTACGCGTGCGTGTTCAGGTACGACCTCATACCTGACGAACATACCGCGGGGTCACTCGGGTTCGTCTAGGCCACGCCGCATTTAGCGCTAAACGCGGTCATGCAAGTCTAATTGCATTTTCGAAGGCTAATAGCAAATTACGGTCAATTATCATTACCGCGTCTTTAGGTGAGGTATTTGATGAATACGAAGAGAGAGCGCGCGCGTCTTTTCCAGGCGTTCCTTGACCTCTTATCTTACATGAACGTAATGTCTATGCGACCTCTGTGTAAGACCTCTGTGTGAGATCGCCATTCAAGACATAAATGCATACAAATGAGACAAACGGAATTCACATTTGGGACATACGTATATCTGAGATTAATATGCAAAATATATTCGGTACCGTATAGGTGTGAAATATGAATACGGAGACCTCGGATTTTAGACAGACGTGTTCCGCCTCCACGGGGACGCACGTTACACTCGTTCCATGAGTTCGTCAAGAACAATTTCTGCCAGCTTGACGGACGGCGAGAAACTTGACTCAATGTTTTTGAAATAAATATTTAGGTGACCCGAGCGACGGGCCTCTTAGAGAAATGTATTTCCCGATGAATTATAGAACGCCTGGATGGAGAGGGATACTGAGTTAGCGCCTCTTTCCTAAAAGTTGTAGTATCATATCTTGAAACTGCATTAGTCTTTGCATTAGTCTTTTTTTTATGTATAAACTTACTCCGTTGCTTATCGGGGCGTTACTCATTCAAATATTAAAACTTATATCAGTGTAGTCATAAATAAATAAATAAAATTAACAAAACTGTGAAAATAAATCTTCCCTTTGCCAGTGATTAACAATCCAAAAAGAAGGGTATTATTTAACGACAAACTGGCTATATAATATCTTTATTTGTGTTAACAACATTTCGATCATTGGTTAGGTTCTGGTCCTTTTCAAGTGCGATAATATATTTCTTTTTCCAACAGCGTTACATGCAAAAGGAAAGATGTTATATTGTTAAATCACGCTACAATTTTATAATATATTAATTTACAACTTACAGAACTACAAACTTAACAAGCATTTAATATCTCAATCAATAGTAGAAAAAAATCTTTATCTAATATTTTTTCTCTATAAAAATAAAATATAGAAATTAAAAATAATTTATCGACTTTTTTAACAAGTTTTGCCATACATTTTTCAACCGTATAAAAACAATAATTTTAATAAAAACATTGTTAATTTAAGTATCAATCAAATAATAATTTGTAATAAATAATATAATAAATAAATAATACAAACAACTAACATAAGTTTATAAAAATAGAAAGAAAGAGGCAGATTATGGTACAAAAGTTTTATTAATATTATATATCATCTAGCGACCTTTTCCATAAATACAAACTGATAGCAGCCTGTTTACAGACCGAATATCTCTTATAATTGCAACGCGATTGCAGGACCGACGATAAATGACGCGGTTCGATGACAGAAGATAATGTTGTTATGGTTGAACATGGTTATTCGCGATGTTCGCGAATATGGGAATACGAGCGCAATACCCGCGTCGCGAACGCAATTGCTCTCCCTGCGCTCTCGTGATGTTGCAATTACCGATGTATCATTGCTAATACAAATTGCATTCCATCAGTGAAGAGAGCGTCTCGCGCTGTGAACGAACGCGTGGAATCGAAGCCCGGTTCCTCCACGAGCGGGTATTATTCAGCCTACATGTTACGAGTTATCCGTAACGCATCACCCGACATGTCGCGTGCTGGCTCGTCCGCGTCGTATAAAAAATTCACGGTGCAACGACCGCTATTTTTCAACTGACCATCGCGACTGCGTATATTGTCTAAACGGAAATAGACTAGTGAAACGGAAGAGCGTCACCCGTAAGGTAATCAGCAATCTCGATGGGAGAGAGGGTGCAAAACCAATAAACATTATGGACAGGCTGATTGCGTACGAACACGCACTTGTCTCTCTCATCTCTATACCGTTATCGATTGTCTTCAACGTGTCCTACAATCTGTGAATTTTCTGCCGATGCAAATTATAATTTTGGAATCATTTTTTCCCGAGATGTTTGAAATGTTGCTTGACATCGCAGTCATTTTGGTGGCTCTGAAGAGGCTCTTCAATGAGTTCACCCGCAGGACGCTACCGAAGTCTAATTATACTGCACCCTTTCAAAGAGCATTCTGATATATTCACCTAACTTTTTTTTGCACGGACAATTTCTCGTGTCCAGGCTCAAAGGCTTTGGTTGGCGCGCAATGATACAGAGCGCTCGTTTCTTACAGCGAGTTCAAGCACCGGACGACTGAATCCCGTTATGTTTTATTAGTGTGTAAAGAGCTGGTCGTTGGTGCGCTTTGCTGAAACGCACTCGACGGTCTCGTTTAACTGATATTAGACGAAAGGGAAATGCGGGGATTCGGACTGCCTCAATTTCAAGCCACAGCAGCGCTGAATAACAGTGCGTATTCATGCGAAGGGATTGCAATACAAGGTCTCACGGTAAACGCATTATAAATGGGAAAAAAATAATAGAATAATGTTACCCTTTTTATTACTCTCGCCTCTTGTTATGTCAATTATGTATACGTAGCTTATATTATGTAGACCGTGTAGGTAGAACGTATACAAATCAAAAAGCTGGTTGACACATTCGACATGTTTAATGCGTGATATTACAACGTCCATGCTAGCACGCTATAAAATTTTAATGGCAAGTTCCGCGAGGCTAGTTGTCGGAAATTGATTTTCCTCCACGGGAAATCAAATGGCGCATCAAATGCTCGCTTGCAATTTTAAAACGTTTAAAATTGAATATTCGGTATAACCGTTAAGTTTCTCAAGTGGGATTCCCATTCGATTAATGCCCATTTAAAATTAACCAGAAGAAAAGTCTCTGTTATCTATTTACATTCGCGAAGGTGGGTGCCTCGATTTCTCGGCGCTGAGCTTCGTCGATTACGAACTCTTTGTAATTTTTGCCCGCGAGGAGTCGGCTTAAGTTTCTCGGAAGAGAGCCTGTCATTAAAATCTCTTGTATAAAAAAAAACGTTACTTCATACCGTTGCATCGAAATCTTATCAAATCACTTAAAACTTGTAGAGTATAATTGAGCGGAGATGTGGTGCTCGTAAAAATGGCACGTATCTTGTTGTCTAAAAATTTATTAAAAGAAAAAAAAGAGAGAGAGAGAGAGAGAGAGAGAGAGAGAGAGAGAGAGAGAGAGGGAGTGGAGAAGAAAAAGCGAAAGAAAATTCTTGCGGAAATCGCAAGTAGATTATTAATAATTTTATGATGCAAAATCGCAATGCATACTCTTTAAAAGTGAATCAGTGTATTATACTTGTATTATACCTCATTATACTTTTCTATTCAACAATTTAACTGTAACAATTTTACTACGTACAACATGTGTATAATTTATACTCTCTAAAAGTGAGTCAGTGTATTATCATTGGAAGATGGTAAATAGTCATTAATGGTAGCAGTTATAAGTATAGCACTGTAAATCAATAAAATTTCACTGAAAGAAGTAGTAATATTAACTGTTTCAATAAGTTAGTAATATTAACTGTTTCAATAAGTAATATTAGACTACTAGAAACAGTGACTTTAAACAGCAAAATCAGTAATGTGAGCTGTTCAAATCAGTAAATTTCAATAGACATACACATCCACTAATAATAGTATAACTTCAACATTATACTCTTCTATTCAACAATTTAACTGTTACATACATAGTATATGTCGTACACAATATGTATTCATATATATATATATATATATATACACATATACACACACACACACACACACACACACACACACACACACACTCTTCTTAATATACTATTACAACAATTTAACTGTTACAATTTTACTACGTATAATATGTATTATATTTACAGTCAAGAAATTATAATATTGAGGTTATACTCCTATTAATTGGTATATATTTGCTTTCCATTTTGTACTATTAGCGCTTCTTTTGTTTAAAACGCGCGACACCGTGTGGTATCGCAGCAAAATACAAAATCATTATTACCGATAGATAAATTAACTAATCTTGCAAGGAAATTTTACTTTCACTTCGTCCATAATCAGTGAGATAAAAGATAAAGAAGCAAAAAATAAGATTTTCTACCGAAGATCAGTGAAATACTCACTGATTATCAGTGAAATCCTATTTTACCGTGTACATTAGTGATATGTTCACTGATTCACTTTTACAGAGTATTAACATTAACTGCGCGCGTAGCATAATGCCCGAATCACACTGGCGATTGGCGATTGCGTTTGCGTCTGCGTTTGCGATTGTTTCTTGACCAATCAGATTGCCAGCAGCTTCCTTCTGGTCAAGAGATTGGTCAAGAGATTGGTCAAGAGACAATGGCAAACGCAGACGCAAACGTAATCGCCAATCGCTAGTGTGATTTGGGCATAAGATGTTTACATCGGTCGGGTGAGATTGATACGGTATCATGTGGTGGAAATTGTCCCCGACAAGTTGGCTAACGAAGTTATTGCTATGATTAACATTACGTACTCGTTAACGCGAGAGGACTTTGATGAAGCCGGGCGTCGCGGATAATTCGTAGACTCTATCGGAAGAGATACCGTGAGAGTCAGGGATCGAATGTAGGGGGAGGACAGACGGCTGAAGAGAGAAACGAAGCGAGGAGGAGGGAAAGACAGAAAGGTCAGTAGTCGGGCAAGAGAATGAGTGCGTGCGTGACGGGCAGACAATGCGACAAAAAGAGTGATTCAGAAAGAGACAGAGGGAAAGAGAGAGAGGCGGGGGGAGGGACAACAGCACGCGAAAGAAGAGTGGGAGGAGAGCGAGAGGAGCGAAAGAGGACGTGAAAGAGCAGGACGGCGAATGGAGCATGGACTGCAACGGAGTATCGTTAACCGGCAGGCACACAAGAGAGCCTGTTCTCCAGGCCTTGCTGGTAATCACACGAGTCGGTGTCTGTTAGTATCGTGCCCGAGCTCGAGTACGAGCGGGCTCGTCGCGAGTCGCGGAGTCGTGCGGCAATAAAAACGAAGCGACGTCATGATCTCCGTGTCGACTATTCATATGGGTGTTCCGTTCTTCAAGATTCAACTACGTGCGCGCCACGCATCGTTGTCATAGTTATCGTCGATATTGTCCGGACGAAGCTTCCGAAGGATACCCAGAGACCTCGAGAGGTACGTTCACGACTTGGGAGGAGAGTTTCAGCGCGAGAGAAGAACTGGACTTGCGATAAATCAATTCAGCATCGACGTGTGAGGGCACCGGAGCAGTCCGTAGATCACTGCAGGGAAACCTTGAAACGGAGCGGCTGGCGAACCGATTCGCATCAGGTGGCACGGTGATGGCGCGTTTTGCGCGAGCTTGCCTTCTTGTTGCAATGCTAACGGTTTACCGACCGCCATACTCGCTCTAATCTAATCAGAACGGGCAGGTTTTTTTTCGGATGACTCAGACGCATATGCTCAGTCTTGTGGCTCAGGCCGAGAATCGTCGTCGCGCGATAAGACGACGTCTGTTCATTGTGAAATCAAACTCTCGGTCTCGAGTAACGTTCGTCGGAACTGTTGTCGTTTTCACGCTTTGTCCGCATGGTTTCTTTTTTCCCTCTTCTCCGTCCCAGGCCAAGCCCACAGGTGTGTCACGGTCGTTATAGCAGATTATAACATGGTTCATGGCTTGGCGCCGTTGCGTGGCGATGGTAGGATCTCCTGGTTCTGCGCGTGTCCGGTGTTTTGGTGCTCTTCATACTGGCGATCGTCATTTTTACAAGACCGCAAACGACTAACGTTTATTTTCCCAATTGTTCGGTACGTGTGTTTGATAAGCGATGTAAAATATTTGGAAACGATGTTCCTAAATATTTGCTACAACATATAATGTTATACAGTCGGTGAGACATACGGCTCCGAGAAAGTTTGTTCAGCCATTTTCTCGTAATATGCGAAAATGTGACCCACATTGTCAGTGTTTATTGACAACGCGCGGAATGTGTTGCTGTCCACGAGGTTGTCTGTACGTTATTTCTAATATTAACAATTCTTCAATATTCGTCGACGAATTGGTGATTTGATAATGTATCGCATACAACCTGATGAATATTGATAATCCTAAAGATATTTTTTTGTTTTGACAAAACACTTCTTATTTTCGAGCGATTATCGACGGATTTTTTTGTATTACATATTTTCGCATATGCAGGTGCGGGTTGCTGTATTATTTTCGCATGCGCAGGTGCATATGTACGCGCGGCTCCTTGAATGCATGTGATGTAAGATGAATGAGGCGATACGCTCGCAATGACAAACGTGTCGTGGCATATTGAATTACGAAAAATCGAAAGATACGAGAATAATGCGTCTTAATAATATTTTCCGTATGACATCGCGGTAATATCGAAAGAACCATTTTAGTGCTATAGCTGAAATTTCGTTAGCCGTTAATAATAATCCAAAGTAAATAAACATGCTAAATAAAGGTATTAAATATAAATCGTAATTTTCAGAATTATATTTGACACACAAGTGTCAAATAAAAATAATGGTAAATATGGCTAAAAATATGCTAATACCCTATCTTTAAACCCACATCATATTAAGATTGGGATTGGACTGAAATTTGACCAATCAGAGCAAAGTTTACTAAATTCAAAATTAGTTTTCTTTATTATGATTAGTCAAATTTCAAAAAAAAAATTCGATCTTAATCTGCAGTCTGATACAGACTTTATATAAGTGACATTATATATCCGGATTTCGACTTTGCTCGCGAGAGTTAATAACCATTGCATGCATGATTATTTAACTTACACCGATTAAATATGCATATTAATTCTGGTTAGTGTTACGTTGTATTTGCAAGCGTTCTTGTTAGAGAATGTACGACTTGTTGCTTATCCTGCATTTTAATCGGAACCTACCGCATTCGATGAACGCAGACAATGCGTTCGAAAGACCAAGGGATTCCCCGCGACGGTCAGTGAATCGTGCGAGAAAATAAAGAACCTTGAATGGGAACAGAGAAGTCTCACTTTGGCTTTCTTAGTTTGATCTTCATATTTCTTTGTTATTCACCCAAAAAATCTTGCTCTATCTTCTTGTTTGCCACAAACTTTACTAATTTGCAGTTCATCATTAATTTAATATAAATTACTAATTTAGTAACGAATAAATAACATGAAGAACTGTTATAAAATTTTGCTGTAACATAATGCAGCTCTCATAAGACTTTAATGTCTTTAGAGAGTTGCGAAAAGAAGCATAATTTTACCCCGCAAAATGTACACGTAAAATTGTGCTTCTTCTTATCCTTTCCCTATCCTTGCGAAAAGGGGAAATAGTAGCTGTATTATGTTAAATCGAGCACATGTAAACGTGCTATCTTCAGGCCTATCTTCAGACAGTTGTGTTGATAGTGCATCGATCGTGTCCCAAGGGGTTACGTGAGTTCGAACTACTACGACGATAAGCACAAGTTCGTACGCGAAGATATAACTCGTCGTGTCAAAAATCCAGAGACGCGTGCGGCTTCGAGAATGAATCGAAGGTACCGATATCCATTTCCGCGAGGAGAAGCCTAAGCAGGAAAGTCAGAGCGAGTTTCATGAATAATTGAAGAACGTAGGATTATCATAATGCGTGAATGACGCCGAGGAAAATCCTCATCAAGGTACGACCTACATCCGTTTACGTTGCTATATAATCCTTATATACCACTATTACTTCTGTTATCTGTCGAGGTTAAGCTTGATATAGAGCAAGACAGAGATTATCTTCGAATATACGTTCTTAATAAAATATACATTTCTTGGAAAACATTAAGAGAATCTGCGAGAATATTTAAAACTTTTATATATCCGAATATTTAACTGTTTGGTTTAAAAATTCTATACATAAATAAATTTTAATAAATTATTATTTAGATAAAAGTAAAATGTATAATTATAATTCATGACGAGAGAATACCTTTTGTCTCTCTTTGTCTCATCTATGAATGCAGTTAAATCGATTATTATATATATATATGTATGTATATATATCTTCATTATCGAGCTTATTAACTACGGTTCTAAATAGGGTTTGTGAAATGAACGTGATATTCAGCTAAATTATATCTTCATGTATAAAGATTGATCGGCCTGATTTGTTATTTGATTATTTGTTCCCTTTCGAAGTGTTACACATGGCTGCAGGATGATTTAACTTTTAAGCCTAATATATCGTTAGTGAACAAACGAGTTTCTTGCGTAATTCTGGGAGCGATCATTTTGCACCTACACGAGAATCCCGGACGTGGTTGGGCGTTATTATTTCATTGAGATAACTCGTTATGAGAGCTTGACAATAAGATTGGAGATTAGTACAGGAAACCGGTATTGACCTTGAAATCAACGAACGTGTTGATCATCCGGTAAATTATGAGGAAATTATGAGGGAAAAAAAAAGGAAAGAGACTTCTAAAGTGTTCGCAGCTTTGCGATTGACGTAGGTACTGTCTGTCATATTGTATCTATCCTCTCATTTCTACACAAGATGACGAGTTGCATTAGTCGCTAGGAGTTATGTAACCAAAACGAGATTAGCGGTGATCTTGTGCATCAAGACTAACTTGTGATAGGCCAATATTGCGATGTATTACGTACATATAGATTCAACATTGAGCTCTGCTTTATGCGTAGTTTTAATAATATTGAACTTCGGAAATCACAAGCTTAAGGCTGTGATTTCACTATCAATCTGATGTTAATGTTTAATCAATTACATGATCTTTTTTTTGGCACTATCTAGGAAAAAATTATTTAGACCTGTTTATATCAAACTAGATCCGAGTGATGTGATCAGATCTGTAGATTTTGTCTGTTAATTGTCAACTAATTGCGTATCTCATGTTATTCGGATTATTGGAAATTACATAAAAGTCCTAATATGCTGAAAAAACGTGTAAATAATGTAAAAAAATAATTATTTTTGGCAGTTGGATAAAATTTTTTAAAAATATAAGATTTATTAAAAATATATTTCAGATCTGACGGTGCTAAATATATTTTTAGCCAAATATATTTTTTGACTTAAAAAAAAAGTTGGATTTGTTCAGCTTCAAGCGACAAGAAAAAAATGTCTAGAAGCTAACCATTTGAATGCTAACGTCGACAGATGCTGGCGTCGATCCATTTTCATTGACGCTATAACGTCATGTCGCTTTGATGTTGAAGTCTAGTGAAAACGTACCCTAAGAGTCCTCGGAGATTAGAAGCTAAAAATATACCTGAAATGCTTTGTCGTAAATGTAAAAAAATAATTATTTTTGGCAGTTGGATGAAGTTTTTTAAAAATATAAGATTTATTAAAAATATATCTCAGGTCTGACGGTGCTAAATATATTTTTAGCCAAATATATTTTTTGGCTAAAAAAAAAGTTAGATTTGTTTAGCTTCAAGCGTCAAGAAAAAAATGTCTAGAAGCTAAACCATTTGAATGCCAACGTCGACAAATGCTGGCGTCGATCCATTTTCATTGACGCTATAACGTCATGTCGCTTTGACGCTGAAGTCTAGTGAAAACGTACCCTGAGAGTCGGAGATTAGAAGCTAAAAATATACCTGAAATGCTTTGTCGCAATTCGGGTAGGCATGAGTGACGAGATGAGGAACAAAGTGGGTCCGCAAGGAAATCGGTCCCATTCGGTTCTACTCGGTATTCCTCGCAAAACGTCCCGTTCAGCTGTTCCTTCTGATCCATAGAAACCCGACATCTAGGTATTTTGTTATATTAAATATGTCGTTCTATCTCAATATTCGTCTATCGCCACATGTTGCTTAAACAATCCGAAGTTACTCTTCCTTTAGCGAATCTGAGACCGTATGACTCTCTTATATATGTTTCTTCATCTTTTATGTTTAATTTTTTACACGTTTTCAACTTGACGACGCCTAGCTCTGAACGCGAGGGCAAGGGCACGTAACGAGTGTACGAAATGTTTCAGGAATATTACAGAGACGCAATGTAGATATCGTCGAATCTATCAGATATCGTGTTTCAATAATGGTGTCGCCAAATAATATATTATTACGATTAACCTTAAACTTTGTTATGTAATGATATTCAGCAAGTTTGTCATCGGAACTAAAATTCTGAGTTTGAAGAGGGGGGGGGCGAAGTTGTGAGTGGCGTGAACAAAGAGATGCGTTCATTCCATGTGGACCGAGCGTGCCGATCTGTTCGTAGTCGATTTTAATCTGTTTCCTTTGTGATTGATCCGATCCAACGTGAGAAGGTGCGATGATTATTTGTTGTATCTGAAGTAGAATTAATTCATGACGTGAACTGAATTTATCTAACGTAAGATTCATCAGCCTTCATGAACCTGATATAATTAAGCTTGATAAATGGTGTTGAACAAATAATTATTAATGTGGAACATAAAGATGGATGTGAGATATCAAATAATAGTCGAACGAAACGTGCAATTATTATGTGTGTGAGTGTGTGACGTCATACCGTATTCATGGACGTGTCTAAGCGTGACTCACGCTTCTTAATTCCTCGAGTGTATAATTAGCACAAGGATCGCTCTAACTCGTCGTTTAGTTGTGGCTTCCATTATTCCGTGCGATTTCCATTTTCGCGAGCGTGCGAAAGATTTGCGACAATGCAATGTGTGGTTCAATGTAAGGTTTTAAGTCCCCCTCTTTCTCTTCTTCTCCCTCTCTTTTTCTCTCTCTTTCTTTCTCTTTTTTCCTCTTTTTTTCTCTCTCTCTCCTCTCTCTTCCCTTTTCTTCCACAAATATCTTCCGTTCCACGTGCTACTCCTATTGGCAGACGAGATTATGTATCCAGCTCACCGGCTGGTAAGAAGCCGGTTGATCCGCAAGAAAAATCCACAACTTTGGGCCTCGGAATTTTTCCACGGAATGCATAGAACCCTCTCTCGAGCGTCTTTTCACCGAAGTTTCATTGAAAAGATATACCGCCGCTTGATGCTCGTAAGTTTTCGAGAAATACGTCTTTCATAACTTTACGGAAACTCTGTTGAATCGTCTACGGGCGATGCCTTTGGATACGCGAAAGTAGATCCCAAGCTGGCAGGCCATCAGCGCGAAAATAATTTGCGATGCCGACGGCTGACAGCGAGATTACCTCTATCGGTGCTCTTTGATTACCGTAGTCTCGGCGGAGTGTACATATACAGCGTAATTTCATTGAGACATGTAAGATAGCGGCGCACTGTTGGCAAACCATATGCAATACATGCGACAAGCTGAGCCGTCTGATATTAGCTGAAATCCCTGGCTAAACCTAAGTCAAATAGAAGAGCGTCCGAAACTGCAAACCCGAAATGTCCCATATCAGGGTTACGCCGATTTGCTCTGTAAACATTTACAGTTTCTTGCACCTATGGGCCGCGCGCAAGAAGTGATGCGGTAGTCGATAAGCCACCCGTTTCCTTGGAAGAAGTTATCCCGGAATAGCCAAGAAGTCATTGCACTTACGCACGGAAAAACGTTTATCTTGTATATAAGCAACGGGAATTGGAAAATAGTATAATAATAAAATATAACATTTGAAAAGAATTACAAAGGCCTATAGGTCACCTGATCGAGCTAAAATAAAAATGTAAAGCTATTTAAAGCTATACAAAAACACTGGGTCTTCTTATGACAAAAATTATTAAAATAAATTAACTAAAACCGTTGTTAAATAAAAATACAATTAAAAATAAATAAAATAAAATGAAAATAAATATAAGAATAAAAAAATAAAAATAACATAATCATCTCGCAAATCAGTTATAACGCTAAGGACGGAATACGGCAAGTTGGTGGTCACTCGTACATTCAAGACACGATCTCCAAGTAAAAAAGTCAAAATTGTATTTTAATTTATTTTATTTATTTTTAATTGTATTTTTATTTAACAACGGTTTTATGTTAATTTATTTTAATAATTTTTGTCAAGTGCTGAAGAAGACCCAGTGAGGTTGAAACGTTCATATGTATTTATTTTGAATAAATCTTAGTCATATGTTTTTGTATAGCTTTAAATGACATTTTTATTTTAGCTCGATCAGGTGACCTAAAGGCCTTTGTAATTCTTTTCAAATGTTATTATTGATATCGAGCGGAATTATTTCCTTAAATAAAAATAAATAATGTAGATTAATAATAAATAATTTGTTAATATAATATAATATGATAAAAAGTAACAATAATAGTAATAATAATATATAATATAATAGTATGATAAAAAGTAACAGTTTATATACATATAATTATATCGCTTAGAGTGATGAGCGTTGTCTTAACGAGCCAAAGACCCGAGTTCAAATCCGACCAAAAATCGTCGGTTTTTATTTGATCGCCACCTCTTGGAAAAAGAAAACGGCAAATTACTGACAATGAGAATATTACAGTAGGATTACTGCGCCACGGAAAGGAGAGAGATTTTACTGTGAGCTAACTTATCTCATGAAACCTCATGAAAATGACGTTCGAAATCGAACAAGGAAAAAGAATAATTATATATTATTACTGTTAATAGTTAATTAGTATACATATAATTATATACGTATACACTCTTACAATTATATAGTTTTTACGTATACATGAATCGAATTTTTATTTTTTTTATTTTTTTTAGTTTAATTAATGTGACTAGGGAGTTCTCCGGAAAAAAGATAATTCCAGTAAAAAGAACCATGTGGTTTGTCGAATTAGTGTCTCATTATTAATTGTTACTGAAGAAGACTTTGTAAGTCGAAACGCGTTTAACCTTTGACATTTACGTGTGATTTCTAATATATCTGTTTTGTTTTATTTATGACATTGTTTTTTAATCTTTCGCTTGTATAAGGCTCAACTGTTATATTATTTATTTGAATTTCAACGAGCTCCACCAATATTGCGAATTTTTATCGTTGCGATTGAGGTAATCAACCCTAATCAAGTTGATTAATCGCCTCGTGATGTTGTTTGGGATGATTAGACGTTATCACGTTTAGTTGGTGCGAACAAAGTTACAGTGTGTTCACAGAGATGCGCTGACTTATTTCATATCGACCGGGTCGAGAAGCGTTAATCCGTCTTATGTCTACATTCTAACAAGTATTCTCTGCAACACGGTATATACATACATACACAAGTGTGGAAGGACAATTTGATTATCGCGAACCGGATTAAAGTTTAATTTCGGTTGCGATCACGTCGATTTTTGATTGATGGCATCTTACCGGCGATTATTAATTCATCGAGATTATGTGATATTGGAGATGGAATTTTCACGCGGTCGTTATAAAGTAGACGTAAAAGCAGTAAAAAAATTAGTACAAAGAATTAACAAATGCAAATCTTTTGCGGAAATAATTTTTACATATTTCTTATAAGTCTTGATAACCTTCGGTTCTTTGAGGATATTATTTTAATTTTTATAGGAACTAACTCGTTGCTTAACCCTTCTTTACTCAGGATAATAAACTAAATATATCTGTAGCATACGCCTTTTTACAGTGGATATATTATATATACGGAAAAAATAAAGTAAATAATGTAAATTTTATTACTACAGCGAAATTATTGCTGCTACTGCATATTCGATGTAACAACGACAAAATTTCGCTATTTCGCTATTAACTATTTTTAAAATTATTCAACACTACAGCAAAACGTATTTGAAGTAGAACAGAAGTCATTTTGTTCTTAAATAATCTGTCAAATTAGCAAAATTATTTTTTAACCTCGATAAAATTAGTATTTTTAAAAGGATGCTGGAGTCATCTGTTTATTGATTTAATGCAATTTTTTGTAATAACTTTTTGTACATATAATATGTTTTTATAGATTTATATACATAATGCTTTGACATAATTAAAGTATATACATTGATACATGCCTGCAAGGTAGATTTTACGTCGAGAACGACAAAAATTAAAAAATTTAAATATGTTTTACTATTTTCTAATACATACACGCACAAATTTTTATGTAAATTTTTTGTTTAAAAAAAATTAAATTAAATGTCTAATTCTTAGAAGCAAACCTTGTTTCTTTTTCTCATCTCCGCATATTTAATGTTTAAAATTTCAAAGGTATAAACTGTAGAACTTTTATGTAAAGTAAATGTATTTAATCTTTTATTGTAAATGTAAGTAAATGTATGTATATTATGTTATAGATTATATAAGGTAAATGTCATTATGATTTGACATTTCCACACAACACATTAGAAAATGGTAAAAACAAATCAAAATTTTTAAAATTTTCTTTGTCGTTCTTTCTCGATATAAAATTCTCCCTGTAAATATGTATTAGTGCATACTTTAATTCTGTAAAAGATTTTCAAATCTATAATTGCAATATATACAATAGTTTTTACAAAAATAATCACGTTTGATCGGTAAAACATACGAATCCAAAATCCCCTTAACAAATCATTGTCCAAACATTGCCATATAATTGTCCGAGATTGAACCATGATTGCATGAGAATCCAAAGATCTTGAGCATTCGATCGTCATTAGTTTTTTTTAGACAGAACGCGTTGCTAGGCGCTCTCCTCTGTTTTGAATCTCGTCGGCAAAACTGTCGAAGAAAAACACTCGAAAAACAAAGCGAGAGCCACATATTGACAATATTGATTGCTCGCTAGCGCAATCACTTAATAATAGCGGTAAGACAAATCGATCAGCTGACAAGCGAATAGGTCAGTTGTTTTCGGCCTTTGTTTCGTTATGCAGAGCTGGAGCTTTAGAATTTTCAGAGAAGTTGGAGATATAAAACCCCACGACTCGGCACCCTCGCGGTCAGTCACCATAAAAATTGTAAGTCCGTCCGCGCAGCGTTAATCGTGAACCGTGCCATAATTGCTTAATAAATCCGTATCGTTGTGTTAACCACGCCAATCTATACATAAAAGGTTACAGACAGTTCTCTATCACGTTAGTTCCGTCTTGCGGAATCAATTCCGTCGTTTGTGCAAATCATTCGCGTTCACACATTAACGCATTCCGTCCATCACTTGCGGACATTAGACTTTATAAAAAATGTAAATGATTCGGTTCCCGTGGATTGAAATCACCAATACTTACAATTAGAGTTACACAAGTCATTACAGTGAAAAAAAAACCGAGCTACATTTTTTATGGAGTCTAATGTCCGCAAGCGACGGACGGAATGCGTGAATGTGTGATATCCGCTCCTGCATTGACCTCCTCGCGAACATTTTGTTTAATAATTGATGAAATTTGCCAAAATAGCATAAAATATGCTGTGCCAGCAAATATGCGCGTATTATGTATATACTGTATATTAATATATACGTAACAATCTAATATGTAATATATTATATAATATATATAATTAATAATAAATATATATAATATATATATGTATATACAAGGTGTCCCTAATTCTGTTACAAGGCAATATTCGTTCATGATACGGAAATACCTGAGGTACAAATTGTTTGATTCTGAGGGACACGTATTATAGGAGGTATCATTTTTTCTCAAGGTCATATTGTTAAAGATTTCTGGGTCATCGATGTTTTTTTAAATGAGACTGCATATTTCTATCATTATAGCGTAATAGTCGAGATCGAATCCAATGACCTATAATACAATGACTCTCATGTGACGTTGAGTAAGATAAAAATCAAAAATTCTAGGGAATGGATGCGAATAATGAAATAAGTACAATAGAAAGATTAGTAAAGGAAAATTTGGTAATTATGCATATTAACTGCGCTCTCGCCAATTGCGATAACCTTGACATATTATATATTGTCAAGGTCATCCTCCCGAGTGACCTTTGGAAGGTTTTAGCTGTCGCTCATTATTTATTAAAAAGTTATAAACAAAAAAAGTTTGAAAAATATAGCAGCTATTTTCAAAGATTTGATGACCATACCCATCATTGCTCAGATTAAAATTTAGGTAAATGAGTCTTATACACACACACACATAATTAAAAAGCTAGATCTCCCACCCCTCTCCCCTGCTTCGGCCCAAAACAAGGTTTGTAATTGTTCTGTTACACATGCGTTTCACATATAATACATAGTCGTTAGCCTTTCAAAATAGCTGCTATATTTTTCAAACTTTTTTTGTTTATAACTTTTTAATAAATATGTAAAAATAATAATACTTCCGCTCGATATATATAAATACTTGAAAGAAATACAGAGGCCAAATAAGAAACGTGATCGAGCAACAACAAGGATGATCTTTTCTTAAAAAATATATATATATATCCGACAAGAGTTAATTCAACTATATTTAAAATGTATACAATGAACGTTTCGACTACACTGAGTCTTCGTCAGCATTAATACAAATTATAAGAAACGTTACAACATTAAAACGTAAAGCCGTTGTTCAAGAATACATGAGTTGACATAAAATAGATAAAAATGTATAAAAATATAACGTTGTAATAATAATAAGGATGAAAACGCACTCATCCCGCAGGTACGACTCGATGGTAGAAATTAAAAACGTGGTCAGATTAGGCGGTCAATAATAAGGACGCATGACGATCTCACAATAGTAGCGTCAAAGTGTAAAAAATAAAACATGTGGTACAACCTTATTCTTCGTTTTTCAGCGAGAATATGTTGGTCATTCGTTGGGATCATGATGTCACTATATTTTAAAAAACAATGTCAACGCCAGAGGTCTATGTCGAAGATGTCTGGGAGACCGTGTTCTAAGTAAGAAGAAGAACAAATGTGTCGCTATACAATAATGTTATAAACGGAAACGAACGCAGTATTGTACAAACATGTTATCAAACGGACAAATTCAACAGTGAAATAAGAAAAAGTGATGAGTTAAAATACCTGTCGAACGCCTGGATCGAATTACAAAATGTGTTGCGGTATCATCGCACTCAGAAGTCGTGCTCAACTTTTTACTACCGTTACGTAGATGACATAATTTTGGCGGCTCCGCGTAACGAAACACAATCAATTCTGAATAAGTTTAATGAATACCACGACAGACTTAAATTTACAATTGAATACGAAAAGAACAACTCTCTGTCCTTTCTTGATCTTAAATTAATTAACGACAATTACACGATAAAGATCGACTGGTTTCAAAAAAGTACATTTTCGGAAAGATTTTTATCTTACTTCTCTAACCATCCACATTACCACAAGATTGGTTCCATATATGGACTAATTGACAGAGCAATTTTGTTATCACATTCTAGTTTCCACCGAAAAAACAGAGATGTGTACAAACATTTTGATCAACAATGGCTTTCCTCTTCATTTTGTATTCAAACATATTAACGCTAGAATCACTACTTTGTCGAATAGGATTAGGCAGAAAAATAGCTTGACTACTTCCGCACCAACTAACTTACAGAAGACTTTCACTATTTTACCGTTTATTCGACCTATTTCAAATGCTATCAACTCAATCATAGACAAGACGAAACTCATGATTGGTTACAGATGTCTAAACCAACTAAGAAGATTTATTTCCCCATGGTCGGGTGAGTTTTCGCGATCTGAGAAGAACTGTGTAGTTTACAAGATTGCAAGCATTGCGACATGTCGTATTGGTCAAACCAAGAGAAAATTAAGTACGCGCATAAAAGAACATAAGTATAACATAAGATTAGACCCATCCAGACACACAGTCTTGTCTGAACACATTATTGATGCCGATCACCAGTTTGACTGGGAAAATGTCAGGGTTCTTGATATGGAATATAATTATCAAAAGAGACTAATCAGCGAAATGATCCACATAAAGAGACAGACACATGCGATCAATTCCCAAAAGATACGGAATTATTAAACGATGCGTACATTGGCCTCATAAATGATCCATCGCTCTCCCCCTTCTCAAACACGTGACAAACAGCGCCCCAAGCCGAATGTGTCACGAATTAGTTTACACTGTTCGTTAATATCATTACTCGTTTTAAACTATAACAAGTTAGCATGACTTCTGAGCGGTGCGATGATACCGCAACACATTTTGTAATTCGATCCAAGCGTTCGACAGGTATTTTAACTGATCATGACTTTTTCTTATTTCACTGTTGAATTTGTCCGTTTGTTAACATGTTTGTACAATACTGCGTTCGTTTCCGTTTATAACATTATTGTATAGCGACACATTTGTTCTTCTTTTTACTTAGAACACGGTCTCCCAGACATCTTCGACATAGACCTCTGGCGTTGACATTGTTTTTTAAAATATAGTGACATCATGATTCCAACGAATGACCAACATATTCTCGCCGAAAAACGAAGAATAAGGTTGTACCACATGTTTTATTTTTTACACTTTGACGCTACTATTATGAGATCGTCGAGCGTCCTTATTATTGACCGCCTAATCTGACCACGTTTTTAATTTCTACCATCGAGTCGTACCTGCGGGATGAGTGCGTTTTCATCCTTATTATTATTACAACGTTATATTTTTATACATTTTTATCTATTTTATGTCAACTCATGTATTCTTGAACAACGGCTTTACGTTTTAATGTTGTAACGTTTCTTATAATTTGTATTAATGCTGACGAAGACTCAGTGTAGTCGAAACGTTCATTGTATACATTTTAAATATAGTTGAATTAACTCTTGTCGGATATATATATATATTTTTTAAAGAAAAGATCATCCTTGTTGTTGCTCGATCACGTTTCTTATTTGGCCTCTGTATTTCTTTCAAGTATTTATATATATCGAGCGGAAGTATTATTATTTTTACATATTTATTAAAAAGTTATAAACAAAAAAAGTTTGAAAAATATAGCAGCTATTTTGAAAGGCTAACGACTATGTATTATATGTGAAACGCATGTGTAACAGAACAATTACAAACCTTGTTTTGGGCCGAAGCAGGGGAGAGGGATGGGGGATCTAGCTTTTTAATTATGTGTGTGTGTGTATAAGACTCATTTACCTAAATTTTAATCTGAGCAATGATGGGTATGGTCATCAAATCTCTGAAAATAGCTGCTATATTTTTCAAACTTTTTTTGTTTATAACTTTTTAATAAATAATGAGCGACGGCTAAAACCTTCCAAAGGTCACTCGGGAGGATGACCTTGACAATATATGTCAAGGTCATCGCAATCGGCGAGGGAGCAGTTAATATGCATAATTACCGAAAATTTATTGTAAAAAGCGTATTTGTTGTAAAAAGCGTTCAAAAATGCAGAACGTATTTGTTCTTGTTTTGGAAGTTGGAAAGAGTTGTGTCGTTGAAGACAATCCTCCGTACACTTAAATGCCATGTGCGATTTTGCTGTTTTTTCTGGGTGTCTGACTGCATAGAGCTTATTAGCACGTCTGTAGTTTCGTTAGCATTCACCTAATACTAGCAACATATCTATGGATTCGTTAACTGCGGCCATTCTTACTCAAAACTTCCTCGATATGAATCTGCGAAATACCGAAGACTGACTAGCGACAATTTTATTTATCGCACCTCTGAGCATTACTCTGTGACTTTCATAATTTGGTATCAACAACCGTATTTTGTTGAATCTAGTATTGTGTGGTACGGAAACTTTTAGTGATTCCATTCATGATTAGACTCAACTAACTTTTGGACTATTTTTTATGGAGGTATCAAAGAGAAAGTCATGTCTCGATTACCTATGACGAAAGAAGATTTAAAATGAAGAATATATGAAGCTTGCGTTAGCGTGACCTCAGAAATCTTGTTTAGAGAGGCAAAATTTTGTAAAAGGAACTATTAGTGTTTAGACGTTAATGGACACCAGTTCGAACATTTAATAAAGTAAAAGAACAAATATAATGTCTTTTATTTAATTTATCATTAATTTCAATGCATTCTACTTTAAGGTTTAAATGCTTATAACTTTTGATAGAAGCAGTTTTCAAACAAATGTTTCAGAGAAAATTTACTTATTTTTCCTCGTAAAATCCAAATATTTTATAGAGGGTTCCATTTGAAATTATGAAGTTACTTCCCGCCCACCTTAAAGGGGAAGCGAAGGCGACTTTATGTTAGCATCGTTAGAAAGGCTCCTCAAATACATGAAATATATAACTTTTTGATTCGACAAATATTTTTAGTTATTGACTTGTAACAGAATTACTGGGATACCCTGTATATACATATATATGTATATTTCCCATTCAACAATGTAACTGCTATATAACATACGTGTCATTTATATTGTTATGAATAGAGAAAATTATAACATTGATGTCATGTTATTTTTAATTAGTGTTTGCTAGGTACATACATACATACATATACATATATACATGTGTGTATGTGTGTTATACAATATTCAGTATATCTAATATACACATATATATTTCAAATCATCAATTGTATGGCAATTCACATTTAATAATTATTTATTATATAATAAAAATATTTATTATATAGAGTAATTTAGCGAGAACGATGACATCATTTGAAATATTTCAAATGAGATAGATTAACAGTTACAATAAAAGCAGGAAGTAATGACGTAATTGTAATGTCTTCGAGAGCCAGTAGCCGTATCTACGATTGTCACTCAACACCATACCGCGTAGCTCTCTTTCACCTTCGTGTTGCCTGGTAAAAACTTCTCTCATGTTTCTTTCGTGACTGAAACACGGAAGTAACATTAACCCACTGCACTCAATATATATTCGTGTGACTTTTACAATGTGTATGTCTCTAGTAATTGTGATAGATTTTCTATCAGTATTAGTGAAAGCCGTTTTCGCGCTAGATAAATCTCATTTCATTACAGAAATATCTGTCTGTGTAGTATAATATAATGTGTAAGCTAATAAATTTATGGTTCGTAAAGATGCTAACAACAAATATTACTATTAATATTAATTATTTGACTTGAAATAAAGAAATGTGGAATTTGGATGTCACTCAAGTGTCACAGATACGCAATTTTTTATATATATTATAATTAATTTCGTTTGTCATTTCAGCTTATTATTTTATCATAAAAAATAATTGTTAATTTATCTCTAATGAATTTGTATTAGAAAACTTGATATATTTGATATACTTCAATCAATCTTCTGAAGTTCTGAACAATCGTAATTGATATGTTTCGCGTGTGTTATCATGAACGATGCGTGATTCTGATCAGTATTGCGACAACAGTATCCAAGCATGCAACTTCCCGAGTGTATTAATCGATCGATATCGATGTGACCCAAGTTTCGTTCAAGGAACGCATTTTAAATAGTAATCGCCATCGAATTGCATTCACATCAAAATCATTGTGTATTTTAACATTTTACGCTTAGGTCAAACCGTGTGTTCAGAATTAAGTCTTCAATCTAAAGAGAAAATTTGAAAATTTTTATTATCTGCAATTTTCTCGGCTCAACTTTGACGCGATGTTTCAATAGAACGATCGGTATTTTCACTTCAACAGGAAAGATATTGCGCGATGCTATTTTTAATCTAACTTGAAGGATTTTAATATATATCGCTACCTCGATAAAACCACGAGCACCACGCACAAAAAAGCATGACTATGTCGCTACTATATATTTATCATATGTTTTATACAATTATTATTGTTGATTATTTTCCTGGATTCGATAAATGCTGTGATAGCGAGTTGATAATGGTATCTCCAATTTTGTGTTTTCGAAGCTGGCACGTCAGAAGCGATAGACTTGTCGAAAGACGACCAGAAGGAAGACGAGCACGATCGTTTAGAGGAGCCAGTCGTCCAGTCGTTGGAGAATCTAGAGATGGGTTGCTGCGGTTGTGCGGACGAGCCTTCGTCCAAAGTGGAACCCACGGTAAAAGTTTTCCCTATGTGCTTGTTAAAGCGGATTCACCTACTTAGCCCTCATGAAGAATTCACTTGAAACTTTGATAGGATACAGGGATAGGTGATAGAAATGAATGCTCAAAACTTCAGAGTAGGTCATCGACCTAAATAAAGAGTCAATCGATGAAAATCAACATTTAACACGAGATTACATAGGATGTTCATGACGGCAGTCATTAATGAATATTATTGGTTATAAGCGACAGATATCATCGGAAAAGAGTTATGATATAGAATTCGATTTGCTGAACATTATGTCGTCGAGAAAATTGCATGTTATCAATCTTACAAAAAAGATATTCAATTGCAAATAGTAAATGTGACCGTATTACGTAACACATGATGCTGAGCAGATATTTCTCTAGAAAAAATTTTGTAGCGTTTTTTGCTATAATCGGATATTGAGTCTTTTATTATTTAAATAGCATGAATGTAATAGTTTTCCGACTAATTGTAAGATTCTCTTGTAAGATTTCTCTTTCTATAATCAAAAAACTGAGAACTCTGTGGCGGGTTACCCCGCTATGGCCCGCCGCGGTAAATCCACCTTAAAGAAAGATCCGCCTTTATGAATGTAGCGTGTTCGTTAAACATAATAATAACGTTACGCATCTACTGAGACGCATAAAATGTCTATGTTTCTCAAACACGCTACTCGAACTCCTCTAAGTTATATAATCATGAATATATATAACTCTCACGAGTTAATCATTGAATTAATCTTCAGTTTGATTTTATCTGTGATAAAGAATTAATTTGCGGCTATATTTTGACGCTTTCATTTCTTTAAGTACTTTTAAATTTTTCACACACATTTAATTTTAAATAGAATAAAATCTCCTAAGTGACTTCAACGTTTGTTTATCTTAACAGTTTTGATTTACAATTTTTAATTTTTCCCTTCTAGACACCTGATAATCAAGGCTCGCCATCAAACTATTCAGATCAGATGTTTTAAAATTTTTCACACACATTTAATTTTAAATAGAATAAAATCTCCTAAGTGACTTCAACGTTTGTTTATCTTAACAGTTTTGATTTATAATTTTTAATTTTTCCCTTCTAGACACCTGATAATCAAGGCTCGCCATCAAACTATTCAGATGTTTTTAAATTTTTCACACACATTTAATTTTAAATAGAATAAAATCTCCTAAGTGACTTCAACGTTTGTTTATCTTAACAGTTTTGATTTACAATTTTTAATTTTTCCCTTCTAGACACCTGATAATCAAGGCTCGCCATCAAACTATTCAGATCAGATGTTTTAAAATTTTTCACACACATTTAATTTTAAATAGAATAAAATCTCCTAAGTGACTTCAACGTTTGTTTATCTTAACAGTTTTGATTTATAATTTTTAATTTTTCCCTTCTAGACACCTGATAATCAAGGCTCGCCATCAAACTATTCAGATGTTTTTAAATTTTTCACACACATTTAATTTTAAATAGAATAAAATCTCCTAAGTGACTTCAACGTTTGTTTATCTTAACAGTTTTGATTTATAATTTTTAATTCTTCCCTTCTAGACACCTGATAGTCAAGGCTCGCCGTCGAGCTATTCAGATCGGATATTCGTAGACCGATCATGTAAAGGACCGATCATGCACCGATTTTCTGGCTGTGATCGTCCTACTTGTTTTGGCGGGTGGTTTCGTAAGTGACGTTGCTCTTTTATCCATGCCACAACGTTAATACATTCGCTAAACATTCTGTAATTTGTGCGTGTAGATCTTCATGATGACGAATGTGGCGAAGAAGGGTGACATTTTCCGCGTGATAAATGGGTACGACGATTGCGGACGCATCTGCGGCCGCGTAACTTCGTATGAAAATAACCCGAAAGACGGTTGCAATGGTCGCTTCGACTACACCAAACGGTCGTGAGTGTACTTTGAAGCATATGTACTAATTGAAAATAAAATTTCCTCTTTGATTATACAATTTATGTACCAGAACTAAGGTTTATGCAAAAAAAAAAAAAATAACAGGATCTATATATTATTTGAAAAAAAATAAATGCAGTATTAACAAAAAAACTAAAATATCTAAAAATAAAATATGTTAAGTGTACTACAATAAATATAATTAAACATATAATCGTTGATTTGATATTGTTTGCTGGGCTACTACATACCGAAAGGTCATGAGAATTGATTGTATTGCTTTCATTAATAACTTATATTCTGTGTCTATTAGATTTCTCGAGATTAATATCGAAACCAGTGGAGTGAAGAAACGTGAGTGTGTGACAAGCTGCACAACGGACGAAACCAAGTTAGTAAAATTTTGACTTATTTCGTATCTTGCGTCTCTGATTATTTATTTACGTGATTAATCTAAATGATAATTAGAACCGCAATCGCGAAAAGTTTCATGCGTCAAAATGAACTCAATCGTTTTTTGTCTCAAATTATTTTCTTTAATGTTAATTTCTCCGCCTCTCTGTCTCACAGAATATTATTTCTGAATCGCTGTATACACAAGAAGGTGACGGAAACTATCAGTTCTATAATAAGAACTCTTCGTTTGGACAGCTTTTACAATGTAAGTCATTGTTTGTGAGAACATTTTTCAAGATTATTTCTTATATGCAAAAATCTAGCTAGCCTTTTATTTTAGAATTCGATTTTGAGTTTAAAAAATTTGCATGATTCGATTTTTATTTTCTATTGATGCCCGTTATATATACATTTCTATACCATTTCCTCAATTTTTTTCAATTTCTATATCATATTTCCTCGTTCACATTAATAAAAAAATAGTTTTCTTATCTTATTTCAGTTTCCGGAAATTTCATATCATATCATCTTGTTCCTTCTTTTTACAGTAAAAATTTAATCTTTTTCTAACATTATTGAAGAGAAAATATATCTATCTTGGAAGAAATGTCATGTACCGTTCATTAAATCGGACAACCATTAAGCTTTATTTTTAAAATAGCTCGGAAATGGTCTGTTTTAGTTTGAATGGTTTATGATGACTGACAACATATTACATTTAAATTAAGCTTCAAAAATTAAATTATCACAAATTTCTTTCTTAAAATTTATTGATTCTTAGTATTTCATTCGTGATACGCTCATTAAAATAGATCAGTTTAAATCAATTAATTCAATCAATTCAATAAATCAATTAATTTAAACTAATAAATAATTTGCAAGTAATATGCGCTGTTTCTTCTTAATTAGCTCAAATAAATAATTGATAATATATCATTTTAGGATGCAGTTACTGATTTGGGAATTGCATGGCGCGAATTGATTTACCTTTTGCTTATAGCTTTGGGTAGGTATTCCAAAAATATATATATAACGTATATGTGTATCATTTACAGCTTTGCATTTCTTACTCTTTATATATAAATGTAATTTTTTTTGACACACACACACACACACACACACACACACACACACACACACACACACACACACACACACACACACACAAAATCTTCAACATTTTGCAAAATTTGATAATATTCCAAGCAATTTGTACAATACAATGCAATAGAAATCTGAAAAATTTAATATTTTGAAATAGATAATTTTTTGAAAAAATAAATAAATTATATTAATTATATTAATAATAAATTTTTTTGTATAATCTTTTCATCTTGTCGAATATGATTTTCACGTATTAAACTTCTGTGTTAAATTCTTATATCACTACTCTCTCTCTGCGCGACACAAAAACAGAGATTTTGAGTGATTGATTACGGCCGACGATTTTTCAGCACTCTCTCTCGGTATCCTGGTGGCCTTCCGCTATATGGTACAATATGTCATTTATGTCGTATTGACCGGCGCAGTTTTGGCTTGCCTCGGTGGCACAACGTATCTCTGGTAAAGGAAATTATCTCAATTTTTGAAAATGAAAAACAATATATTAGTAAAAATCACATTTTAAATTTCCCAGTCTATAAAAATTCCCAAATGCCGAATAAAATATATAAAATATCCATCTATCGTTTAAATCTAGCGAAGCAAGTTTGATCTTTTATGCATAGGCTAGCGTGGTATCAGGAGAAGAAGAGCTTGGAAAAAGGTGAAATTTACCCGGAAGATTCTAGCGTGGAGCCCTACTTCATCTACGCTATTATTATGTCGGTCGTTGCTGTAAGGAAAATCGCTATACCCGACGTTATGTTCGCGCAAATTTTGTGAATATATACATATACGTGTATACATGCCCGTAGGTCATCGTACTTCTGGTGATTCTGGTGATGAGGAAGAGAATCGAACTGGTCATGCAACTTTTCCGGGAAGCGGGTAAAGCTGTGTATTCGATGCCGGCGTTGCTGTTTCAACCAATTTATGTGAGCATATCTCGTTTCAATTATACGAATCTGGTTCACTTCATTTGTGAGTTGAGCTTGTGAATAAAAATTCTGTTTTCAGACATATTTGCTGATCGGGTCTACAGTAGTAGCGTGGGTCTACTGTATGTTATGGATCGAAAGTGCCGGTGACATGTACTTGAATAGGAAAAATCACATTCATTTCAAGAAGGATGGGTTACTCATTGTACGTTAGCATATTTCTTTATCGACTGATAAGGATTATAGTTTTTAGAAATGAAATATTCACATTTTTAGTTATCCAGTAAAATCTAATAATAATTTTTGTGAATTTTGTTATACGCATAATGTATAAAATTTGCTTTTATGCTCATGATATATCTATAAAATTCACAAAAATTCTTATTAAGCATAAGATATGTCTAATATCGAAGATGTTAAGCTTATTTATTTATTTATTTATTCTGTATTGTACACGTCTCATTATTTATTTTGATTTATTAAATTATAATTCCTTTTATGCCCCTGTTTAATAAATGGAATTAATTTAGGCAACAAGATGGTACAATCTGTTTTTATTCTTCGTGGCGTGTGAATTTTATTTGGGTTGTCAGCATATGGTTGTCGCTTGCGCTGTTGCTCGATGGTTTTTTACGAGGTAAGATCTTTAATATATATAAAAAGTTAAATAAAAAAGCAAATAGCGCAGCTAAAAGTAGATTGTTATATATAAGAACAATAAAATGATTTTTTTAGCTGTGATAGCTTTAATGGTGCTTGAAATATTATCTGTTAATATATATGTCTTCGTGAAATTGTTCACAAAGTGTCATTAAATTTCTTATTAATAGTCTTCTGTTTATATATACGATGTGTAGATTGTATTTTTATATTGCATAAATTTTATAGAAATTGCACTGTAACTGGGACAATTTTGTAATTTTAACAGGGACAAAAAACGTCTTTCTTTACCAGTGGTAAAAGGTTTTGGATATCTTATAAGATATCATATGGGTACTGTGGCTTTCGGGGCTTTGATAATAGGCATTGTTCGGGTGATCAGAGCCATGATCTCCTTTGTTCAAAAGCATCTAAAACAGTACGACAACGGTTTCGTGAGAGGAATACTATGGTGTTGCCAATGTTGCCTCTGGTGTTTCGAGTGTGCTCTAAAATTTTTGACTAGGAATGCTTACATCGAAACAGGTAATTGTGATGTATTTTATCCGATGACTTAATTTGAATCCTTCATTTAATATTATAGAAATCCGTTTTTCATTTATCGAATAATGTACAATAATTGTAGAATATTATTCAAATGCTCTTTGACCGCGAACTAAATTTAATGGTAAGATGTATTAATCGCCAATCGGTCAAAGCCGGATCTTAACAGCCAATCAAATGAGCTACGGGTCGACTTGGTTTGTCGGACTTTAACGCAGTAAATCACCAATTTTTTTTTTTTTTTAAATCAACATCGATTTTAATTTTTGGTGTTAATAAGTCCCATCCCTAAATCTGATAACGGATTTATTGCGAAAAATATTACCTCAGCCAGGATTCAAACCTGGAACTCCCTCATTCCGTGCGGGCGTCATACCAATTCGACCACCGAGAGATGTGATAATATTCGTAGCACCGAAAATTAAAATCGATGTTAATTTTAAGAAGTTAGTGATTTACTGCGTTAAAGTCCGACAAATTAAGTCGGCGCTTGATTGGCTGTTAAGATCTGGCTTTGACCGATTGGCGATTAATACATCTTAATACATCACCGTTAAATTGTAGAACAATTGTAGAAGAAAAATTTAAAAAATTTTAATTGATTGATACTAAAAGATTATCTTTTTTCAGCCATATACGGATGCAACTTTTGCACAGGTGGAAGAAAAGCGTTCCAAGTCTTGTCCAGCAACATTTTGCGAGTGGCGGCGATTAATAGCGTCGGTGATTTCGTACTATTTCTGGGTAAAGTCCTCGTCGTCACTCTTACGGTTGTTTCAGGAATATATTTGATGCAGGTACAGGTAAATTAATATTATTATCGTATTAGTTTTATATTTCAAGAGCTTTACTAAGCACTTTAGTTTTACTCCTTTACAGAAAAAGGAAGGACTTACTCATCCTTGGATACCAATCACTCTCGCGGGAATATTTGCATTCTTGGTCGCGCATTGCTTCATATCCATTTATGAGGTGAGTGATATATAAAGTAAGAAATCTAGTAAATTATTATATTATTAAATAAGAAATTTAATAATAAAATTATACATTATTAAATAATGTAATCTCTATGGAAATAATAATTTTTTGTAGATGATTATCGACACGATATTTATATGCTTCTGTGAGGACTGCGAGAAAAATGACGGCATCAGCCGACCTTATTTCATGAGCCGCGGTTTAATGGTTCGTATTAGCTGTAATGGGCGCATCATTTCTGGATAAACTTTTGAAAACCATTTACGCTTTATGTATATATTTATTTTACGGTGAATGTCTTAAATGATTTGAAAATAAATATCCTTAAATAGATTTACCGATGAGAAAAATGAAGGCATAAAAACTAAAATCATATATATAGTTATATATAATTATTTTAATGTAACAGTTCTGAAAACTCAGAAATTTCGACGAAACTTTATACAAATCTTTATTTTATATTGAAATGAAAACTCTTAAAGAGGTTTTTGACGATTCTTATGAGAAAAATTTCTTAAAAAACATAATTCTACATAATTCTACATTTCCAACTTTTCACCAAGTTATTTCCATTGTTGTTCGGTACCAGTTTTTAACTTTCTACTTTTTGTGGATGTTCTATTTAAGCTTTTAAGAATTAAGAATTTTAAGCTTTTAAGAATTTTAAGCTCGGTAAAAATCCCTTTAAGGATATTGGGGTTATTCAAAATTTTCACCGAAGAATATGTAAATAAAGTATAAATGGAAGTTTATCCTTTCTTAACCCTTACAAAAAATTGTGAAAGAAATATCTTGTCTTTGTATTTAGGAATTCGTGGAGAACAGCAAGAAAGCTTTGAGGCAGCTGGAACAGCAAGGTGCGGCCACATAACAAGTGTTAAAAATTAGCAGATTTTCTTTTTAAAGAATGCATTGTGAATCGTTTCGACAATTTTTTTGGCCAGTGTAATGATCGATATAGAACACGCTGGAATTTTTTAGTCTGTTATTGAATGTTTCTTTAATATGCATCTCCGGGAGATAATCGAAATTGCGAAAAGGGACAGAATAGCTTCCTTTCGTATACAAGCTGCCTTCTCTCGGCATGCAGCACAGTTATCGAATTAATTAGTTAACTAAAAACTCTCGATTAAAATTCGATATTAAAACGAGTAACAAGGAAAAGTAGACTTTGAAAATGAAACGCATTATCTCTGTGCGTTATGTAACATTTAATTAATAATTTAATACACATTATAAATCGTTTTTATAAATCGTACGATTTGTAATTGGTATTAAATTATTAATTGAATGTTATATAACATTAACAGCTAATTGCGTTTGGTTCTCAAAGCTCACTGTTAATTATTCATCGAAGTCATTCCATACCAAGCTGGTAATACGCACAATCGAAACGATTGTTTCGATCAATTCACAAGGGACTGACTACATTACAAGGAATGTTACGAATTCATTCTATTTTCGAAGTTCCTATTTCTAAAAATATTTTTTTATATGACAAGATAGCTTTATAGATTTAGCCGAGATAAGTAATGCTCGCACAGTTGTTGTAATTACGTTAATTTGGCAGCCCTTACGATATGTACTCTCTTCCGTCTGAAGATTAATGAACAAATTAATTTATAAGACACCTTCTATATTCTAGAGTATAAGTTTACACATAAAGTTATATCGTTACGAATGTACTCGTTTTCCCCTACTGTAAATATTTCTTTTTTTTATAAACAAGTGCCTCTAATGGATAATTTTTCATTTTGATATGAAATGCTGTAATGTAAGATATAATTAAACTTTAATACCAATATCATCGTCTTATTTTGAAAGAAAAATATGTATAAAATTAATATTATATTGTACGTTATCAACGAACAAATAATTCACAAATATAAAACTTTATGACATAAATCTACTAGCAAACTTTATGACATAAATCTACCGACGTTTCTTTACCCCTTTCAGAAAAAATGTTGGGAAAGATAATACTGAAAAAAAGAGGATGTAATGGGTGAAATACGAGAGCCTCTTGGGGCAAGTGTTAACTTTATCATTTTAATTTATTTCATCTGGGCACACAGTGCATGAACGCTCATGCTTGGTTTACAGATCTCGTGTTATGCCGGTTTAGCAAAGTGGTGTGTCGTTAACACTCAGCTGGCAGTAAATCAGGGTGACGAGTCGGACTACAGGGGGGAAGAGGGAATAACGGGAGGGTGGGCTTTGGTCTGTTCAGGCCGGATAGACGTTTAGGACGAGTGATAAGAGTAGACCGTTAAGAAAATTCTCTCTCCGTATTGCGGTGCGACGCGTATTCGAAACAGCGGTATTAACTCGCTAAAACGGGGAGGATGGGCGACTAACACGAGCAGCGCAACAGCGATAAAGCCGGCAGAAGATTCGTAACGGAATCAACGCGTTCGATGTGGTACGTCAGCTTGCACTTGAGTTTTCGCGACATACATATGCATATGTGCGTGTATTTTATCTGAGGAAATCCAGTTCGGTGGACCGGCATTTTCCATATTGTAGCACGAAAAATATCTCATTCTCTCTTTTCCTCTTACTTAATCAATAACTCTCTTAGGATAAATCGGGTTTTCCCAGGATGCAGGAAAATGCCAAAGATATGTACATGGAAGAGACACTTTGCTCTATTTGCAGCGCCAGAGTATATATATGTATATATATGTATTGTTCGAGTTACGCGAGAGATGCCTTCGTTTTTCTTACATAAATGTAGGACCGAGACAAGCCATACGTAACCTGGGGCACCACTAAGGGGTACACCTGCGAGGAAATCCTTTTTGAGCTTCGCACCAAACAATTCTCTCGTCGTCGATTACAATGACAATAATCTTCGCCCGATTGTTCGTAACGGAAAGACTCTTGTACTCTATAAAGTCCTATCATTCCCGAGACGTTGCTCTCTCTCACACACACACACACACGCATACACACCGAAATAACGTTAATGCCCATGTGTACACCGCGATTGTTAGCTCCGAGTTTCCGAAAGTAGCTCCCGAGTTACTGAATGCGCTACGATACAGGGTGAAAAAGATAAAATCGGATCCTTAAAATCAACGATTACACCGACACAAGGTACTTGGCTTTGTACAACTTTGTATTGCACTTTGTAGCTAGCGCAAACTTAGGTCTGTGAATCTTATGAATTATTATTTTTGGTCTCGTTAGGTCATCGTCATCGTGCGACGCGCAGGTAGCTGGTAGTCGAGATATCATCGAAGTCATGCGGTATTCTCAGTCTTTATCAAAGAAGTCCGACAATCAACAGCTTGCGGACAGCCGCGAACCTAAGGACAAAAATGAAAAAAACGCGACAGCAAGGGAGGTTTGTCGAGCAGCAGCGAATAACAACGTTAACATCATCATCTTATATTCGAGCCTCCTCATCTTACACATCCATCCTTAACCCTTTGCTGACACCGTGGGGTATCAAGAGCCCCAGGCAAGTTCTGCCAATTTTTGTCTAAAATTCACTTTATTTCTCCAAATATATACCTTTTTTTCAACAGTCACTGTCAGACTATTTTTTTCTGAAAGTGTTGTATCTCAAGAGTGTCCAGTTAATTTTTTAGCTTTTAATATAGAAAAAATGGAAGTTTTGAATTTTTAAGTGAAAATAGTAATTTTTTCTTCACAGTCACTATTAAATTTAATCAAAATAACTTATGACACATGTTAAAACAAGTAAAAAGAATATCTGAGAATTTTTTCAAGTAAAAAACGTCAGTAGCTTCCTCGCAGCAAGCATTTTTATGCCTAGGGTCTCAAACGGCCCAGTGTGTCAGCTATGAAATTCTGGAGAAGTGTGCCATTTAAGGGTTAATCGAGTAATATCGCACATATGAGACGGGGGAACTAAACAATGCATGAACTCGTGAAAAACTATCTCGGTGCTTGTCGAGCGGCCAGCACTCGATCGTCGAGATTCGCAAATTGATTGAATTGAGGAATGAAAACTAAAGGGGGTGAATGAGACAAAAATGATTAGATGACAGTATTGCAAAAAAGGAGCACTTATATCGCAACGAGAAAAGATAAAATCCGATGAGTTTCCGCCACATTAATTAGAAACACTCCTTAGTTTACAATTGCAACGCGCTTTTAAGTAGCGGACAATCATCATTCGCGATGATGACGATGATAAAGAGACGATGACGATGACGGTATCCGTCCAAGCGACCGTTAATACGCGGCGCAAACACCCGAGGGAATGAATGATCGAAGAAACGTCGCGACGTGCTTAACCGGCAAGCACGTTCAACAGATTCTTACATCTATTGTCCGCCGATTATTTAGATCTACGAGACTGGATCGATGAAGGATGATTGCTATTATCGCCTTACCCTTAAGCTTCTAATATCTGCGCGCAGTATTACGTACTCGGTGAACTTTACGTTGCGCGCCGTTTGTTGAAGAACACTTCTACTTCCGCACCGGGTTTAACGTATACAAATATCGCGGAGCGAGTTTCTCTCCCTTAATAATCGTAATAATCTTTCTTCTCATTTAGAACGCAATTCAGGCTACCGTTGTGGAACATTCGCATTTCTATCTGATGTTAATTTGCGTTAATATATGTATATATATATGTATATAATATATATATGTATATAAATATAGTTAACCGCCATTTGGAAACTATCTGTTCTTCGTCTTAATAAGTTAGGAAGTTTTGTAAAGGCAATGATGTATCAGTATAGGGGAAGAGAGAGAGAGAAGGATGAAGGGATCGTGTTAAAGAAAAAGGGGAAATCGAAAGGAAACTAAAACGAGGAAGACACTTTTTGCACTGCACAACTCCGCATCGATCAATCGCAAGTTCCAATCGTGGGATTGCCGTTTGCGATGCATTATGCGTTATATCGTGCTAAGTTTTTGCATAAATATCTAGAGAAGAGAGATAATAAACAAAAGTAGTGATAATGATAATGGCAATGATAATGATAGCATGGAGATGATATTGATCTCTCGCAATAATAATAGCGACTGTAATATTAATAGCGGTAATAGTAGTAATAGTAGCAGTAGTAGAGTACTAGTGGTAATAATAATATAGTAATTATAATATTATTAATAATAATATAATAATAATAATAATCATAAACTCTGCAATATTTAATACATTGTTTGTTCACATGGACTAGATACAGCTCTCTCAAAACGACCGACAAATCGGCCCGCTCTTCCTTTCTCTTATTGTTGTCTTGATCCCTGTGCTCTACAGATCAGCGGGGATATGATGTGATCAGTCAAGATGGCAGATCAAACCCACGTAATCTTTAATATCGTGGTTAGTGATTACCACACTCGCGCGAATATATTAGTTGCGCGTTTTTAACTTAACGTAACTTCGGCATCAGCGAGGAACAGATCATACCTTTATAGAAATATTAATTACGAGTACACTTTATACTCTCTGAATTGCTTATAAAATGGTTCCTAATACAGATCTGAATACTTCGATTCTGCAGGTAGAAATCATTAATTACTGTTCTCCTTAAGGTCATCAGACGCTGTTTCGGATTACGATTTCTTAAAAGAAAAAGAAAAATATATCAGATCTCTCAAAACTATAAGAATATTTCTGTATCGACAAAATAACTCGCTAGAAATTATACGCAGTATCGAAAAAAGATTGTCGCGAAAGTAGTCCCACGCGGGTACATGCCACCTAACTACGCTACTGACACCAGAACGAACCTGGCGGTACTCATCCGCGCTCATACGTGTCTCTCATCTTATCTTATATACCGCGTATCTAAGCGGCTCGAGTTCTCTCCCTCTTTCGAGCGGAAGCGATTTATCAACAAAGGCTACAACACTTGGAAACGTCTCCGAGGTGAATGTGGCACACGTTGGGCATACCGGCGCAGCCCTTACCGACTATGTTCTCCTGCACGAGATGCGAGAGGCCTAGATTCTGATTGATGTCACCATCGCTACCGCGATGCTGCTTCGTCGCGGCATCACACCATTGACGACGTTCTCGCCACTTGTCCTCGACCAGCAGCCTCGATTTAGGCGACGGCGGACTCACGCGGTCGCGAGTAATGCTGCCGCACGAGCGAGCTTTGTAGAGGCGTCCTTTGCCGAAGATACCCGGCAGCGGTACGCAGAGCTTCTTGTGCACGGCGAAGTAACGGCTCAACAACCGAATCTTCCTGCTCTTACACTCGTTCCGGTTCATCGAGCTATTACCGCGATTCTCCTTGTCGTTGCACGTAGCTTGACTCGCGCACTTATGACGCTCGTCACTGGCGCCGCTGACCGTCTGACAATCGTCCGAGTGCCGTTGACAAGCGTTATTCTTTCCATCGGGACTGCGAGCGGATTGTTTTGTGCCTTGAAGTATCAGGGATTTTCCAGCGCTGAGTGACCAGCTCTGCAACAACCTCGCTCCGAGACCTTTCGCTTTCTGTACCGTAGTGGTTGCCATTTGAGACACAGGTGGAACAACATTGTGCTGAGAAGCCGTGCTATTTTGCGACACCGATGACGACGATGAGGAGACGTTTTGCGTGCCAATTACAGTCGAATTGCGCGATACGTGACAATGATTGTGACAGGAAGAGGGTGCTTCGGCCTCCTGGACCTCGGTAATACGATTCAATGATTGGCTCTCACGCAATCGCGTCTCGCCGGCTCTTCTCCTACCAGCACGATGTCTCCTGCCAAACATTACCTGGTTCTCGGTGCACCGATGCCGCCCTCCTCCGTTCGTTGTGTTCGTGTTCGTCGTGTTAGTGCCGCTACCATTGTTGTTTTGATTGCTCTCGGTTGTCGTCGGCGTATCCGTAGTCGTGTGCTCGCCATTGCTCACCCCGCTCCCCCCTCCGCCAACACCACCTCGTCCGCCGCCGCTTCCTCCTGGATCCTGCGAATCGCTCGAGTCGTCGTGACTGTCGCGCCTCGGAGGTAAGGGCTTGCCTGTGGACGCGCCAAGTTTGTGTGCCCTCTTCTTTCTGTTCTCGCTATCGTCGTCGCTGGCGTCCGAGCTCGAGCAGGAGGTCGTGCGCGTCTTATGGAACTTGCTCCTCCGTTGCTCATACGTTGTTCGTCTAACGACTCGGCATTTAGTCGTCGAATCCCCGCATTCTGTGGAGTTCACCGACGTGTGTGTGCCATCCCCGTCCTCCAGGATTTCATTGAGCGTGAGTTGTGTTGCAGACGAGTTACCGCTAGGCGACGGCATTGTCTTGTACTTAGGTGTTAATGTCACTTGATTATCGCTAATCGGGTGAAGAGGTATCGAGACAGTCGACGATTCGTGTAGTGTTTTAGTAGTCGTCGTCGTCATCGTCGTCGCAGGTACGTCGGACGGTTTTGAAGAAATCACTGACGACGACTCCGTGAGCGGTACGCTGAACCGATGGTGTTGAGCACCCATTCTCCACTTGTTCGCCGGTATTGGTCCGGTTGATTTTAGACACTCCGTTACCGATTTGGGCTTGGCTTCCGTGCTAGTGGCTTTTCTAGTCGCCCATCCGGCTGATGGGGAGTTTGCACCACTCAATCGGTTCTTCAGGTTTTCCTCGCACGTCATGGTAATCCGCGGAGTTACGGAAAGTTTCTCCAAGAGTATGTTACCCATTTGGACTTTGTCTGTCCCTTTCGGATGCACCGGCGACGAAGTCTTGTTATCCTTCTCATTTCTCGAAGTCTGCTTCAGTCTTTCTCCCCTGTGTGATGATTCGGCAACGGTATCCTCTTTTTGATGCGGATGCCGTTGACTCGATATGGGCTTCGTACCGGTGTGCTTCTCCGGAAGCTGCGATAATCGCTCCTGCAGAATATGCGAGAGCTTCCCCTCGGAACGGGAACCGCGACGGTTAAAGGAATTTAACGCCGAATTACTGCCACGCTCGTCTCGGCCGGAACACGAGGACACGTCGTCCTCATCTTCTTCTTCTTGAACAATACTACACTTGCGCGAACGTACATTCTGCAACGAGAACACATTTTTGTTTTCCGTGTGAGAAATGCTATTCAAACACTTCATTTGTCTTAACATTATATTCAGTCACACATTAATCGAAGTCTTGACGATAAACATGCGATACACACCTGCGGTACATCACCAGGTGTCCGTGGCACGGTCAATAGCGACTGGTTCGTAGTATTCAGGGAATTCTCATCCGTGCGTAGATTTGTTGTTAGATCATTTTGCCGACTGCATAAAACAGCGCACATTATATTAGTGATTTCATTGAAGACGGTATGCAGCGTGAATATTTAGATCCACCACATCTTATAAGTGAGTCACAGCAATACTAATGGATGATTCAGTACTTAAAACATACTTTGAGGAAACGTCGAGAGCTTCTGGTCGAGTTTTCTGCATCTGTTCTTGTCGATGAGCACGCAACTTCCTCTCAGCCAGCAAGAAATACGTCGCGGTGATGTGGTTGTACTCGTTTTTGTCAAGCGCACTGTAAGAAAGTCCATAATGAGAATGATCAGTAAAACGTAGCGCCGAAGACGCATGCTTAAAATATACTAACACGCAAAAAAGGCACGATCAAAATGGTCAAATCTCTTCCTAAATGTCTACTCACTCCAATATCTCTTCCTTGGTAGCGATGTTACCGTTAACCATTTTGGTAATTATGTGATTGTGATGATCGTCGGAGACTTGTTGACGTGACACGAGCGGCAGCGTCTCCATCGTATCCAAATCGGAACCGATCGCTAACCACGGATCTGTGGCAATTTCTTCAAGGGACGCTCTACCTTCGGGTTCCCGCACGAGCATCTTCGCGATCAGCCGCTTGCAACCGTCGGACACGTGCGACGGAATCGAATACTTGCAGTCCATAATCATCGTTAGCGTCTCACTGTCGTTCGCCTCTTGAAACGGTGCTTGACCGCATACTAACATGTACAGTATTACACCTAACGACCAAACATCTGCAAACAAATTAAAATAACAAACACAGCCCATCGAAGCAAATAGCAGTTTTACTTTTATTGTATTTAAAACACGATTTTTTCTCTTGAATTTAGAGTTTATTATTTCTTGACAAAATTTGAAAGACGTTACTTTAACATTAATTCTCTCTATCGCTAAAATTAGAAGTAGATAATAGAATCTTAATAAGATCATCTTTATTATTAATTATATTAATTAATGAACTTACCTACTGCGGGGGCATCATAACTATCGCCCAGAAGTATCTCCGGAGCGGAATATGCTAACGAGCCGCACGAAGTCTCGAGCTTCTGACCAGGACAGAATCTATTGCTAAACCCGAAGTCCGTTAGCTTCACCATACCAAGCTTCTCAAAGAATACAACATTCTCGGGTTTTAAATCTCTGTGCACTACGTGTAAACGATGACAATACGATATGGCCCGAACTATCTGCCGAAAGTAAGTTCTGGCCACCTGAGGTAAAAATTCAAACGTTATAATTCAAACAACACGCTCGTCTCGCCTATAAGTATTATAATTATCCTATAATTTTAGAAATTTAGTACAACGTATACAACACTTAGTAAGAATAAAAGAATTTTTATCAAATTAATATTTAATTCGAATATAACAATTTCTATACACTGTACAGCTATACAATGTACAACAAATTCATAGCAACTTATTATACATTCAAAAAAATTTATGTCCTCTGTTCGCGCGGTAATTACAAGCCGATAGCATATAATAAAACGACAATAGCCGTGCAACAATACCTCTTCACTGAGACCGCTTTCGTGACGCATGATGTAATCGTAGAGATCCCCGCCATCGCCGAGCTCTAGAATTAAGTATAGCTTGGTCTGTGTGTCTATCACTTCGTACAACCGCACCACATTAGGATGCTGCACCAGCTTCATACACCGCACCTGCAACACAGACGGTTCGCGATCACGATGGATAGGCAAACGAAATTGGTTTCGCCTGAGGGAATTAAAATTCAGGGGTCAATGATTTTCGTCTGTTATCTAGTTCCATCATTATCTCGCCGTAACGAGATCCACCGCTATAAAGTCTACCTATCTGCGGTCAAAATAGCCATCAAAATGACATTACGCGAATCAGGATGCTATCAATGACTCTATCATTCCATGAGGACATCAAATAGGTGGAAAGTATCTCTAGTTTGAGGCAAATGCACAGTCACGAGCCGTGCAAAATAGAAACAAACAACAGTCAGAATATTATTAGAGTTCTGTCTGTCATCTGAATATGAAATCTCACTTGGAACAAGAAATAATTCTGAAACAACGTGACTTCGTGTCAAAGAAAAAAAACGCAAAAGGAGCAATTTAAAGATTATTTTATAGACTATACTTCTCTCTTCTAAAGCCGGACTTAAACGGCTAGGACGCGTGGCTCGGCCATTCTTGTTCTTTTCAATATGTTTGTTTTATGAATTCTCTCTTTTTTTAACTTGTCGATAGGCTCGCCGAACCACACGTCGTTTATCCACACCTTAATGTTTATTTAAGACACTTTCGGTAAAACAACGTTTCCTTCGTTCGGTTTTTTTTAATAAACAGTGAAAGATCAAACCGTCGTCGAAGAACTCGAAACATACCGTGACAATTCGACAGAATTGGCACTTTGTGAAATCACAATTACATTTCTCTCACCTCTTGGAAGAGATGGGCCCTCGAAACCTCGTCGAGCTTGTTCTTATCGATCACCTTCACTGCGACCTTTTCACCGGTGAAAACGTGTCGTGCCAGCTTCACCACGGCGAAGTGGCCGCGGCCAAGAGTCTCCTCCAGGTCGTAAAGTCCGGCGATCTTGCCATCGTAATTGCTGTATCCCACTCTTCGATTCATCTCGTGCCGCTGCAATACACATGCAGTAGGTAAAAGAAAGAAAATATTGCTTATCTAAAAATAACTATTATTAGATTCGTCCTATATACGAAATCCATAAATCAAATCTGACACACGTAAGAGGAAGATGGATGTTTATCAGGTACTAATGTAATTCTTTTGTGACAGCTATTTATCTTCCACTTGCGATTTTCGCAAAGTTGAGATTGCAATAGGATTATATACATTTTAAAAAATTATCGCGTTCTACAAATTAAATGAGCAGAGATTGCTTCGTAAAAATTTATTTATTTAAACTGAACGTTTCGTTTGCGTGTATTAGTTTCTAATTTTTTATCTATTTGTTTGTTTTTTTAAAGTGTTTTGTATGCTTGCTCAATGCATGACAATATTCAATGGATAAATGGGAAATCGACTTCTGATCGATCGTTTAGAAATGTTCAACGACAGTCGTGTAAGTAGGAGTCCATTCCGCGCGAGAAAGAGGTCACTATTATTTTTAGCGCTTAGTAGAAGCAATAATTAATCGCTTCGCCATCCGTGGACGTGGCGATCGGCAGCGGTAAAAAAGATATGCTCGTAGAATGACAAGAGGCACTATCGCTTTGGAAAAATACTCGTGAGTGAGAAGCTAACGGACCAAACACATGCACGTTTGACACTAAATATAGTTATCCGATTTAAACTTTTACTCTCGCAAAATGAACAAAGTAGCCCAGAATGTAGACGGAGTACATAGAAATCGTGCATAATCCTCGACCAATTGATTTTTCCTCGGTGAATATCGGATTAGAAGAGAAACTCGAGTAACTGGAGCGCGAGAATCGTCTATCGATTGTATCGAGGCAGGATCGCTTATCGCTTACGATCGTTCGCTTTCCGAAGGATCAATGATTTAAAAAAAAAAGAATGCAGTTAAACGTGATATCTCTCACTCTCTTCGCTCCGTTTGTCCCGCTCCGTTTGTCTAACGCGAGGATAACGTTAATGCGAACACGGGGCAGTACACGATCAAAATTAGATGCTGGATGGGAATAAGAGCCAATGTTGCTGCCGAGGGAACGCATTGTCTTTGGCGGAACGTAATTGCGAAACGCGTCGCCACACGACTGCGATTTGCCGGCGCAATATCTCGCATTCCGCCCTCCCTCCACCTCTGTTTGCGTTTTTATTGGATGTATACGCTATATAATTCTTTGTCTATTTTAATAAATATTTACTCAAATGAATAAAAAACCAATCTCGGTCAGGCTGGAGCTTTTTGTAATAATTGTTCGGATTAACGTAGCGTTACAAACGAACGAGCGAAATCTTAGCAGAGAAGAGTAGAAATGTACCACCAAACATATACAGGGTGTTAAAGAAAAAAGAGTAAAATATTTTAAGGGGATTTAGTATGTCCAAAAATAAACCGTTTTTGAGATATTTTTATTTTTTCGTTTTTGATATTTTTATTTTTTATTATTTTTACTTTGTTTTTTTAAATTTTTTGACTCTGCATATACCAGACTTTTTAAATAGCCCCAAATAAAAAAAATCTCAAAAAATAAAAGTAAAAGTTTCAAAAACGGCTTATTTGCGGATGCCCATGTTTATTAAGATTTTTCGACTTATTTTTGGGCACACTAAATCCCCTTAAAATATTTTACCCTTTTTTCAACAACCTGTATTGTGAATGAATTTTTTGTCTATTTCAATTGTTCGGATTACTTGCGGATTAATGTACCAGATTACAAACGAAATCTTAGCAGAGAGAGTTAGAAATGTACCACCAAACACATATTAAGTTAATTGTTTATTTAATATTTAATATTTATGAATATTTAATACGTATCTATTAAAAATTTCCTTCCCATTTCCAACGCGGTGAAGAAGAATATGTTTGTGAATAAATATTTACTTCTCTTTTATCCTGTATATTCGCCGCTCGTGTACGTATAATATATGACTGCTTCTTTTTCGTGCTTAAGAGAAGAAATCCTTCCCGGGATAAATTAATAATACTCTCTTTCTCTTCTGTTCTCTCCCGTGTATATAAATGAAAATACAACAGCGGATCGCGAAAATCTCGACCCACGACGGCTACACCCACGATTTCCTTTGGGATCTACAAAGGAGTTTCTCGCCTCCGTCGCCTGCGGAACGCGGCCACGCATAGCTCCGTCGGGAGCCGCGAATTATTTCCTCGCCGCGCATGCTGCGGATACTCTTAACGAGGATTACGAAGAACGCAAAAATAAACCTTCTCGAGCGATGCGAAGGAGGAGGTACCAATAAGGAGGCGAATCGCTTCGATCGGTCGGCGTGCGTTAAAATTTCGTCTCGGAAAAACACTGTCCGAAGGTCCTTTAGCCAGCTTCGACGAAAACAGATCAGATTAATACGTTAACGATCGAATCATCCGTGCTCGCTGTGCAATTTATAGCAAATGCTGACGCAAGACTGACATTCACTCACCGAGGTTTACGGCTTTTATTTCGCGCAAACACATCCATTGCCTATGTCGCGATATAAATAAGACGAGAGTATTCTCTCTTATTCTCGCCGGTGTTATTATTATCGACGAGCGTTCCCTGCGCCGTTCATTGTTAAGATAATAAATTATCTCTGGTCACCATATTAATCCATTGAGGCAAATCGGCTCCTCGTTGCGCGTGCCGATTTATTGGTAGATATCAAAAAATTCACGCTGTGACGAATGTTTATTGAGTATATACGAGATAATGCACGATCGATTGAACGCTCTTCGAAAGCGGATTCAATTAAAATAAATCACGGCGCGGACGTCATACCGATGCGCTTGACTCTTTTCACCGTGGGAAATTAATCGCTGTTACGCAATCGTAATTGATGCCATTACAGCATTACGAAGGAATGCAATTACCGCGACCGCATGAAGGTCCCACGAGCTTTATCTAGGCTTATGCATATAGTGCAATTAATAAGTGATAGTGCGATTTGACTGATGTAATCACTCTAATTTTACTTTACATTACGTTGTAATCTAAATACATAAAACTAGGATCCTATGTCACAGATTCTTAAATTATTTGTTAGCGCAGCACTGGCGCTTTCGCGGATTATGCCAGTTTCGGGAAAGTACAAATGTTTACACAAGAATAAAAATAATTGAAAAATATCCCGTGGGCAGAAAGTAGGTAAAACAGTATTTTGTCAAATAACGCAAAGCTCGAGATGTTATAAAAATGTTTGTAATTTAATATAATAAAAAAAATAATATAAAAAATAAAACACATTATATCATATATAATAAATAAATGACAATTACACTGTATTTTCCTTACTTGTACATTAATTTTTTAAACATATTAAAACTTTTCTTACAAATGTTAATTACAATCACACTAATTTTCATTACTTGTACAATAATCTTTTAAACATATTAAAACTTTTCTTGCAAATGTTAATTACAATCACACTAATTTTCTTTACTTGTACAGTAATCTTTTAAACATATTAAAACTTTTCTTGCAAATGTTAATTACAATTACACTAATTTTCTTTACTTGTACAGTAATTTTTTAAACATATTAAAACTTTTCTTGTAAATGTTAATTACAATTACACTAATTTTTTTTACTTGTACAATAATCTTTTAAATACATTAAAACTTTTACAAATGTTAATTACAAGTACACTAATTTTTTTTACTTGTATAGTAATCTTTTAAACATATTAAAGCTTTTCTTGCAAATTTTAATTATATTTTCCCGGGTATTATAAATTCAATCTTCTGCCCCAAACATTCTTTATAATCAATAACTTGCTATTCCAATGGCGGAATATCAATTCTGGGTATTCAGGGCGTTTACTATCACAGCAATTTCCACGTGCAAGGAAAGCGGGAGAGTCGTTCCGAATTATCCTTTATCCATTCGGATCCGTCACATCGCGGCGAGTTGAACTTGACATTTAACCGATAACGACGCTCGTCCTTTATCCGTGAAGCTATCAAGATCTGTACGTGGACATGATGTCGACCTGACCTGCTTTTACCGCACGTGCCCGTGTAATAATGAGATGAACGAGAGCGTCATCTCATTATACATCAGTTACACGTAATAAGTTTACGACTCTTCGGGGCAAACACTTGAAACACGCTTTATCGCGAAACATCAAGAGACATCGGATGATGAATGAACCTCACGGATTGTTCATTATTTCAAGGTAAATCCTTAAAAAGCGCGAAAGTTACCGCGGCTCGATTAAATGGCAAGAAAATTACATTGAGATGCGAGGCTGATAGTAAAGTAAAATATTACCCTATAGCGCTTCCTTAATAGCAAAGTAATATTCAAGCTAAAGATGCTCGCTCCATAATTTTACCGATGGCACGTTTATCACGTCGCGGAAAAGCGCGAGGGAGGATTTTCCGTGGTACCATTGATTCTCTCGCGAACGTACGGTTGTAGATTCCGAATTTCGAATACTTAGAAAGTATAATCAGTTTCGACGAATGTGTGGACCCGCATTTGAAATTTAGATCGCGCTACACGTTCTCTTCATAGACCGTATTTCCCGGATGCGGTCGTAAAAAGAGCACCGTACTTTCTGAACACTTTCGCATTCGCGCGGACGCGGAAGTAGCGGACGGGGAACGTTGTGCAGGTGGAGTTGCATCTCCAGAGATCCACGGAAATAAAAATGTACTGTCGCGATCTGTAATAGCTGGTGGGAGATTAACAGGCGTATTGGTGGAACTCGATATTACACAGAAAAGTCGACAATGTGCCAACGCGGCCAATGACTGTTGACTGACCACTATCCGGGAAATCGCGTCTCGATACACTTGTGTTAGTGTATTGCTCACGGATAGGCGAACGGAATGTGTTTCATTAATACACTGTTACAACCATGCACTACTCTTTTGCTCAATAAATCAATTAATCTGTCCGATGAGGCATGCATTTTGTTGAAAAGTCTTTTATCTATCGGAAAAACGTGGCATTTAAAACACCATTGTTTTTATATACGTACAGATAAGATTAACAAAATTAAAATCATTTGACGAGATAAGTCATTAAAGCATGACAACGTTGTTTTAAATGCACATACGTCACACTATATAACATATATATGTGTATGTGTATATATACATATATACACACATACACACACATATACACACAGGGTGTAGTATTTAAATTGACAAATTTAAATATCTAAAAACAAGGCATTAATAAAAACAAAACATTTTATTAAAAAAAGTTTCAGACAAAAGTTGTTTGCTTTTGAAGGGAAAAGAGAATAGCATTATTTCTAATTTGGTGGACACGTTTTGAAGATTATTTCAGGATCAACTTTATTTTTTAAATAGAAACCTATATATTTTTTTAACAGATTCTTAATTTATGTAAAAAAATTAACAACTTTTTGAAATGTTTTTTGATTTAACTATTCTTTTTAAAATTATTTAGTAAAATTTAATTACATTATTGCATTGTTTAATTAATTATTAAAGAATTAAAGGCTAATAATTTAAGTAATATTGATTATTATCACAAAGCATGATTGCAATGAATGAATAATTGTGTGTGTGTGTGTGTGTTGCGTGACAGAAATCGAACGTGCATCAAGTAAAATTGAACAGATATTTTTCGTAAGAATCTGATATAAAATAATGTAATTCTAACACATCCATTTATTTGTGATTGTAATTGAAACAAAAATTCAATATAAACTCAAATTATTTAGTAACATAAAGTCAAAAGTCACACACACAATTATTCATTCATTGCAATCATGCTTTGTGTGATAATAATCAATACTTGCATATTATATATTAAATTATAACTTTATATATTATATATTATATTATTAGCTTTTAATTTTTTAATAATTAATTAAACAATGCAATAATATAATTAAATTTTATTAAATTTTACTATAACTTTAAAAATAATAATTAAATCAAAAACGTTTCAGACAAAAGTTGTTATTTTTTGTAAATTAAGAATCTGTTAAAAAAATATAGGTTAAAAAAATAAAGTTGAAATAATCTTCAAAACGTCCACCAAATTAGAAATAAATAATGCTATTCTCTTTCCCTCTCAAAAGCAAACAACTTTTGTCTGAAACATTTTTTATAAAATGCTTTGTTTTTATGATATTTAGATTTGCCAATTTAAATGCCGCACCCTGTATATGTACACACACAGTATACAATATTGTGAGTAATTTAGATTAATTTTGTACTATAAAATTATTTGAAACTCTGAAGCCTTCTATTTATCATTTTGATTTTTATGCTTATTGTACTTCTAATTCTAGTATTATAAATTTTATAATAAAAATTAGCACAAAAATGCGCCTTATAAATTTACAATGGAAAAACTTTCAGAATTATTCTTTTACTGGCATAATTGTAAGAATTTGAAAAGAATGAGACTTATAGAAGTTTTCTTTGTTCTATGCATAAATCAAGACTTGTTTATAAGAAAAGATTGCTAATATTCATAAAAGCCATCGAGAAAAGTATATCCATAACATAAAAACACTTAGTTCTATGCATATGATAATTTAAATAAAAATTTTATTGAACTGGAATTTAAATAAAAATTTTATTGAACTGGAAATATAAATGTCAAACTTATTAAAAAAACATAAGCGTCCAACACGGAAAAAAAGATTAGCGACTATATAGCAAAACTATTTGTAAAATATGGACAGCTAACTATTATTTGCAGCGAAACTTTGTCAATACTTTAGCAAACCCTTTTGTTCAAAATGATTTTTCAAACATTGGTTTCATTATTTTATCGTGGAAAAAAGGTAAGCTCTCGGTTTACTTTTATCTGACCTTAATATACTTTTCATTAGGATACCGTGAGAAAAAAATGTTCTTCAATGTGGTTGTGTAATATTTGTCAGATGTAGATGACACAAAGCAAAGGCAGTCTCAAATTATTAGCGAAGGGCTTAAGCTACAGTTTCACCCTCGCACATTCCCCACCTACGTGATTATAAAATAAACATCTTGATTTATACGACATACATTCTTATCCCAAGCTTGCATGAAAATTTTATCTCAAGAAGAAGGGTCGAGTTTTTTAAAGAAATCTATTATTATAACTGGAGTCGAGAGTTTTAACAACACTCTGAGTGTGATATAAAATATTTAAAAAAAAGTTGTCCGAATAATCGGTTTAGTGACGATACGTACGTTTGAAGGAAAGAAAAAGAATAAAAGGAACTCTCTCTCCCGGGTTACGAAACAGATATCTCTAACAAAGCGCGTTTCGTTTTTCCGGTAAAATCGCTTTCCTTGCGCAATCAAAAGTACGGCGGCCGTAACGGTAATTGATTGCGCGCGGATTCGCGATCGAAGCGACGATAATGTGGTCCCGTGACGATAATGCGTAACGTAAACGTACCGTATAACACGTAACAGGTAGTGCTCGCGTACCGTTATTGGGATTCCACGGCGTCACCGTGCGCACCGCGAAGAAATACGCGATGATATCCTGAGGGGCGCGACTAATCCGCGCCTGCCACCACCAGTGGGAACAACGGCGGCGTTCATCCTCACGAGGATGATAATTACGGCCGATTAGAGTATTCGCATTGCGTGGAGTAACTATGCGAACAGTCACAAACAAAAGATGAAATTAGCTGTGCTTGATTTGACCTCGAAAAAGTAGAAGAAAAACATTGGGAGAAAAACATCGAGAGAAGATTGTTTAAATCGAATTTTTTTACTTAAGATGGATTCACCTACTTAGCCCTCATAAAAGATTCACTTGAAATTTTGATAGAATGTAGAGATAGGCGATAGAAATGAATGCTCAAAACTTCAGGGTAGGTCATCGACTTAAATAAAGAGTAATCAATCGATGAAAATCAACATTTAACACGGGATTACACAGAGGTCATGACGATGGTCATTAGTGAATATTATTGGTTATAAGCGACAGATATCATCAGAAAAGGATTATGATATAAAATTCGATCTGCTGAACATTATTTCGTCGAGAAAATCACATATTATCGACCTTACAAAAAAGATATTCAATTGCAAATAGTAAATGTGACCGTATTACGTAACAGAGATGCAATTTGGCAACGTTGCACTCCTTTACGATTTCCATTATCTAGGTTTAAAATCTATATCCGGATAAATAAAAAATAAATAAATAAATAATAAAAAAATAATACAATTTTTTTCTAGTGTTTTTTGCTATAATCGGATATTGGATCTTTTATTATCTAAATAACATAAACGCAATACATAATTTTCCGACTAAGATTCTCTGCACGTGGCGTCCTATCTGGAAACCCTCTCGGGGTTGATAAGATTCTCTTTCTATAATCAAAAAATTGAGAACCCTGTGACAGGCCCCCACTAGGTACAGCCTGTCGCGTTGAATCCACCTTAAATGTCTCTTTTTGAAAAATACATATTTATAGGAAGATCGAACCATTGGCAAAAAATACGCTATTGGAAAGTCACATAGAAGTGTCACGGAGAAAATCCAATTACGAACGTCAGGGATCCAATCGAACTTTCGCCAAGAAAGAAGATTACCGAAGATCACACTTCTAAAGAGTCTGATGGAAATTATGAAATGCTTTATACGTATCGCTGATAGTTCTGTAAGCTTAACCCTTAAATGCGTTTCGTAGCGTGCTGAGAATATTTTTAAAACAACACTTAAGGAAAAAATTCTAAATTAATATTTAATGTTTATTATTAATAATATTTAAAAAATTCTTCTTTATTAACTTAAACCTAGAGATAAAGAGTCTAAATGAATCTTTCAGAGATCTCTCTGAGGGATTAAGAGTCTAATTTGACCCTTATTGTGCAAAGCCCCGCGTTTTCAGTCCAAATTTTATAAGGGAGAACACAAATATGCACAATTGCGCACTTAAAAGTTAATCTGCATTGATATACTCGATGACATATTGACATTGTCAGATGATATCGGCAAATAAAGTTGCAGAAAGGCAATATCGATAAGCTATCGACAATATGGAAATCTCTCGTTTAGATCTGACGGGAACGATATTTTCAAGCACATCTTATTGCATGCATGGACTTCGTGATAGTGTCTGACAATGAAGGAAAAACGAACGAGATAAAAAAAAACGAGATGTTACGACCTGGGGCGGTGGAGATTTCAGTGATCTCTATGCATGAGACGCATTCTTAGTTCCATTGCTCGGAAAACTTTCCTTCCTTCACTTTCCTTACGGTGAGATGCTAATATTTTTTATGAATCCACATCTGTCTCTTTTTCACTCGTTCTCTCGTGCTCTTTCATCTCGAAATGCAACACGCAGACAAGTGTCATTTCTCACAGTTTCTATAGCGCAAACTGGCACGGATTACTTTGACACGACCGGATCTGTGTAATTTGAGATAATGCACTCGACAAGCGGATTGATCTCCACTTCCGAACACCGCTGCGCTAGTCGTTTCCCTCGCATAAACACCGTTAGCCGACTGGGAACAATCAGTAAACAACCATAGTTTGCGCGTGGGCGAAAAAAGTGCAAGCGAAAATAATCTATCATTCAAAACAAGTTAAAAGTTTTGATCTGTCTGGTCTCGAGCGATGGAAAACGATGGTAAAAATGGAAGTTATTTTTAGAAAAGATTTAATGTGGATAACGGTAAAAATACTTTCTGCAAAATATATATAATTTTCTGCAAAAATTTAAATAACTTTTTATTAAAATATTGAAATATCTGAAAAATATTTATTTTATATTATATTTCATATGTTACATATTTGATTACTATTAGTATTATGACATGAAGCAATGTTATCAAGAAATTTTTTAGCGATAATATCGAGAATTATATTATCTCTATAACGTTTTTTTATTTATACTTATTATTTATACTAATAATTATTTATAATAATTATACATAACCATTATATATATATGTATACTAACGTAATTTTGCAAATTGCTCGATAATAATTTAAGTGAGTAAATCATATATGTGCTTATTGATAGCTCTCAAATATTCTATTTCATTCGAGTATTCCATTCGAGCTCTTGAAATGCCAAAAGTCTTCCACATGCTTAAAAACATATGAATGGGAACAGCATTCTCCAGGAATGTTATATACAATGTCCCACTTGTATTTCCTTTTCGACACTGAGGATCTCAAAGATAAAATTTTCTATAACGAAAGCATTGTAATACTTTTGCAGTTTAAACAAACAAACAAACTTCAAAGTGCAGATAAACAACAAAATGTTGTTTAATTTCAGGTACAATACAATTTTAATATCTAAAATTTTATTATTTAGACATTTTATCTTTATTGAAAAAGAATGGTGTTTTTAAAATTTTGCTAAAAAAAAAGATTTTAATTTAGGTAAAGATTTGATCAAAATGGAAAAATATCTCAACCACTTGAAAAACCGATTAAGATAAATATTTGAAAAGACCAGACAGTTAAACAACAAACAGAAACGACAGACGGTTCGAAATTTTTTCCAAGTGTCTCAGGGTTGGGGTGGAGGAATGTTAAACAATTTAGGAATGACCAGCTTTTTTCGGATCTAGCGAGTACGATCTGGCAAACATTTAGTCGTGTTATCACGATGAGAGAAGTATTTTCAATAACAAAAAACTTTATTAACTTCTTCATACGGTTAATTACTTAACTATTTAGTCTGGAATTTCCTGACCTGGTTTGATACTTTGATATTTTAACTCAATAAAGTGAGACGCCCTTTTCCATTAAAGGTAATACGCTTGTTGGAAAATGCCCCTTTCGTAGAAACTTTGTCAAAACTTATGAAAATAAGTGAGATTGTACAAGCTTTTAGTAAACTTTCTTTAAATAAGTTTCATCGATATAATAAAGGGGAGGAAATGTCGAGTGACGATGAATTAAAAATGACATCATCTCCAATTTTATTTATATCCTTTATACATATCCTCGCGAAAATATCTCAAAATTCCAATAGAACATTGTTTTTCATAAATTGAGTTAAAGACATTTTCCGAAAGCATAAAAGCATTATTCTTTCTGAATAATATACGTAAGTTATATGTATAAATGACATCGTCAAGCATAAAACAAAACAATAAAAAAAAAAAACAGGCAAACTTTATATTCTTATGATAAATACACGCTAATTATCCAGCAACGTGCTTGAATATGCGCAATATGTCGACAATTGTAGAGCACACTAATTTCTTACACGTGCGATTATGTTGGCAGAAAAACTCGGAGATAACATTCCATTTCCGCATAACATCAAATCGTTTTTCTCACTCTTACGATATCGGATATCAATTATTGTAAAATACGAATTATTGCAAAAACTCTTGTGATGAGAGAAAATATCGTACATATTTTTCCACGGTTCTGTGCGTGTGTTCCCACGGTCTGAAATATTTCGTCATTTAATTTTAATTAATTTTAGTTAATCAAACATCAATTATTCTAATACGTCCGTATATCATTTATATTCGATATTACAGCGATATCGAGCGTTAACACATGATAATATCACTATTAAATTCAGGACCGCGTGTACCACTTTTGCGGCTTCATTCGAATTGTAATTTCTGCCAAAGCTACGTAATTAATGTTTCACATGTTCAATTTTATCCGGCTATCCAAAAGCCAAGTGTTAATTCAGGCAAAAGAATGTGATCGGTGAAACACATTTACACGGAAATATAATACAATTTATATGTAGGGAGGCGGGAAAGGGCGCGCGGGCGTGGACACGCTGAAATGAATGAACAGTCACGTTGCGCAGAACGGATTGAGCTATATTGCCAAGACGACTTCTATTACGATTGTGATTGATAATAACAATAACGATTACGATTATGGCTATGATTAGAACACGATTAGAACACGGTTAGAGAACACGATTAGAACACGATTGATTACTATCAGTAATCGACATTACCACATCATGGAGAAGTCGTCAGCGTTCTGGGTATGTATATATTTTTTAAATATTATTTAAATATTAGTAATAAACACTATCAATTACCTAAATGAAAATTTTATAACCGTTATTACCTGTGTCAGCTACCTAAAGGCAAGGTTGAAGGCACATCCCCTCGTGGACGCCACCTTGTCGTGGTGAGGGGGCCGCAGGGAGGAACTTCTCTGATCGTTGGGTCATGGTGTGGTTCCAACCTCCGCCATTGGCCCGACGAGGAGAGGTCCTCCTGACTAAGAGCGTCCACGGAGCCCGGCTTCCCTTAGGGACTTAGAAATAAGTCCCATTGTCGGTAGGGGTAGGCGGCCCTGAGTGCAATCGCCCGGTCGGTCGGGACCGTTAGGAGGACACTAGTCCTCCACCGGCCATGGGGTTTGCTGGGTGTTCCCGACTTTTCTGGGTGCCTGTCGTCCGGTGTTCCGGGCGGCAGGTGTCCCAGAGGGGGGGCCAGGTGTTCCTGGCCAAAACTGGGTGTCCTGGCGTCCGGTGTTCCGGGCGCGGGGCACTTAGTGGGGGGACGTGGGTGCCGGTCTCCCGATGTCTGGGGGTGACCAATCCCCGCCCAGTTACATGGGCGGGGGGAGGTGTGCCCTGGCATCGGGAGAAGCGGCGTCCCACAGTGTTTAAGCTCCACCTCTCCTCCCAAACGGCTCCAGGGGGCGGCCTTGGAGTACGCGGGAGTGAAGTGGAGGGACGGGCCGGTGGTGTCCCGGAACTCCCGGGCTCACCGGGCTGGGCCACCCCAGGCCGCTCGGACGTATTCTGAGGTCGGGGCTGGGGTGGCGGAGGGGGTCAGGGCGGGTCTGGGAGCATAGCTCGCGGATTCCGGCCGACCCAGGGGGCTGCTCGAGCCGCTCGGATGTTTCCGAGGTCGGGGTCGAGCAGCCCGTGGCAAGGCCTGTACAGGCGGCGCCACAGCGTGTGTGAGCATGATGTATGCATGGGGTGCGGCCGGCCCCGGTGGATATTCCCAGGAGACTAACCAAGGGGGGAGTAGTAGCCCCCCGACCGTGACGAGCAGTGATGTCAGTACCTGACCTCTGTGGGGGAAGACGCGGGTGTATAAGTCCAGGCATCCATAAGTCCTGGCAAAAACCGCCTGAACCCACATGTTCAACGTGGGAAGACCGCTCCTGCTCGTTGTTCGGAGCCTAGCCTGGGGTTGAAGCCGGGTAACCGGGCGCACGTATGGAGGGGCGCGTGGCTAGCGTCCCCTCATACCACTGCTGGGGGTGGATTTCCCCAGCACCGTCGAGCCCGAAGCCAGGGTATGCGCCGTTCGGGTCGGTAGCGCCCTGGCAATAGGGGAGACGTTAAAACTTTGCATCATCTATGGAGCAGGCCTATCCTGTAACCCTTTTTTATAGAGTCACCCATGCGGATAGGACTAGCCATCTGACAAGCCGCTTCTCGGCTTCCGCATGTATAATTAGGGTTTTTCTTTTGGCGGGGAAAGATGTTCTACTGAGGTAGAACTCCCATGATGGGCGAACCGTCGTGAGCCTCACACACGTTAATATTATGGATTCAACGCAAAACAAACAATTGGTGACAAAACCGGTGGTAGTATTGGTGGAGGATATATCCCCAGCATCAGCTGAGGGTAGTGCATTCGCGGCTCTGGCTGCGAGAAAAAGAGAGGAGGCAAATGTGGGCAGTGTGCGGGACGATAAGGGAGGTGTGTCCTCCCTAGAGCTTGCCCCCCCTGCGTTGACAACGCGGAGTATTGAGATGCCTGGTCCCCCCTCTCACAAAAAGAGGAAGAAGGCGGCTTTGAAGTCGGAGTCTGAAGGAGACTCAGACGTCTCGCTGGCTTCCTGTGCCACAACGGCCTCGATGCCGTCGACGACATCGAACAAGAAGAAAAAGAGAGGTCGCCCTGACCACCGGTGAATATATCGGCCTGGCGGAAGCAATGAGGGAGGCAAGACGAGAGAAGGAGGAGACACTTCGTCTACAAGTCGAAATGGAGGTAGCGGAGTCAGCGCGGGAGGCCAGGCGCACCAGATCTTCTGGCCTGGCGCTGATCGCCGCTGGTAGTGGTGCCTCAACAACCAATGAGAGTGGGAACAACGAGGGCCCCGGGAGAACGGGCTTACTGACCATCCGGGATCAGGTCCGAAAGGACACTAATCTGATAATGGATGTCGCGAAAAAGTCGCAGAACCTAAAGGGCACGTATGTGCGTACCCTCAAGGAAGCGGCGAACTCGATTTCGGATTCCATGGAATCCCTCATTGCAACGACCAGGGACGAGGAAGTCTTCAGGCTGGAAAGGGAGAACATCGATCTAAGGCGGGAGGTCAGCTTTCTCAAAAATAAAGTTGAGAGACTGGAGAAAATGCTGGAGGAAATGAGAGAAAAGAAGGAAGGGCTTAGAACAACCCCTCCCCCTGTTTCCGTCTCCCTGACAGAGTGGAGACAGTGGAAAAGAAGCGGACTCCACCCCCCTCAACGGCGCGACCTCGAGCTCAGCCTGAGGCCAATGAGGAATTTGCGCGTTTTCTGATGGTGAGGCTTGGCAGCATCATTGACGCCAGATTCGCGGCTATTGAGGAGAGACTGCTCCCTGAGCAGCGCAGAAGGCCTCCCCTCAAAGCTGACGGGAAAGCTGGTCCCAGCCAAGGGATCACGTATGCAGAAGTGGCTGCCTCCAAGGCTAGTGGAAAACAGCCTAAAAAACTGAACGTGGCTCCAGGGAGCACTCCCAGTGTCCCCCCGCCCAGTGCCAAACTGGAGGAATGGACGGTGGTGAGGAGCAAAAAGGATAAGGCGAAGGAGGCTAAAGCTGGGAAAGACGGCGCTAATAGGGCAGTCCCTAAAAAGCCAACGCACAAGGGTGGCACTGGCCCGTCACCTGTTGGTAAAGGGAAAGGAGGTCCCCAATTAAAAACCGGGAGTCAGACATCTGCGGAGGGGACAAAGAAGAAAAAGAAGGTCCACACGCCAAGATCTGCGGCGATAGTATTAACCCCTGTGGCGGAGGGGCTAACGAGAGCGGAGGTAATGTCTGAGGCACGCCGAAGGGTATGCCTCGGGGACATTGGCATTGGCCATGTGCGCCCTAAGGTTGCCGCCACGGGGGCCATTATATTAGAAATACCGGGGGAACGGAGCGCGGAGAAGGCTGACCAGCTAGCCGACAAACTTTGGTTGGCCTTCAGCGGCAAAGGTGTCCGGGTCGCCAGGCCCACTAAGCTTGCGGAATTGCGGCTTAGTGGATTGGATGAGTCGGTGACCTCGTTGGGACCTCGTTGGTGCAGTTGCAAAGGCGGGCAACTATGTCGGCGAGGAAGTTAGGACAGGAGAGGTACGCTGGGGCTCCACAGGGCTTGGTAGTGTTTGGGTCAGGTGCCCTGCAGTGGCTGCCAAGAAACTGGCGGACGCGGGACGCGTTGCAGTTGGGTGGGTGTCGGCCAGAGCCGAGGTACTGGCGCCCCGCCCGCTGCAGTGCTTCCGCTGTCTCGAAAGGGGCCATACGAGGGCAAGGTGCACCGCCCCCACCGATAGGGGGGATAGGTACTATCGGTGCGGCCAACAGAGGCACACTGCGGGCGGTTGCTCGAAAAAGCCTGAGTGCCCCCTTTGCAAGGACTTGGGGCGCCCGTCGGGACACAGACTGGGTGCCCCTTCCTGTGCCCCTGCCGTAAAGAAAAGATCGGCCCCGGTGGGGATTAAGAAACCGGCGGCCAAGCCCGAGAGCTCCGTAGATAAAGAGAGCACTAAAGACCAAACCTCCCAGGCACCCAAACCGCAAAGGGAGAAGAGAGTGGTTGGCGCGGCGGAGACTTCGGTCAAGCCGAAGGAAAGTATCGAGGTGACGGATGTGGGGGACAAGGCGCTGAGTCAGACGGCGCCCCTTCCCCCGTCCGAAGGTAATGTGAGAGATCCGCCGGAGGAGGCGATGGACGCGTGTGGGGATTAATGGCCCCCACGGTCCATCAAATCCTCCAGGCGAATATAAACCACTCCGCCAGGGCGCAGGACTTGCTTATGCAGGCCCTGGCGGAGTGGCAAATAGAGTTGGCCGTCGTGGCAGAGCCGTACCGCGTCCCCGATCTGACTGGCTCGGGGACTCGGTCGGCTCTGTCGCGATTATTAGTGTTGCCACTGCGGATGCCCCTCCCTTCATGCCTCACAGCAGGGGAGAGGGCTTCGTGGTGGCGAACTGGGGGGAATTGGCCGTGGTCGGGGTGTATTTTTCGCCCAACAAGAGCCTCGCCCAATTTGAAGAGTTCTTAGACCGGGTGGCGGCCGAGATTAATGGCCTGTCACCTGGGCGCGTCATGGTTGCGGGGGACCTAAACGCCAAGTCGGCGCTTTGGGGATCCCCCGTGACTGACGCTAAGGGCGAGGCTTTGGCGAGCTGGGCAGCGGAGCTGGGCCTCACAATAGCTAACAGAGGCTCAGCTCAGACATGCGTGCGACGGTGGGGAGGGTCAATAGTTGATGTGACCTAACCTAACCCTTGTTTCCCCTGCTGTCGCGCGCCAAGTGAGAAAGTGGTGGGTCGAGGAGGAGGCGGAGACGCTGTCTGACCATAAATACATCAGAATGGTCATCTCTGCCTCCGAGCTCCCAACCCGCCAACGCTGCCCAGGGGGCACACCCCGACAGCCCCGATGGACGCTCAGTAAAATGGACAAGGATGCCCTAATGGCAGCCTCCATCGCAACTGCCTGGCCCGAACATCCGGCCGGGCAGGGCGACGGGGACATTAATGAGGAGGCGGCCTGGTTCCGCGGTGGCATGACGCAGATTTGCGATGTTGCTATGCCGCGGGCCAGGCCGGTACAACCCCGTCGCCAGGTGTACTGATGGTCGAGCGAGATCGCAGAAATGCGATCTGAATGTGTGAAGGCTCGACGCCGGTACACCAGGTATCGCCGCAGAAAACGCGGCGATCCTGCGGTGGAGGCAACTTTGTACGGGTCATATGTAACAGCCAAAAGAACCCTGCAAAGTGCCATTAGGGACGCCAAGACCCAGGCATGGGAGGAACTTATAGAGACCCTCGACAAGGATCCATGGGGGCGCCCGTATAGGTTGGTGCGGAATAGACTCCGTCCATGGGCGCCTCCCATTGCCGAGGGTCTCTCCCCCGGACTCCTGGAGGAGACTGTGACTACCCTCTTCCCCCTGGCTGAAGGGGGAGGATGGGCTTCTCCAGGAAGCTTAGGAGAGATCGGCGTTAACAGCGTCGCAACAAGGGAGGAGGCCTCTCCCATTCCGGGGGTCTCTCAAGAGGAGTTGGCCGGGGCCGTCAAAAGGATGGGGGCAAAAAACACTGCCCCCGGTCCTGACGGGATCCCTGGCCGAGCCTGGGTCTTGGCACTGAGCGTCCTAGGGGAGCGACTCAGAGCCTTATTTGACAAGTGTCTGAGTCGCGGCCAATTCCCCCGCGATTGGAAAGCCGTGCGGCTTGTCCTGCTAAAGAAGGCAGGACGCCCCGCAGAATCACCGTCGGAGTACCGATATGTCTGTTAGATGAGGCGGGCAAGCTTCTCGAACGTGTTATAGCTGCCCGCCTCAACAGACATCTTTCTGAGGTAGGCCCCGACTTGGCGGACTGCCAATTCGGGTTCCGAGAGGGCCGCTCCACTGTAGACGCCATTAAGCGCGTGCGGGCCCTCTCGGACGAGGCCATCTCCCGGGGTGGGGTGGCGTTGGGGGTGTCTTTAGACATCTCCAACGCCTTTAACTCCCTACCTTGGGAGTGTATAAAGGGGGCACTACGCTACCATAGAGTGCCCCCTTACTTGCAGTCCGTCATTTCGGACTACTTCAGGGACAGGAATGTAACATATATCGGGCGGTACGGTACCCCACATCGAAGAGCTATGGAGAGAGGGGTTCCGCAGGGGTCGGTCTTAGGGCCGCTCCTGTGGAATGTGGGGTACGACTGGGTTCTGCGGGGATTTCTCCCTCGGGGCACAAATTTGATGTGTTATGCGGATGACACGTTTATAGTGTCCCGTGGGGAGAACTGGGGAGAAGCCGCGCGGCTTGCATCAATGGCTACGACCCTGGTGGTGCGAAGGATCCGAATGTTGGGTTTGAAGGTGGCGGTCGAAAAGACAGAAGCTGTCTGGTTCCACGGTCCAAGGAATAGACCGCCTCCCGATGCCCACATTCGGATAGAGGGAGTCCGCCTGAGGGTGGGGCGCACGATAAAGTATCTAGGCCTCACCCTCGACTGTAAATGGTCGTTCCGCGATCATTTCGCCCAACTGGTCCTCCGTCTTAGGGGGGAGGTGATCAATTTCGGTCGCCTCCTCCCGAATCTAGGGGGACCAAGAGATGGTTGCCGCCGCCTCTATGCGGCGGTGATTGGCTCTATAGCCTGCCTTATACGGTGCCCCCGTTTGGCACAAGGAGTTGGGGGCCAGTGGTCCGTCGCTGACTGCCATGTTGGCGGTCCAGCGCTCACTGGCCCTCAGGATAGCTAGGGGGTACCGCACCGTCGCATTGGAGGCGGCGTTGGTACTGGCCGGACAGCTACCATGGGTGTACCAGACCGGAGTCCGCGCAGAGTTGTATGAGTGGAGAGCGCGGCTCCGGGCTGAAGGTACTCGGCCAGTACCTAGGGCGGTCAAGATCGCGGGCGACCAACTCAGGCAGTACGCAGTCGAAGAATGGGCAGTAGACCTGCAGCAGTGTAATAGGGGACTGCGTGCTGTCGGTGCGATCCGTCCAGTACTTAAAAACTGGATGGATCGCACACACGGCGGACTTACCTATAGGCTGGTGCAGATACTCTCAGGTCATGGGTGCTTTGGAGAGTATCTGCACCATAGAGCCAAAAGAGAGAGCACCACCAGGTGTCACCATTGTACGGAGGCCACGGACACGGCGCAGCACACGCTGGAGTCCTGCCCAGCGTGGGCAGAACAGCGCCGTGTCCTAGTGGAAATCTTGAAAGAGGAAAGAAGGACGTAAGAGGAGTAGGCGATCCAGGAGGGGAAGACCTCTCGCTGCCGGCCATTGTAAAAACGATGGTCGGGAGCGAAAGGGCATGGGGCGCGGTATCCTCCTTCTGCGAGGATGTTATCTCACAGAAGGAGGAGGCGGAAAGGGATCGGGAGCGGGACCCCGACGCCGATCCCTGCCGCCAAAAGAGGGGGGGCAGAGGAGGCGACAATACGGTCGCCTCCTCTGAATCGCCAGCGTGGAGCGATCCCCCCCTCCCCACAGGAGACGCGGCCGGCAAATGCGGGGGCACTTGTCGGCCATTAGGCGTCTCGGAGTGGGGGGGCGGCCTTGCTAGGTGGTCCGGCAACGTCGCCCCAGTCGGGGTCGGGGGGGTGGGGGAGGAGGCGCGCGCTTTTCAAGCGTTAATCCCTCCCTCCGCCCCCTCTTCAGAGAAGGGTCCCTCCTCCTCTTGCATCGTTCTACCTCCCAGTCCCTTCGTGGGAGGGGAGGAGGGGTGCAAGTAGGGGGAGGGACACTGTGCACTGGGGGACACCGGTAGTATGCCACCGCGTTCCCGGGGTCCCCCAGTAGTGCACGAGGAGGGCCACCGTAGGGTTTTAGCCGGTAAGAGTCCGGCATAACCTGCTCTCTCCCCCGGGGAGCGGGTATCCATGAGGATTTCCCTACGATAAAAAAAAAAAAAAAGGGTTGAAGGCATATCAATTTCCCTTCATTCAAAGGGTTCTACAAAAAAAATATAACTATCACAATGAAAAAAAAAACACAAAACACAATGCAGTAAATTAATCAAACAAAGCAATTAAAATTAAATAAATTTTATGGAATCACAGTTGATCGCGGCCTATGGTAGTATCAACAAACTCAAATAAGTCGTGGAGTCGCGAGTTCAACTAGCACAATCGTACAAACCACAATAATCCTCGTCCGTGTGCGTCGGTCAAGCGCTACCGATGGGTAAGGGACCCCTCGGTAGGATTGTCGGTTACGACCGACACTTGTCGTTAATTTTAACCGACACGCATCGGTGAGGAGTTGTCGAGAATAGTTCTGACCGACAAACGTCGGTAGGAAGCGCTACCGACACCGACAGTCGTCGGTAGACAAGTACAGAATTGCGCTCCTGGCAGCTCTGTAAAGCCGTTTCGATATACGCGGCAATAAGCTTTCAAAGCGTATTAACGTTCGTGTGATACGATCGACGTCATAGATTTTGTCGTCACTTCCTACTTCGACTACTGCGGCTCGCGAGGTGAGGCAGTCGCAGTAAAAACATGGCGGCGTTCAGTGAAGAACTGAATAGATAGATAGATATAGAGGATAATAGTGAATATAAAATAATTGTAAGTGCTTTAGATGCAGAAAAAGCACGACAAGGCTACCAATGCTTAATATAATGCATTTGAAATTCTGTATCTGTATATAAAGGCACGACATTTTCTACATAATTTTGACAACGAACATGTTGCGTTGCTGGCCTATCAATTAACATTAATACCGGCGAAACATCCTCCTCATCTGATGAATCGCTTTCAGATGAGGATTCCATTATATATTTTGTAAATTCTACCAATATCACAATGTCTTCCATATTTTAGAGGTTTACATGCACTTCGACTACAAAACAAAAATAAAAGGTTATATGTCACAGTGTACTGCGAATCGTTCTATTATTTGTAGCATTATAAGTCGTAAAAGCAATAGCAGTAATACGATCATGGAGCTTTACTGAATTACGTCACACTTACTGAATTACGTCACCTTCAGTACTTACAGTGAATACCGAAACGCAGCCTATATTATATCTTTGTACATTATTGTTTGAAATAACCTAAAAATTCATTTATTTCTTACCGAAATAACACTCCATATCAAAATAAGTGGTACCAACTTTAAAAATTTTAGTATTCGTGAATGACGACACAGTCAAACTTAAGCTTTGTGTACACGATGCAAGAAATTGGACAAAGTTGTAGCATCAAGTTTTTGAAACTATAAATTGAATCGTGTACATACACTAGTTTTTTTCTAACAACAAATTGAACACAGTCCTATTATAATAGTATCCACGATATAAGAACTGTTGCGTAAAACTCAAACCAAAGTTCTTATTGTCGAGAGTTTGGCTGAAAAATTGCACTAAATCAAGCGAAAAGTCAAATGAAACATGTTGCATTTTATATATTGAAAAAAGGTGATTTGTGAGGCAAGAACGCTTTAAATTCATAAGTTAGCTTGAGTAAATACTGTTATTCAATAAAAGTAGAAGGTAATGACTGACTCACAAACTGGCACCAGTGATATATAAAATGACGTTTATTACGTTTCGACCTGTGATTTAGGTCCTCTTCAAATATATCTATAAATATGATGTGAAGGAACTATAATAATCGTTTAAAGGCGCAAATTTATACAAATCAAATTAAAACTTACATAAATAGCAGTCCGATAAAGAATGAATACAGATTAATAATATTGATGACATGAATCAGTATCGATTTCGTTACATGTAAAATGCGTCTGTTATTGGTGACGGAAAAGAAAGGACTGAACAAGATAGAGTCCGACAATGTGACATACGTTACAAAATTTCTAATAAATACATAAAATAAAAAGGACACAAACTTAAATGTAAAAGTAGAGAAACGGGGTCAATAGTCTAAAATATAAATAATAAATAAGAGAAGGTTGTATAAGGTAAAAATAAAAGATATAAATTATAAAATATTAAATAAATCTAAAATAGAGAAATCGGGTCAATGGTCTAAAATGAAAATAATAAATAAGAGAAGGTTGTGTCAAGTGAAAGTAAAAATTGTAAATTATAAAATATTAAGGAGTCCGTCATATATCGAAGTCAAATTTTCCGTGTCTCTTTGGGAGTTGATTGCAAAATTGCATTTCTTGATGAAAAGCATTTCCGCAATCTCCCTTTTTTTCCTATGTGTTTCCATATGGAGAATGGTAAGATTGTTCCAGTCGAATTCATGGTCAAAAGATAACCTATGCTTACAGTAGTAAAGATAGGCGGGTTCTGGACCACTTTGGAGTGGGGGTATGACGTCACAGGAGTGGGGGTATGACGTCACGGGGGGTAATTAATTAATCAATTAATTAATCAATTAAATTAATCAATCAATCAAATTAATTAATCAATCAAATTAATCAATCAATCAATTAAATTAATCAACCAATCAATTAAATTAATCAAAAAATTAAATTAATTAATCAATCAACCAATCAAATCAAACAATCAATTAAATTAATAAAAAAATCAATTTCTCCTTATAATAAAATAATCAATCAATTAATTTAAAAAAAATCAATTTTTCCTTATAATAAAATAATCAATCAATGAATCAATTTTTCGATTTCTACTTATAAAAATAAATAAATAAATAAATAAAAAAACCCATAAATCACTCAGTTTTTATCCGGCGCCGGAAGATAAGATTCTAGTGCGTCACACGATAATGTTTAAACATTGTCACAAATTTCTAAAATTTTTTCTTATCTTTTTTTGTTCAAGGGACAATAAGGTCCAAACAAAGATTTCTCTTTTATAACTCCATAAATTACTTGGTTTTTTATAAATTTCCGACGCCGGAAGATTAGATATTCTAGTGCGTCACCGGGTTACATGCAAACCGTTTTTTTCCCAAAACATTAACGCGTTATTGGGTAGTTTTGAAAATTCCATCTCTTTAAATAATATTTAATCTTAAATTTATTTTTAATAAATAATTATATTAACTTTTTATTGCGATATTAAATATTATCACATGCCTCGGTGGTCGAATTGGTATGACACCCGCACGGAATGGGGGAGTTCCAGGTTCGAATCCTGGCTGAGGTAATATTTTTCGCAATAATTTCTTCATCTCACAAGTTGAGATGATATTTATCAATCTCCTAAAAATTGAAATCGAATCTAGATTTCAGAAAAGTTGGTGAATCACTGCGGTTTAAAGTCTGACAAAACCAAGTCGGCTCGCAGCTCACCAATCATATGCCAGTTTGATGTCGACTAGTCTCCCTTCATTTGAGTTTTAATTTCTACTGGCAAAGAAAATGATCTTTCGTTACTTTTAATAATTATATTAACTTTTTATCAATTTTTTAAATCTAATTTATCTAAGGACACATTGGATGAAATGGTATGGGGAAGAAATAAAATTAAAGTAATTTTACCATTATTCATTTATTATATGTATATGTATATGTTTTTTACATATTACTAAAAACTAAAGCCAATAGTTCACAATCAATGAGATGACGCTCATCGAAGACATCGCTAGTGCGTATCACATCTGATACGTTCTTTTTATTCGTTACAGTGGATGCAATATTTTCGAATTGTATAAATTTTTTGTCGACTCTTTCGAGGATACTAGTCAACCAATCGAGCATTAAATCGATGCATCGATCCAGGTTAAACATTGAGAATAACGTGGATTCGGTCATCATCAAACACACGTCGGATGATTCGAGGCGCACAAGTTTATTGCCGTTAATTACACAGAATCGCACTGTTAATGGGCCAACGCTAATAGAATTTGAGGTATCCATGTAATGATTCCAAAGAAGATTTTGAATGTTCCCTCGTTGCTCGTAAAGTCCTTTCCACGTTTCGAGAGACATTATTAATTCGTTTCCACGATGATCTCCTATGGCAATCTCGATGTGACTCGGTGGTCCAACGTTGATGCCAATTTCCAAAAATTTATATCCCGTAGCAGTCAATGGGTATTTTCTGCCCAGTACACGAACCGTACGACGTGCGGGTAAAACGCTGTAGAAAAAAATCATTAAAAAATATTTTAAATAGTTAAATTTCAAGAATTTTAAAAGATAAATGAAAATTTTTTAACAAAACTTACTTGACACGTTTCTTTTTAAATGGTTGAGTTTCGCCATCCTCGAGTGGCACGTAATAATTCATACGTGTGTTGTTGCTGCTTCCCTGAGGGGAGTACATTGTTGCTGCTACTGGTTACAAGAATCAAACTTTTCACACGAGTGGCTGATGCAACACTGAACGTGTACGATCGTGTTCTTCAGAGTCAATAAAAAATTACAATAGGGAGGGGATTATTCCCCTCCTAAATTTTCAAGCACCAATGTCAGCGTAGAAATTACGAGAACAAAAGATATAATCTTAACCAGGCGGAAAAGGAATATGGGTGGAAGGGGAAAAAATTGACATCTATTTTGATTAATAATATATTTATTTTTATAGTTAGACCATTACTTGGATGTACGTTTTTTTTCTTGTAAAGTACAATTGGTTACATGTATATTTTTATGGTCGGACCACCAATTGAATAGTTTAAATACATTTTGTAAAGCGCAGTTTGATACATGTTTCTGGCAACGCAGCGTATACATAATATTCAACTTATTCAAAGATTCAATGTCTTCATAATGTGCATCAATATTTTCGATATAGACTTCTTCTCTCGCGTCATCCAGTAACAGATCCCGCAGCCATTCTCGTTTTTCATGTCCCTTGACGTACACGATGGGTGATATCTCGTTCTCCGTCGCACCCATCACCGCCGTCGTAATCAAAGTTCTAGCCTTGCCGTATGGAATCATTCCGTCCTCCCATTGTAATCCATGATGATTCGCCGTCAACCAGGATGCATGCTGTTTTTCCGCTTTGGTGAGAAGCCACCATGGTTCGGCGCTTCCAAAAATATAGTGAGAGAGAACGGATCCCTCTCTGAGAGCGACAAACTCCTTCACGACAAAGTTTCTGCCGACGATAAAGCCTTGCAGATCAAACGTCGGTACGGACATGTTTTTTTTATTGTTGTTGAAAAAAGACTGCGGTCTATCTTAATGCATCGTACATTTTATATCAATGCTGTGGTATTCAGCTGATTTTGCGCACTACGTTGGTCAACGGGTTATACTGAACCACGCGATCGTGTATAATGAGACAGTACGCGGTGGTATTTGCCGGTACATTCTCTTTGCACTCAAATTCCAATCTCACATCCACGGTGGCACTCTTGACGGACTCGTTTTGTCGTGAGCAATCGATGACCACAAAAGGTCCTTTCTCTAGAAACGTAAGCACCGTACAAAACGTTTCATAGTGGGCACATCCGTAATAGGATTGACGAAAACGTGCATACATATCATAAAGCATAGCACATCTTTTTTTATCGAAATCTAAGTTCAGGTCATATGGATAAAATTCAGAGTCGTATGGATAAAATTCAGAGTTCAAATAGAGTTTCACGTTGGTCAGTTTACAATCGTCGAATCGGCTCGTATCCTCGAACATAACGTTCTTTCGACCAGTCTGCAGTGCAAAAATAACGTATCGCGGTTTTTCAAGCTGACTCGTGGTTTTTACAGCCCACGAATGCTTGGTAGTGTTTTGCAACAGCGGGTACTCGTACAGGTCCCACGAACGAAAACCCATGTTGAGATATCGTCCGCTTTCCAAAGTACGCAGCATCGATAGCTTATTTATCTCCTTCAGCATAACGTGAGGCATTCGCCATTGTATCTTGAATATATCAATCACGGGCTCGAGCGCAGGATTTCCCACAACGCAATTGTTGTCGTTGCGTGCGCGTATTAAAATCAATTCGTGACGAGCGTTAATAACCACAGATTTGTAATCCTCGCAAAATCCCAATAGTGTGTTCAGTGGTACGCAAAAGTTGAAGTATCCATTCAATATGACTGATGAAATATTCCATCCAGCATTTTGCATAATCATTCCTTTGTCATACGATAGCGATACATAGTTTTTGAGCGTGCTGGTAATTCCCACATTTCTGTTGCGATCAATTTCCACACCATCAAGTTCGTATCGAATCTCATCGAACATGAATGCGACGCAATTATTTCCCAATGTCACATCAGATCCCTCGGCAGGTTTGTTTATCGTTAATTTTCCCTCGATGTATAGAAGACTTTCACATGGCAACGTGTATAGATCCTGTTGCTGTATGGGTATTCTTATCTCGTCGCTATGTCCGAACGTCGTGTTGGCAAACGGATTGTACGTGTGAGACTCGATCTTGACGATGCGATCGTCGAAGATTGGCTCGTCCCCGATGTTGAGGATGTCAGTCATTGTTCACGTCAGACGTTTCGCACCGCGAATCCCAAAGATTTTAAAAATTCAACGTTCGTTGCGTTGAGTTTCTTTTTCTTGATACAACCGCGTGACTGAATATTGTCAAACGTTGACGTCGCTATCGTTCTCTCAAAGTTGGTCTGCTTGTCTCTCACGCGCTCCGATCCGTTCAATACGAGCATCTCATGCGTCGCACGCGTTATCGCCGTTGTCGTCGTACGTGCAACCTGATGGTGATCTCTTCTCCTCGAAAGTTGAGCAATCGTCCGTCCTGATCGACGATGCGTATCGTTAAATCCGTAATGCTCCGTGTGACGATCGGCAGATAAATGATCTGCGTCGGCGTTTCCGATATCTTATATCCTGGTGGCACTTTCGGTGAAAATTCATGTATCGTGTGCACGGGTTTACTGTTGCAGTACACGCCCGCGGTCACGTTACACTCAATGCGGATAATGTTCACGCTGATGATGTTAATCGGCATGTCTGATTCGTGCCACTGTCCCGGCTTCAGCACGCGGTACGATGAAAATCCCAGCAGCGGTCCAATGTTGTTAGGCTTGCTAAAGTTTATTTTGTAGGCGCATTTAATCTCGCTTTTCATCGTACTGTAATTAGCGCGGAGCACTATCGGATATTCTTCATCTTCATCGTCGACGGGTCGTGGACGTTTTCGCGAAATTGCACGCCTCAAAAAATCATTTATGGCTTGCAGCTCGTACGATCCCTCGGGAATCGTAATTTCCAAATCGTTGTCAAAGTAAAATTTATTATTCGAAGCATTCACGTTCGGTATCGTGTAATAAGTTTCAAAATCCATTAGACCGAGCTCGTAATCGTCATCGCTCAAATCTATGAGTGGAAAGTAGTTTACGGCAAGGACACTGCTCTTTCCGGTCAACGTAAGCGTCAGCGACATGATGAAAGAAGCCCCTCAATGAATACTGAGTCCTCACGACACCTCGTCAAGCTTTAAATTCGCGCGTGCCGACTGTTCGGAGAAACCATAGACACATCTGTCCACAGATGTTCTGACCGTAACGTTGATAAGATGTGTGATTATATTCTATCGTCACACCGTCTCCGAAATACTGCGCGAGTTCTTTAGGCGGCCGAAGATTACCAAAACTGTCGAAATACACCACGTAATTTTCCCTCTTTGCATACGCCACCCAATGAGTGCCGGGGCCCGTCGCATCATTTAGATTTACGATATCGCTCTCGTTTCGACGTACACCGCTTATCGGTAATGCGTTACGCATAAAAACACCTCTAAAGTATGGTACACGCATGCGTCTTGCCAGTTGATCCAATTGTACGTTCGTTGTCACACCCGTAGGCATTTTTAACGTTTTTTTTTTAATGACGTTTTTTTCTTTTTTTTGGCTGTTACTCCCTGCCCACGTTTGTACGGGGTGAGATACACTCCTCGCCCATACTTGTACGGAGCGAGATACAGTCTGCGACCTTCCATCGTGCGATTGTGGTGTTGTAGCTCCTCGAGCTGACGTCGCGCGGCTTTGCCATCGTTCACCACTTTTACCACGCCAGCCGCTCCGCCGATCAAGGATCCGAGCGCACCCAACATTGGTAGAATCGGCAATATGCCGCCGCGTTTTGCTGCCGGAAGTATCCGTTTTTTCTTCGCCACCTTTTTCTTTGTCCTCGTTTTCATACCCATACCGATCTTCGTCTTGGCTTTCATCGCCGCCCAGACAGCTGTGGCTGCGGCTCTCTCACCGAGAGCGGAATCCTTCGCGACGATGCGTCTTCGCGCTTTTTCGGCGAGTATCCGGTCCGCCGCGTGTCTCTTCGCGAGATCGTTACTCCGAGAATACGCTATGTCGTGATCGCGGCACGCCGCGTCCAGTGGATTTATACCCTGATCACCTCTCGCCAATCGCTTTTCCAAATGAGTCCCCGGGCCGCAAAACTGATAGCCGGGAATATGTAACTCGAAAGGAAGCGCGTTTATCGCACGATTCAGCAGACTGCCGCCAGATTCGCTCGACGCCGTTGCTGACATGCACCGCAATTCTTTATCAATGGTGGCGGACCATCAATATGCGTTTGATGACACGGTAAATTATAATGTTCCTGGCACCGACGATGTTGTTGAATTTCGGGATCCGCTCTAATATCTTCTGGAAGTTTATCCCACACATAATCTATGTAATTAGAAAACTGCCGCAGTAGAATGATCTTGGGTATATACTTCAATTGTTCAACGGTTAAATCGTAAATATCACTGTCATCCGTCAGAAGCAAAAACATTTTGAATACTGAACGACTCGTGGTTTTGCGCACATATAAATAGGCACGTTCTCACGACTCCGTCATTGCATTTTTTGTTGCAAACATGCGGTTCGTGCAACAATCGCCGACGATCAAAGTGACTAATTTCGACGACAGATTACGGTCGATGGGAGACAACACGGAAAAGCAATGCAAGCATGGTACGATGCTACCGAGTACTATACGCGCGATCGTTTGCGGCCCTTCGAATTGCGGTAAAACCAACGTTTTGATAAGTTTACTGGAAAGTCCACACGGTGTACGTTTCGAGAATGTGTATGTGTACTCAAAGTCGTTGCAACAGCCAAAATATCAGTACTTGGAGAATCTTATGACATCGATCGATGAAATCGGCTACTTTGCATTCTCCAATAACAGTGACGTCATTTCACCGAGCGAGGCGCGTCCAAACTCAATCTTCGTCTTCGATGACGTGGCATGCGATAAACAAGACGTAGTGAGAGAATATTTCTCGATGGGTCGACACTCGAATGTCGATTGTTTCTACCTCTGTCAGTCGTATGCGAGAATACCAAAACATCTCATACGTGACAACGCCAATTTACTAATCCTGTTTAAACAGGATGGTACCAACTTGAAACATGTGTACAACGATCACGTGAATACATGTCGTACGATGAATTTTGTGCGTTATGTCGCGGTTGTTGGCAGCGCGAGTATGGATTCGTAGTGATAGACAAGGACAGCTCGTTTAATAACGGACGATACAGAAAAGGATTTAACGTGTTCGCAATACCGCGAAGCGGCTAGTCGTTACCGATACCTCGTTGTAGTCAAACGTGCGCGATCGACGTTTCTTTCAACATGGCTGGGAGCAGTGAGCGCGAAAAGATTGTGAGGGAGATTGAGAAAACGAGCGAATCCATCCGCAAGAAATATCATGCTTTGAAGACCGGTAAAATCGAGAATGATATCGTGACGAAGAGACACCTCGGATCAATTATCGAGCCGCTGCAAAAAATCGTTGACAATTCTAGCGCGTACGTGATAAAAGATGAACCGGTGTCGCGTAACGATGACGTAGGGATTGAAATGCCGACCGTCCAGAAACGTGAAAAGGATGCGATATGGAGTAAGATGAAGAGGAAACGAGTAGATCGCTCGTTAATCGAATCACCTGAATCTCCGAAGCGATATAGGTTAAACGACGGCGACGATGCACCGTTGACCTCTACACCGCGTGCGATGATCGAAAACGTACAACCGACGACAACGAACCACTGATATGTATAATATGGATAGGGTACCCTATGCTTCAGGTATACAGAAAAACGTGGAGATTAGAAACTCGCCATGCCGAAGTCAATTTGGCCAATATGGCGGCTACCCGCCAAATTCAAACGTAATTGTGTTGATTGGTTCGGTTTTATGTTAATTATACCAAATGATGCAAGTGAAAACTGTATAATATCCACTTCAATCGACATTAAGTGAAATTATTGATGGAATAGGAATAGCTAAATATAGTAATTTAAAAAATACGACCACATAACCACAAATTTATTTTCATTTTTGAAAATTTGTCGTAAATGACAAATCGTCGCAAAGTGCATTTTGTTTTTTTCTTAATATACAGCTTCACAACATGTAAGTATATGTACTTTCCCAGACAGCACAACGACATCCTCAGGAAATCCTAAGAACATCCAGGACGGACATTGCAGATATCCTAGGGATATCCTAGTTTTATCCCGAGATATACTCAGGACGTCCTGAGGAATATCAAATGATCGCTCATTTTTGGTCCCAGGATCATCCCGAGGATATATGTATAGGACTTCTTAAGGATTTGACAGGATGTGAACCCATACAGCATATCCCGTCCTGTTGACATCCCGGACGTTCTGTGGACGTCTTGTGGATGTCCGGGACGTCCGCAAGACGTCAACAGGACGGGATGTGCTGTATTGGAAGAAAAGGTTTTTTATTTTAAAAATATAAAAAAACTACAAAGAATTTGCAAAAATGAATTAATAAATTTTATTTTTTTATAAATTATATGGTAAACTAAAACTATATAACAATATAATTAACAAAATTATATTGTTATATAGTTTTAGTTTACAATTAACAAAATTATATTGTAACATAAAACAATTTGTGTTTTATAAAAAGCAAATAATCGAGTACCACAAAACAAAACAATAAAATTTTTTGCGAATAAGTTCTAAAATAATCAAATAAAATAACACAGTCAAATAATTCTTGAGAAAAAAAAATAGTCGAATTCTTAGCAATAATTAGGTACTGTAATATGAAATAGTCTAATTCTCTTTTATCTGAAATAGCAATCTTAATAATCAAATAAAATAATAGTCAAATCATTCTTAACAAATAGTTAAATTCTTAGAAAATAATCAGGTACCACAATATAAATCAAATAAAATAATATCATAATAATTCTTAAGAAATAGTCGAATTCTTAGCAATAATTAGGTACTGTAATATGAAATAGTCTAATTCTCTTTTATCTGAAATAGCAATCTTAATAATCAAATAAAATAATAGTCAAATCATTCTTAACAAATAGTTAAATTCTTAGAAAATAATCAGGTACCACAATATAAATCAAATAAAATAATATCATAATAATTCTTAAGAAATAGTCGAATTCTTAGCAATAATTAGGTACTGTAATATGAAATAGTCTAATTCTCTTTTATCTGAAATAGCACAATCTTAATAATCAAATAAAATAATAGTCAAATCATTCTTAACAAATAGTTAAATTCTTAGAAAATAATCAGGTACCACAATATAAATCAAATAAAATAATATCATAATAATTCTTAAGAAATAGTCGAATTCTTAGCAATAATTAGGTACTGTAATATGAAATAGTCTAATTCTCTTTTATCTGAAATAGCACAATCTTAATAATCAAATAAAATAATAGTCAAATCATTCTTAACAAATAGTTAAATTCTTAGAAAATAATCAGGTACCACAATATAAATCAAATAAAATAATATCATAATAATTCTTAAGAAATAGTCGAATTCTTAGCAATAATTAGGCACCATATGAAATAGTCTAAATCTCATTGCTTGTTTTTTTTTCGATTGCGTTCACTTGCATGTCGCAGCCAAGATTTAATTGGATCAGCAATGGAATGTTCTGTTGCTTCCGCAAATTGAGCTTGTATAACACCTAAAACAAAAGAAAATTTTATTTACATGTTAAATATACTTTTTATACATATGTATACTCAAACGTACATACATACAAACACTATAAGGGTAATTTTACAATAGATGTCAAAAGTCGTGCCGGATGTCAGAAACAGCTATATTTTCGAAAATACTTGACTGTGATTGGTCAATTTGCTACTTCCGACATTCGACACAACTTCTGACATCTATTGTAGAATCACTCTAATTAGAATACTTGAAATATCTACTTACTAAATATAATCTTCCGCATCTCTAAGTCATAAAATACTTGCTTTCCTCTACCTTCAACATAATTAAATTTGCTACCTAATGTATCAGTCATTAATTTGCGTAAAAGATTAAATGTCGCTCCTTTAATATCTTTTCCACCAATACGTGATAATTGTTTAATCTACAAAATATATTTATATAATTACATAGAATAAAATACATTTTATACATAATTTGTTTTTTGTTATTTATATTTTTTTTAAATTTCAAAACTCACCAATTCTTTGCGACAAATGGAACCTTCCATTAGAAGTTTTTCAAATTGCTCTAAATCTTTAATATCATCAATTGGAAAATCAGTCATTAACTGTTCTACAATTTCTTTCTCCTCACTATTTCCATTTAAGTTAAATGTTTCATTATGTTGTGATATAAATTTCATTCTGTTATTTAACAGTTTTTGTTCTTCATGTAACGAAGAAATTTTAAATCCAATATCAGTAAGTTTTCTTATTACATAACGTTGAAAATCTGAGCTGGCTAAATATATAAAATAATTAGAAAATAAAGAAAATTTTAAATATGTATATAATAAAAATTTTTGAATTTGATCATTACTTACAGGAGCAAGCTTCGTTATTATTGTCATAAAACGTATCAGAAAACTTGTCATTATAAATAATATTTTTAATAATTGCTCCTGAAAAAAAGTCAAATAAATTCTACATATAATTTCTAATTATTTTGCTGAATAAATTACCTTCATTATTGTCAACATTATCATATTTGTCCTCCTTTCTAGTTTTAGATATATTATTATTTATCGACAATTTTTCTGGTTCTTTTTCCTTGTAAACAGTTGTAATGTTTTCTGTGTTTCAATCATGTATAAAAACATGTATAAAATTATTAAAATTATATATTACATATACAAAAGCATCTATAACATATATTTTTTTTATTTACCTGTTAATTGCTGCTTTAGTTTATCATCATGTTTATTACATTTTTTGTTAGAATTTTTTAAAATTTTTGTTTGTAGTTTTGGAATTTTAGGAAAAGATGGTAATTGAATCTCTTCATTATCAGTAGTATCATCACTACTTGACACAGTTTTCTTAGCTCTATGCTTTCGAGACCTTTTCAAATCTTCACTAGCATCACTATTTGAATTAATATCTGATATAAATTCTGCCTTTTTCAGCTTTTTTAATCCATTTTCATACGTTTCTGAAAAAAATTTTTTTAATGCTTAATAAAATAAAAAAATACGTAATAAGTTTGTAATTGTGTGTGTGTGTGTGTGTGTGTGGTTATTGCGCGCGCGTGTGTAACACTCAACACGCGCACACACACACACACACACACATACATGTATATATAAATATATGCATACATATGCATAAAAAAATGTATTTTCTGTTTATGTTACTTACTTGCAGTACCTAGTATTCTTTTGATATTATACAACAACCAAGTATCATCATGTGATAAACATTGTTTCACTGCTTTCGTAAATCTTGAATGCGAAGTAAACTGAGGCCAATAAGCAACAGTCTTATTCTCGGTTAACCAAGAAGTAGGGATCATTTGAAGGAAATCTTCAAACTCCACAATGGAGTATAAATCTTCCATTATAATATACAAACTATACAGAGTAATATACGCAGTATTATACGTAATATAAACAAAATATATACAGAATAGAATAAGAATATTATTTACAATAATATTCAAATTATACAGTAATATACACAGCAATACAGCTTCTAAAATTCACTGCCAGTATTGCAAATCTACAATTTACGTTATGTATATTATAGATTTTTAGTACTGGCAGTAAATTTTGGAGCATAGCCATAAATTTATTAATGCAATAATGGAAAAACTGCAAACTTGTTATTGTCTAATGGTAGTTTAATATATTTTGTTTTAATATTTTCTATAGGCCAAATTTTCAATTCTGATAAAGTATGTACAGTAAATATTCCTATAAGAGATGAGGGGCAAGGAATATTATATAAATCTTTTTTATGACAGAACTGATTGCCTATAATAACATTTATGTTGAGATCTTTATGATAAGCTATATTTTTTATTTCAACAATGCTTCCATCCGTTAAACCGCAACAGTTATCCGCTAATGTATCAGTGCGCACAATTGCATTTGAGCTTTTTATTATTTTATATTGTGGGTTGCAACAACCTTCCATTATAGGGCCTTCTGTATGAATGGATTTGAAGTCTACTGTAAAATGAGATGATGTTCCAAGAAAATTTTCTGCTTTGTTAATTTTACTTTGTTCATGTTCTATGTATCTCCGAATAACTTGTTGTAGAGGTTTGTCGGGTTTTTTTAATAACTTTTTTAATGTTTGTAAATAATTTTCAAATTTAAAAGAACTAAAGCAATCTAATGGGCCAAACTTTTTAACATCTTGTACTAAATGAATAAGTCCATGTACATTATGAGAAATATTGTGAGCACCATATAACAATGCAAACGATGATACAAAATGTTGAAGCAGTTCTTGGGCATAATCAATTAAATTTTGAAATTGCAAACAGCATAAAATTCTGATTGCCACATGTAAAGTTATAAAATTAATATATAAACTTTTTGAAAGAAATGATTTTAAAGCTACAGGACCAAAATATAACAAGAAATTTCTAAATTCAGTGGCTTTCCATAATTTCACAAAAACTAATGATCTTGTCTTACGTACAAATTCACATGGTACGTATAATTTTAATACTTGCTCCAACTGCAATGATATTGCTTGAACCTTTCTATTTTCTAAACGCACTTTAAGTTCTCCAAATAACCATATGTATATTAATTTTCGTGTAACTCCTAAACAAACAAGGTGCATATAATCCAAAGGTATATTGCGCACAAGATCAAAATTTGGAATTTCTGAGATAATCGAATATCCAATATGATAATTTTCATCTTTTTTTGAACGAAAATCTTTATCTGTTCGTAACTCAGCATTTATTTCAGGGAAACACATTTTACCATTATTATAACTACCTTCAGTAATACATTTGGAACAACTAAAATAACCATTATGTCCTTTTATTTATAATATAAACGATTTTGCTGGTGCATCACATATAATTGCTTCTATTGTACATGAAATATTTTTATTATTAATAATAATTCCATCTTTGCATAATATTTTTGTATCATCTACAAATTTTTTAAGGAATTCATTTGGATCAGATGGTTTTTGTATACCATAATAAATACCTATAATAAATACATCCTTAGACTCAGTTATAGATGCTAAAATTGGCCAAAATTGTCTTTGCGAGGATTTAGATAATGGTAGTCCGTCAACATTTATAGATAATTTAATATTTGTTTTATTTTGTGGAATTGATGATATCATACTTAATATAATTGCTTTTGATAGTCCAAAGTGATAATACTGACCACCAGCACAAACATCTACATTAGTATTTCGAGGAGTACAAATAAGACTTCTTGGATCAGATGGAATTTTAAAACTACAATTTTCACATGTATATTGTTTTATACCATTTAATAAAGAACGTAATGACGATTGTGAAATGTGTTCTTTAACTGCCCAATCAGCTAGAAATTTTTTAAAATCAATATTTTCATCTAATTTGTTATTTAACCTGCTATCTGATTCACTATTCAAATTTATATCATTTCCGCTATCTAATTCATTATTTGATGTACTATTATTTTCTGAAGCTGCATCAATTTGTAAATTACTGTTATTAAAATCTAAAATATCATCAGGATTGAATAATGATTCTTCTGATGTAGATTTATTTAATTCCTTATTATCATTAAGTAAAAAATCTTCAATGTGTGATTGTTTATTCTGAAAAGTAGATGTAGAAGCAAATACTAAAGTTTCATCAACTTCAAAAGACTTCATTATTGTTTCAGTCTCCAACTTAACCATTTTCCTTCGATGTGAAGAACTAATAATACGTTTACGTGTAAACTTTTCACGCGACATTTTTAATACTTTTAAATAACAAGAGTAAGCAACAAATTTCTAATATAACCTAGCTTTCTTAAAATTATTCTTTAGAAAAAATATTATGTATTACAGTGTTGCTGTACTTTACCTTAAAGAACAATTTGACAAAATACACTTCTTTTTTCATTTATTGCTGGAATTCACGTAAAAAAAGAAACAGGATAAACCAAAGCAGCAATATCAAATAATCATGGCATACTCTTATATAACTCCGGCACACAAAACGCGGAAACACTTGCCGTGCGACAAGAAGCGACGCGGTAGCCAATCAACATGCAGTTTTTCTGCGTCCTGTGTGCCGGAGCATTAGATACGTTCGTGCATAGTAATAGTCCAAGAGCCCATGACATGAATTTGGGTAGGTGTTTTAGGCAACTTGAAATTATAAAAAAAAGTAAATTTGAATGTGTGCGATTACGGAATGAAGAGTCTGGCAAAAAGTTTGCGGTTATTTTGCAACTGCGCAGCCTAGTACATTTAAAAAAAAAAAGCCTCAAAAAATATACTTTTGGCAAAATAAAATTTAGTTATTTTTTAACTTTAGCACCTATAGAAATAAAAAATCAAAATGCCAGACGTTTTGAATGGTTCTGAAATATAGCCAGATTGCCCCAAAGATGATTTTTTAATAAACGCAAAAAATATACTTTAGGCAATCTGAAATTTTTATAGGACGTTTATTAATTAAAATAAAATATTTATTAAGAAGCCAGACAAATCACGGTTTTAAATATTTGACATACGCGTTTAAAGTTTTTGCATGAGAGCGACGAAAAAGTCTTATGCGTGGGCATACGTTTGAGAGAGAAAGTTTATCAGCAGTTCCTCGCAGTACCGGGAGCCCTTCGCTTGCCGAATTCTGATTGGTTGATGAGGATCGCCACGACACTAAACTCACGTGACTTGTGAGTTTAGTGTCGTGGCGATCTTTGGGGCAATCTGGCTATATTTCAGAACCATTCAAAACGTCTGGCATTTTGATTTTTTATTTCTATAGGTGCTAAAGTTAAAAAATAACTAAATTTTATTTTGCCAAAAGTATATTTTTTGAGGCTTTTTTTTTTTAAATGTACTAGGCTGCGCAGTTGCAAAATAACCGCAAACTTTTTGCCAGACTCTTCATTCCGTAATCGCACACATTCAAATTTACTTTTTTTTATAATTTCAAGTTGCCTAAAACACCTACCCAAATTCATGTCATGGGCTCTTGGACTATAATTTTGTCAGTTCTTAAGACGAGTCTTCAATTCTACGCATTTGGAACAGTGAACTCGTATATACAGAGTTCACTGGCATTTGGGAGCTATGAATTATTTGATAGACTAAACATTCTTACACAAAAAAACAAAATATTAAAAAAAATAATATATAAAATTTATCAAGTAAATATAATAAAGTTTAGCATTTAACAAAATTTTATTAATCTCAAAAATAACACACATCTCAAAAATAACACATGTTAATATCCTTTGAAAATCCTAGGGACATCTATTTAATAGGCAAAACGGATATCCTATATTACACACAGCTAGTGATTATCCTGTGGATAGCCTGTGGATTTATGAAACATTTACCTTGTTTATAATATATTTTTATGATTTCTAAATTATGTTAAACATTTAATATAATTAAAAGCATACATATTAAAATTATAGATATTAAATTTTTATTAAATATACTTATAACGATATTTTTAACATTTTATAAAATGTTAAAAATATCGTTATAAGTATATTTAATAAAAATTTAATATCTATAATTTTAATATGTATGCTTTTATTACTCATATAGCACATCCCGTTTTGTGGACGTCTTGGGGACGTCCAGGACGTCCAGGATGTTTCCAGGACGTCCACAGGACGGGATATGCTATATGGGAATGTCCTGGATCATCCTGGATATATTCAGGATAATCCTGAGGATATATTGTGCTGTCTGGGTTATTATATGAAGATGTAACTAAAGCTTTAATAAAATTTCACAGCATGAAGAGCCAAAACCAATGAATATGCTTCCCTTCAACGAAAGTTATTAATTGTAAACTACTAGTAATTGCGGTAAATTAAGATAATATCGCTTATTAATTATTCAGATACGATTATTAATTATTCAGATAATTATGAATTGTAAAATTCTTAACTTCTATTAACCGTAGTGGTGAGTTTGCTCAATTTCAAACTAATAGCTATCGTATTGAGAGTTGTCATAAAAATAACATTTAAAGCAAAACCTAATTTGAATTTTTTTTATCCTTGTCACTGAAAAATAATGGACATTAATGAAATTAATTTTATTTTTGACATTTGTCGAACGAATTTTTTGCACACTTTCAGCAAAAAATAATGTTCGGCACAAATGCGAAAATATTTTTTGTACGAATGTGATTATACGCAACTTTCACATTCGCAGGAAAAACTTTTTTACGCACTTGTATCGAAAAGTACTATTTATTTATTTTTTATGCATCGAGCTTCTTTAAACTTATTTTATAATGCTTTTAACTGTCTTTTCTTTATATATACTTATGTTATGCAAGGTAATCAAAAACAGAAAATTTTTTATGAACAAAGTTTTATGAATTTTCGAAACCGTAGGCTTCAACGTAGAACTTTTTTTTCTATTAATGTTTTATAAACTTTAATTACCTATAGTGGATACGAAATCTGTAATTTTTTGCAATGATAATTTTAACATATTTTGGAGACCCCTAGTGGATTTCAAACTTAGAATTGTTGAACTACAACAGTCCTAACGTGTTTTGGAGCACGATACTAAAATTCCTACTTGAAATTTGTTAACAACGAAAGTTTAGACATATTCAAGACTCCTTTAGAGAATACTAAACTTAACATTTTTTACGAATAAGATTTTTAAGAATTTCAGGAACCATATGTTAATCCAAATTATGAGGATCACATCTGTTAAATAGATTCAAGCTGTCACTGAAGCCATGTTCGATCCGCCTCGTCTGACAGGGCTGTTTCCACAGTAAAGGAAAACAAAACACGATTTTGTTTTATTTTTATAAAAAGCTTTATTCATTTTACTATGTACAATTATTTGGTAAGGAGGGATGCGTCGAAATGTACACCTCACGTTGAAATTGTCACCTGAAACAAACAGTTATCTTCAAATGAATATTTCCAACAACGCATCATTTCATTAGACATGCAAGGAACTTGCGAGGTGACGTGCAGGTACAATGAGGTAAGTATATCATTTTGAAGGAATTAAAGGAAACATGCAATTTCTTACGTAAATATATTTCAAAAATTAGAACAAGGTGCATTTAGGATTCACGGGTTAACATCATACGATTTGTTATGAATAACAGGACTTGTTATTAATACTTAAGGATCAGTAACACAGAAATAAATGCTGAAACACAGATTAACATATATAAACTTAATAAAAATATACGCGAATTTTGACGAGATAAGCTTAACGTAAGCTTCGATTTTTACCAAGGAAAAACTTAAACAAGTAACTGAACTGTAACAAAGTACGAGGTAAAAAAATTAAAACTAATCAAGGTTACTGGTGAATCCAGACTAGTTGTCGAGTCAGATGATGTCGCAATTTGGGGCCAACTTCTGCTTGCGAAGCTGATTTTGTAGCAGCAAAAATCCTAACCCGCAAATAAACTTTAATCACATTTTTGGAAAGGATATATATGTGATTTGACAGTTCATCAGCACTGCCGTCAAATACGTGTTCATTCAGTGTAGGAAATAATGTGCACGAATTCATGAATAAATCACGAATAACCGCACTGCACAGAACTGCAGGAAAGTTCTTCTCGCTTATTGGTTTACCGTTATTTTTATTAATTGCACGCCTAAACATTTCTTCCGTACGTTTACAAAGACGGACTACCGATTCACTTGAATGAATTAGGCCGCCTCGAGTTTTTGCGCGAATTAAAAAGTTATCGGTCATTTGCGAATTTAAGGCATTCTCTTCAAAAAGAGCTTCCCTACATTTGTCACACTTGACTACAGGCATCTTTGGATGTATCAATCTTTTAATGACCCATCCACTGATATGGCTTATGCAATTCTTTGAAAAGTCGGATAATGTATCAGGCAGTTTGGAGTGAAATTGTAAAAATTCATTCATGAAATCATTATCGTTATCATTCTCGTGTCCCTCATCTAAGCCATATTTTTTTGCAACTCGTACATTATCCATCTCTTCATAAACGAGCGGGTCATAAATACTAGCATTTTTCCCTTTCGAAACACTAGACGACGTTTTCAAAATGGTCGTGGAATCCATCGCCTCGACATTTCCATTAGTACTGCTGATTTCATGGCGTACCAATAATTTTTTGTACGCGGACTGAAACTGTGCACTCGTAGGGTTGGGGCACCACCCCCCGCAACTTCTGATGGCACAAAAAAAAGCTCCAGGTGATCCTGGCTCAACTTATATGTTAGCAAGTAGTTTAATTGAGAATCTGGTGGCTTTACATACTCATCAAAAATTGCGAGAATGGCTGCAACTCCACTAACAAAACTTACAAATGGTACACGTCTTTGTGTTTGGAATATCGATTTCCCTTCAGAGTTCCTAATACCTTTCAAATATTCCACCTCGATTTGAATTATTGGCCGCCAGTATTGTTCGGTACTTGCTCTAAGAGGTGATTTAGACCCCTTTGCGAATGGATTCCTCGAATTCATGAAGTCGAATAGTGTATCGATGCACCAAATGAACCTGACGGTACCTTCACTTCCTTGGAATTCTGGTAAGCACAAATCATTCGTGCAGAATTCGATGGCATCTGCAACACTGCTGCTGAGTGTTTGCGCAGCGAGTGCAACTTTCATCTTCATTTTGCCATATTCTATATGCGCCGATCGAAGCTTGTTACCTGCACGCAATCCTTCTTTATTTTGCAAATCAGCTAACAAATGAATATACTTCCAGAGGATTAAGTTACCGTCAGCATCCATTAGTGCCTGCATATCGCCCAGACAATTTCTGGTGAGTTTTAGCATGTGACATGCATCGAAAATCACATAAACCTTGTGCTCCGTAGAAGGATGAAGGAAAAAAGGCTGCATTTTCTCCAGACTAAAAGAGCACTCCAGTGACACCATCGTAGAAAAATGTTGGGAAGGACCGTCCAACGTCACGGAAACAACCTTGACACCCACTTCATGCAATCGAATTAACGTTTCTTTTATAAGACCACCATTAGTGTCGGCATCTATTCCGTTAATTAAAAAATAACCAACTGGTAGTTTCCATTTCCCATCTAATGAAACTACCATCAACACTAATGCATCTTTTGCAAGAAGTGATGGTCTCGGTTTTTCTATGTTGCTTCCTACGTCGACATATCCTTTGATCTGCCCATTTGGATGACATACATAGCCTTTTTTAATGCCCATTTCGTCCAGTATGAAAGAGACAAGCACTTCTTTTCCTTCAGCCTTCATTTCAGAAGCCTTCGTTTTCAACGTAGAGAAGCTCTCGCTTGTAAATCCTGGTTCGCAATCAAGTGAAGAATACCAGGATCTAATGGTGCGTGGATCTGGAAGGGCGTTGCAAAATTTTGATCTGACATGCATATACGCCTTCGGTGAATAAAAATGCAGCGTCATTGCGAACGATCGCAATGCAGGCGGATACTGCACTCTTGAAACGCTTTTCACCAAAGTCGTTTCCTCTCTCTGACCGTTATTTAACAATTTCAAGTGCTTCACATTTGTAGCGTACCGTTTTAAGAATTCCGAAACATCGCTTTCTGATATTGCTTCTAAGGACGCCAAACCCAAATCTGTTACTGCCCTAGTGTCACGCAACTCCTTAATTAAATCCTTCATGGACAGGATTTTCTTCTGCAGCCGGAAAACTTTCTGCTTTTCACGTTTCACAACAGATTCTAAATAAACATTCCTCTTCTGCAAGTGCTGCACTTTCGCTGACAACTCTTCCAGCGATCTTTCATAATTATGATCGTGTAAAGTGATTGCACAATCTAGGCGTGGCCTTTTGGGAGTGACTTCTGACACTGTCTCAACTGTGGACGTTTCTAAACCTAAATGTTGAATTTATTTTAACAACAGTTACTGCTTTTCTATATTCGAGAGTGAGTGAGTGACAGAGAGAGAGTGGCAGAGAGAGAGAGAGAGAGAGAGAGAGAGGAATGCTAAGATGCATAAAAGGGAGAGCGAGGAGAGAGAGAAGGATGCTAGAGAGAGAGATAGGAAGCTAAGATGCATAAAAGGGAGAGCGAGGCTAGAAGAGCAAGGAGGAAGAGGAGCAATAAGAGAAGATCATCGAAGAGAACAGTATAGGCATTCTTTTGCAGACTTATGTAAAAACGAGCAAGAAAATAAAAATTTAAGAATCGTTTATTTTGAACGTTGCAAACTTCAGACACATTTTCAAACTAAACTATAACAAATGATTTAAAGAATATTTTCTAAATCTATTTAAATACAAGAGATTATTATATTTTAATTCAATCTGTAAAAAGTGAATAGAAAAAGTTTCAGTTCAGGAATAAATTTTACCTTCTTCAATCCATTGGGAATTTGCAGTCTGTATCGCCGTTTCTAACACTTCTTCTGAGGTGGATGCGGCATGGGCAACTACTTCATCCAGTGTCGGACTAAGGTATACAGAGGCCCTAAGCTATGACAGTAAATGGGCCCTGCCCCAAAGACCTATAATAAACATCGCTATTAAAAGATTCCTCTTAGTCAAGTAAGCTCCATCACCACGTCAAGGTGGGAATCTATCGATGGGGATTTTAAAATTTTTTTTGTATTTTTTAATTTTTTTTTATTTTCTTTTACTTTAAAATTTTTTTTTCTTTTTAAATTTTTCTTTTTTACTTTTAATTTTTTTTAGTAGTTATTGACTAGGAGAACAAGGCCCCCTTCGCAACACGGGGCCCTAAGCTTAGCTTATTTTGCTTATGCCTTAATCTGGCACTGACTTCATCACAGATTTCAGAACTTATTTCCATTCTATCTGCTGGGCACGATGCTGCAATTACATTGACGATTAAGGTTTCACATTTAGAATGATTTTGTACATAGCGGTTAATCTTAGAAATAGAATTGTTGCATGTTACAAATGTGCCAGAAAAATGAAAGACTGAATTTCTTCACTTATTGAAAGTGTAAACTAAAATCTTCTATCAATGGTAACAATTTAGTCGAAATAAGATTTTAGAACTAAAATCATTATCAATGTTAAAACTTTGTACGAAAGAAGGTTTTATACTTAGAGTATAAAAAAGTTTTATACTTAAAATCTTTTCATTATCGATGGTACAACTTTGCCTGAAAGAAGGTTTGGGATCTAAAACTTTATATTGATTATAATAAAAGTCTCATCAAAACGAAGCTTTAGATCTAACATCTTCTATTGATGGCAAAAGTCTTGTCGACTCAACGTCGTCCCGCTTACGAACATTGTACAATGGACTTTAATTCTTGTGACACATACAATTAAACTTATAATATCAGAAGACTAAGTGACACATTTGCCTTATTATTTTGTAAATGTTCTTAGATTCAGGCAATAACATTTTTGATACCATCTAAATTACTTTACAACTATGGATGCATTGTTCTACTATCATTCCTATGTTCTAAATCTACAAAACATCTACAAATCTACAAATCCACGAATCTACAAATCCACGAAACATCTTTTCTTTTTACATAAAACCTTCTAAAATCGTGCAATTGGACCTCGAACTAAAAAACTATAACGCTATAAAAATGATTTTCTATTTAACAAATCAAATATGGCGTCCGAAATTGCTCATTGTCAGGGAAAACTTCTTTTATTTTGTAAGTCAGATACGATCGGTTTTAGGAAAAAATTTAATAGAACAAAAAGTGTTAGAATCGCTCAGAGAATACATGTGAATTTTCTGAAACTTTTGGGGCCAATTTTGAATTTTCCAAAAAACTGCCAAATCCAAAAAATCTAAAAACGTCTTATAAAATTCTGAAAACATTTACAAATACTTCTTGGATGACTGTAAGCTATTTTTCATTTACAAATTTATTGCAATAGTTGCCCATTTTTCATCAACAATGTCATAAATACACACAATTACCCAAAATTGATGTGATTTGTGGAGTGCGGACAAATAAATATTGCTCTGACTGCGAAAAATATTTGTATAAAATTTGCTTTGCAAGTTTACATAAATTGAAAGTTATAACAACAAAGTTTTAAGCAATAATAAAACATGAGTACTGTAGAATAAAGAAACAATTTTTAAATAATAAAAAATAAAAATAATGAAAGATAAAAATAATAAAAAAAGAGATTCTGAAGGAACATTTTTTATGTTAAAATTGTATTTGAAAAATGGCTAAAGATGTTATAATCATACATTAGAATAATACATAAAATATAAATTATAGCTGTATTAGATCTATTTTCGTTAATTATTGTGCATAATTATGATATTGTTGACGGAAAACGGTCAACTATTGAAATAAATTTATAGATGAGAAATAGCTTATAATCATCCAAGAAGTATTTGTAAATTTTTTCTGAATTTCTTGAGAAGTTTCTGGATTTTTTGGATTTGGCAGTTTTTTTGGAAAATCCAAAATTGGCCCCACAACTTTTGAAAAAATTCACACGTATTCTTTTAGTGATTCTAAACACTTTTTGTTATTTCAAATTTGTTCATAAAATCGATCGTATCAGCGTTAAAAAATTAAGAAAGTTTACCCTGACAACGAGCCATTTCGGGTGCCATATTGTATTTGTTAAATAGAAAACCATTTTTGTAGTTTTATAACTTTTTAGTTCGAGGTCTAATTGCATGATTTTAACAGGTTTTATGTAAAAAGAAAAATGTTGTGTATTACGATCAATAAAGTTGGTGAAAATTGTTGGCACAGCATTGTCCTTCAGTCTTGTATGTTGAGTGCTGCGGAAACACGTAGACTCAAAATGTGCACAGCATACGATACTATCTGAATTAATTTCACAATTCGCTCCTACATCACATGTGACTGCCTCCAACCACTTTTCTAGAAGTTTAGAGTTCTGAAATGGAAACCTGAAAAATTACAAAATGTGTATGTAATTACATATGTACATATTTTCTATTTCATGTACCTGGAATACCGTATTGCATATACATGGTGTATTTCTAACTGCGAGACATAGGGAATATCATGTTGGAGATTTCCCTGCGTATACTTCTTTTAATTTATCACGGTGCAAAGAATTGTTAAATATTCGCTACAAGTACTTCATATTTCGTAACAAATTACATTTACGATTAATTATTTCAAATTGCGGAAAGTTACTCTGAAACTATCAAATTTATATGAAATGTGAAAATGGTCAGTTTAAAATTTGTACAACTCCAATTTTTCATTATAAGTCCAGTAAAATGTCCTGAAATTATCAAATTTTAGTAGAACCGTAGTTCCACCAAACTTACAGTAATTTGAAATAAGCCTTTTTGCAGGTAGGACTTACTGAATAGAATAATATATATGCCGTATGTACCATTAGAAATTCACAGAGTATATTAATAAGTATTAAACATAAAAAAACTGAGCGTTTTATTTACTACCTTTTCTGAAAAACAATGTTTGATCCAGATATCGATAAATTGAACTCAAAATATTTCATATTTTACTAATATTTGTTACTAATATTTCCTTCGCTTATTTATACTTACCTATGAAAAGTACGGTTCGGATGAGTCACTTTGGAAGCATGGCAAAATATGCATGTCGATGTTGGGAAGAGCGTTGGAATAGATCCAGGTTTAAGCACGACACCTTCCTTCTGAGATATTTCAAAACACTCATCAGAAAAATGATCTGAACATAATCGAGTGGAAGAAGCAAGTGTTAAATCTTTTTGGTTCAGATTTCTCAGCCATAGTGCCCTTGTTTCCGGATTTTTTGGGAACCTAATTATTACAAAGGATTTCAAAATAAAACTTCATATTTTCACATAACCTCAAAGTGTGTACATTTTTGATAACGCATAATTATTATTCACTACAATTTCACCTGAATAAAGTTCTCACGCTTCCATCTTTTGTTTCCGAGCTTTTTTTACAGAAGACGCAACGATTTGGCATTTTGAACTTCCAGTGCACAGAAAACCGATATCCGTCAAAAGATCAAAACAATCAACACACTACATATCGTCGCTTGACCGGTGACGTCACTTATATGTTGTATATATATATATATATATATCAGTGGCCGCCATGTTCGGCCAATCTGCCTCCGGCTTCTAATCTCCACGCAAACATGGCGCCCATACCCTATCCATATTATACATATCAGTGCAACGAACGATATTCTCACGACCGCGAATGTTTTCGAAACTACGGACGATTCACTCGCAACAGTCGTTCAAGGTCAGATGCAAACGGTGGAGGGTCAAGAAACGTTGCGTGATCATTTGGGTCCGCTTAGTCAAAAATACATCTTGCCTGTCGTACGCGGTGACGAAGAGAGCGGTATAGATAAAGTGTACAGCGTTTATCTCGATAAGGATGGAATGATGCTCGGTAGCAAACGTTTCGACGTGGACGACAATGATAACATACTCGTTGACGGTGTGAAATACATCGGTACGCCCGGTCTTTACGAGCTGATTTTCAAGAAAATTCCCGACGATGACGAATACACGGAAGATGATATGCGAAAGTACAAAAATATACTGTTAACGACTAATGTGCATAGACGCAATCACAATGCTGACGGTCAACTACGGAGCAACAGGGGATACAAGTACAAAGAGGTAATCGCACCGTTACTATCGATTGGAAAGAAGAAATCCGGAGGAGGATTACCTCGCGCTATGACGCTAAACGACAACGCGATCGATTACGTACACTGGGATGATCCCAACGAGCTAGTGGATCGCCTGCGATTGCTCGAAGCTTCGCGCCAAGCGGGCCACAACGCTCACGACAACGAGATACTGTCGATCATCGAGGAACTTCGCGAAGCTGGTCTTATTATAAATTAACTGACGCATCATCAAAACGAATCAGTCGATCGGTGTTTTTACTCGAAAAATGTCGTCAATCAACAAATTCGGACTATTTGAACGCAGAAATGACGCAACAGTTGACAATTCGCATCATTGGAGCAGATTGATGAGAAATTATATTCGTGATAACGCGTTATGCTGCGTCGCTATGGACTATGATGCAAAATCGCGCAAGATTTGCTGCGTAGCGCAGCCTGAGGCCGATACCGACGTCGCCAACAAACTGTACGTGGAACAATGCCTTAAAATTGTGAAAAATCAGCAGAGAGAGTCAGACGAGAAACAGACTGCGATCGAGAAAGACGTACGAGCGTTACGGACTGCGATCGAGAAAGACGTGCAAGCGTTACGGACTGCGATAAACGGACTTCGGCGTGCAATTACCACCGAGTCAGGAACGGCTAACGAACGTCTTGCAAACGATAACAAAACGACTTTCGAACAACTCAGGAACGGGTTAGGAACAGGTCAGGAACGGGTACGAACAGGTCAGGAACGGGTACGAACGGGTTAGAAACGGGTACGAACGGGTTAGAAACGGGTAAGAAACGGGTCAGGAACGACTTTGAACGGGTCAGGAACGGTAATCGAACCTTTAACGAACGACGATGAACAGCAATGAACGGTACGGGAACGGCTATGAACGGCTCAGGGACGACAACGGGCGACAGCAAACGACCAAGGAACGGCTGTCGGACAGCTATCAAACGGCTATCGAACGGGCCAAAAACGGCTATGAACGGGTCAAAAACGGCTATGAACGGGTCATGGATCGCTACCGAACGCCAACGGACGACAAAGAACCGCTGTTAAAAGATAACAAACGGAAATAAACGGTTAAAAACAGAAATCGTAATTTCTTCGCATGTATTACGCGTCAATCAGTTGATGCCAATCAGTTAACGATCGCACCGTCGAAACATGAACTCATCGAAATCCAAGGTCGCCAGTTTCGAAAAACGACAACTCGTTGAAGAACTACATGCTCCGGCGAGAAGAAATTTTCCACGAAGACGCGTTATAGTTCGGGGATACGATGACCTGTGGCAGGCGGACATTGTCGAGATGCGTCCATACTCACGTTTCAACGGAGGCTACCACTACATACTCACCGTCATCGATGTATTGAGCAAGTACGCGTGGGCTGTACCGCTCAAGAGTAAAGGTGGAAGCGAGACGGCCGAAGCTATCGCTAAGATAATTCGAGAGAGCAAGAGATGTCCAAAAAACTTGCAAACCGATATGGGAAAGGAATTTTACAACACTGATGTGCAACGTCTTTTGAGGAAACACGACATCAATCACTACTTCACGTATTCGGTGTTGAAGGCATCGGTCGTTGAGCGATTCAATCGCACGTTGAAGAACGACATGTGGAAGATGTTTACGCTAAACGGGAATTACAAATGGATCGATATGTTGCCGCGACTCATCGCAAATTATAACGCGCGTGTGCATCGAACGATCGGCATGCGACCTGTCGACGTTACCCCCGCGATCGCCGAAAGACTCTTGACTACGGTGTACAGCACCATAAAGATCGCGGGTCCAGCAAAGTTCAAAGTGGGCGACCCGGTACGCGTTAGCAAGTACAAGACCATCTTCGAGAAAGGTTACACACCAAATTGGACCACCGAGGTGTTTAAAATTGTTAAAGTACAAAGTACTAATCCCGTAACATATCTACTGGAAGATTATCGCGGAAAATCCGTCGCTGGAGCGTTCTATGAATACGAGTTGCACCGCGCGACTCACCCGGACGTGTATCTCGTGGAGAAAGTGCTGCGCAGAAAGGGTGACAAAGTTTACGTAAAGTGGTTGGGATTCGATGGATCGCACAATTCATGGATACACAAGGACAATGTGATTTAATATAAACTTTTTTTATTTCAAACATATTATATGAAAAGTGTATACAATACATAAAAATATATGAAATACAATATATAAAAATACGTGTGTACAAAAACCTTTATTAATATCTCCTTCACACAAAATAATACATTTTCAAAATATATATTACAATGGTATACGGTAATGTCCCCATGGCAAAGTATTATACGAATCTGGTACGATATACCGCTTGTCATCGTACGGACTCAGGGCGATTTTCATCTCAGATATAGTATACACTTCATGCAATTTGGATCTTATACAAAATTGGCGACGTGTTATTTCAATTTCGTCATTCAGACACCGCGTGTAATCATCGAACGTTATAGCCCGCGCTACGACGTTACTTTTGACACCTTTCGCTTTTTTCGTGTCTTTTTTACCGTCCACCCTCAAAGCATACATCTTTGCCCTGAGCCCAACGAATTCCGTCATAATCACACCGTTATTCTCATCCTTCATTAGACCGGGTATCTTTTTATTCGCGAGCGGTATACCGTACGCGTTGTCAATCGGATAATCGCTAGTGTCGAATCTCGCAATATCGCGCTTCATCATCTCGTAAACATCGTCGCATTCGATGTGGTATACGAGACTATCGGTATCTGTGTACATTATCTTACAATTATCGCGATACAGCGGTGCCATGTACTCGTGATGAAATTCATACAAACAGACTTTCGATATGTCGAGAATGCACATACCTACATATATCGGTTTGTTAAATTTCACCTCGAGTTTTCGCATTTCGACCGCGATTAAATTCTCGGAGAAGACGCTTCTGCTATGAAAATTCGGTTTTGCGATCATCGCCTCCGCGCCATACCGTCCGTTCCATTGTGTTATGAGTTTAACGTCGACATGATTTCGAACATTCTCCATGGTCTTTCCAAATACCGCGTTGTTCATCAGTTTATATAAATTTTTTTCGAAATCGTTTGTCGCGAGAGTTCTAAATTTCGTATTCAGTTCGATGTAATCGCGAAGCCATGGAGATTGTGAAAACTCTAACACGCGGTGTATCTTTGTGACGCGAAGGCCATGACGCGTACACTGCTGCAGGTTACGGTAATGAATGATGTAACGCTTCTTATCGTTGAGTGTGGCGAGAAGTTTTTCCTGTCGTTTACCGGGAGGTTTATCGCGCGTCGGACAAAACGGTAAGTCGGCGTGCGCATCGTGTATAGTTTGCGGATACTCGAGATCGACTTCGAGCACATAACCTGTGGGCGAATCCGAAGCGATCGCGCTCACGTCAAAGTTAGAGACGTCTTCGACCCATCGAAAATTCGCGTAAGGTCGACCCATCGAAAATTCGCGTAAGGTAGCGGTTGACACATCGCCCACCCGTACAGATTGTTGACGTCAAAGTACATTAAATATGTGGAAGGTTTCGATGGGTCGTACGACTGCATGTACTTGTTATTGGCTCGCGCGTATCTACCGGAACATTGACTAAGGCCGCCACGTATTCCGCGTTCGATAAACATGACCATGTCAATGTCCGTGAGCAATTCAAAATTTATACGCGTATGTTTTAACATAGCGTCCCATGTAAAACCAGGCAAAGTATAATAATATGCGGGATCCAGGCCATAACTCGCCATACTACTATCGCGGAAATTTTCAAAAATGTCGGCCAATAACAAGACATCCGTTTTTAAATATAAATCGCTATATTCGCCCAAGGTTCGGATCGAGAATTGTTTCCACACGTTCGCGGCGTGCGCGTAATCGCTCTCGGATACGGTCTCACCGGTTAGTGAACTATAAAATGATTCGCGTGGCGGTAAACAGAGGTCCTCCAATTTATCAACGCAATCAATATATTCATATGGAAACACACCTTTTCTCGTCAAAAGATCAAAATCCTCAATCGAGAATTGAGAAAATTCGGAGCGTAAAATTTTCAACTTATCTTTATTAAGAAATGATGCCAGTTTATCGAGGCTACTATTTAGAAATTTATATGAATCAATAAACCGTAATTTTATGCAATTATCGTTTGAGGATTTTGATCTTTCGACGGTATCCACATTTTTTGTGAACGAAATATATTTTTCTTTTGTTATCGGCAAAAGATTGACTGCGCCTTCGAACGCGGTAGCTATTTCTTTAATAACAAAGTGAGAATCATAACCGGATAAATTATGGAAAACTATGGGAATTGTATGCGAATTTTTATAATTCAAATTGCAATTTGAATGCGCGGGACCTCTGTAACGCCCGGTCAAATGGCAATGATCGCGTACTCGGTCGTCTTGCGTGAACGGTTTCTCGCAAATGTGGCAATGTGTCGCGCTACGGTATGCCTCCCGCTGCTCGTTGGAAAGAGTTTCCATGGGGACATTTGTTGATAAAATTTGTTTTACGCGGTGCGCAAGATTTTCAAGTTCGCCGACGAACCACGCGACGCAATCTTTATCGCGGCGAAACCGATACGACGATAACGAGTCGTCATATGAACACCGCACGTAGTATGCAACGCTGAATACCTGGTGGTGGTGCTGGTACGTAGTTGTGGTTGAATTCTTGTCCGTCTTCTGCAGGACACATTCAAGGTCGGCGTACACGATGAATGGAACTCGCTCCTTGTTGCTCCAATTGCCAAAGCTGAGCCACTTGTCGTCTTCGCTTGGTAATCGGATAGCGCAGTCGTTCATCCTTCCGCAGTCAATGGTGTGGGCTTCCAATTTCTCCTTTTTGTGGAAATAGTGCAGACATCTGAAAAAATATATATATTTTTTTATATATCTTTCAAGTAGTAACAATTATTTTAATAAATTTTATTAAGTTGTGTACTTACCGATCGCAAAAATATTTCTTATGATCTTTTGAGAGTTGCGAGCTCACGAGGCGGGATAAATTTTTGATCCACGCAAAATGTCCCACGTTGTCCTGCGGATCCTCCACATACAACAAATTGACATGCTTCTCCTTTTTATCGCTGGTAAGTCGTAGCGGGAGAATGTTTAGCGTATTCTTCTTATTCTGCTCCCCAATGCCATATACGTTTATTGATATATTATTTAACCATTCAAATTTACTGATATTTTTAAGAGTCATTGGAAACTCTATATCCCGAAGATTCAGCACTGTTGCATAGTGTGGATAAGAGGAGCATCTATCGGCATGTTTCTCAATGGGATACAGAGCGGCGACTATTGACCATGCAAAGCATGCATCATCCTTCGATTGCACGTTGATTACCGCTCTCTTTAGTTGTATTACTCGCGGCATTTTCACCATACATCCAGCGTGCAATGGGTTATGCTTGTTTATATTAATAAGCAAATTAAGTATCCGTGACAACGCCCATCCGCTATCCCGCTCCTGGAATTCTTCGAGGGATGCCAGGGTGGGTTCGATGACGCGTCGCTCGTACCAATCTTGCAGATCCATTGTTTGGTAGAGTTCGCAATTTCTTGTGTTAATACTTTTATTGGCACGTTTATCGCCGGTCACAAACTCCCCATTGAATATGGTGTTCACTTTTACGCTATTGTATTTTTCAATGGCGTCTTGCACTTGCTCGAGCACTACACCACCGGCGTCTTTCAAAAATGTTCGCGGTTCGATGTGATTTGTGTTAATCACCGCGCCTGTTAGTACACGATTTTCGAACGCGGTCTCGATCTCTCGCCAAACGAGTCTCTCCGCGTTATCGCCACTTGTGCTCGCGTAATCGCCACCGACGTGTACAAAACGTCTTTCTAGTTGTTTCTTCAATCCCTCGATTCGCGCGATTCGAGCTACCAAAGATTGCTTATTTCCAATCGTGAGCCTTGGACGCTTAGCACGACTGCGTTCTTCGAGTTCTTCCATAAACTCGTCGCATCGTTGCATCCACGCTAAACACTCTTCCGCGGTAACGATTTTGTCGGCTTGCTCCAACAGATCGCGTTCAGATTCCTCGAGATGCTCCATATTTTATGCCACACTGCTTTATTCGAATTAATTCACTTCCACTTTTTACTGCAGTCACCGACTTTAATAGCGGCCACGCGTTTTGGCGCTCTAACGCGACTTATTGTTAAAGATAGAAACTTTATTCGACGCACAGAGCAAGGTATATTCTCTTTCATGGGCGATGACTGAGAACTGATCTTACCTTATTGCTCAAGAAAGATCTTAAAGAGATGGAATTTTCAAAACTATCCAATAACGCGTTAATGTTTTTGGGGAAAAAAAACGGAAAGGTTTGCATGTAACCCGGTGACGCACTAGAATATCTAATCTTCCGGCGCCGGATATTTATGAAAACTGACTGATTCATAGAATTTATAGAAATCGGAATTTATGTTTCTTTGGGTCTTATTGTCCCTTGAACAAAAAAAGATAAGAAAAAATTTTAGAAATTTGTGACAATGTTTAAACACTATCGTGTGACGCACTAGAATATCTTATCTTTCGACATCGTAAATTTATAAAAACTGAGTGATTTATGGGTTATTTTTTATTTATTTATTTATTGTTTATTTATTTATTTATAAGAAAATTTTTTTATTTATTTATTTATTTATTTTTATAAGTAGAAATCGAAAAATTGATTCATTGATTGATTATTTTATTATAAGGAAAAATTGATTTTTTTTAAATTAATTGATTGATTATTTTATTATAAGGAGAAATTGATTTTTTATTAATTTAATTGATTGTTTAATTTGATTGGTTGATTTTATTGATTGATTGATTAATTTAATTTTTTGATTAATTTAATTGATTGGTTGATTAATTTAATTGATTTTTGATTAATTTAATTGATTATTGATTAATTTAATTGATTGATTAATTAATTACCCCCCCCCGTGACGTCATACCCCCACTCCTGTGACGTCATACCCCCACTCCTGTGACGTCATACCCCCCACTCCAATTTGGGTTAGAACACGCATAGCCTTACTACTGCTTACTGACAACAGAATGATTTGCTGTGGGTTTTTTGACATCATTCTGGTGTTCTTTTAATCGGGTAATCAGATGTCGTTTCGTTTGCCCTATGTAGCTCGCGTTACAATTCAAACAGTTAATCTCGTAGACAATTTCAGTTTGTTTAAGCACACACAGATTATCTTTACCCTTCTTTATAATAACATCCAATCTATTAAAAATGGAGTACAACACTTTAAGATTGGCATTCGTTAGAATGCGTTCAATGTTTATTCCAACTTCTTTAGAAAATGGAATGACGATGTAGTTATTCAAACAACAACTCACATTTCTGATCAGATGCAGAAAATACGACATTTTGTCTCCACACATTCTCAATTTACGCTTGAACATCTCTCTGTTTTGTTACAAAGCCGTACGTACATTCAACGCTCTTAAAGAATGCACTCAAAGAAGTATTTTGAATCTTGAACTCAAAGACGCTCATAGCCAAATCCACCATGTTAATATAAGAATTCGTGGAATAGAGGAGAAACTTGCTTCTCTTCTTCCTCCTGTTATAATTAACTCCTTTTATACTTATAACAAACAGAAAATAAACTCATTTAATGTCACATGCAAACACAAATCCATCAATAAATTTAATCATCTCATAAGGAAACTAAACACTTCTTACAATCCATTTATAAATATGGACACTTCAAAGTGGATTATGAACATTAGCGACAAACGAGTTCCGGACTCAACACTAAACTTTTTGAGTTTAGGTGACAGGTTCGCTCTTCCTCTAAATAAGAAAGACTTTAAAGATCGTGTCAACTATGCAACTGGTATTGTTAAAAACTTCGAGAACGTATCTTACAAACTAGACAAAAAAGTCGTGGATTCCGCACGCAACTCCATTAGCAATGTTGACCAAATTTTTAAATACTGACAAACACATTAACCTTACTGACAAATTCATTTTAAAGGAATTTTATAAATGCAAAAAATTTTTGAGACAGAACAAGGACTTACTTATCACCAAAGCTGACAAAGGACAGGTCACAGTCATAATCGAACGAAATAAATACAACGAACAAATGGAGACTTCACTTAATGACGAAACGACATACAAAAAACTAAAAAGAGACCCCACGACATCACTTCAAAACAAAATGAATGATCTAATTAAAACATGGAAAACTAATTTAATCATAGACGAACAAACTTATAAAACATTGCGTTGCACCAATGGAAACCTCCCGAGATGCTATGGACTGCCGAAGATTCATAAAAGCGGCTTTCCACTTCGCATCATCGTATCGGCATCTGGGAGTCCGCTGTACAATGTTGACAAGTTTCTACACGAAATACTCGAAAAATCCGTTCCTAAGCCCAAATCACATATTAAAGACAGTTGGACCCTGGCCAAAAATATCAAAAACATGCACATTGACTCTAATCAAATTCTTCTTTCCCTTGATGTCACCGCACTTTATAACAACGTCCCTAAGGAGTTAGTATTTCAAGCTATCGAAACCCGTTGGGATCATATTTCAAAGATGACCAAATTTAATTTACAACAATTCTTATTTGCCATTGACACAGTGCTTTCCTCCACGAGTTTTGGTTTTTGGGAGTCCTTTTATGAACAAATCTTCGGCAGTCCCATGGGATCTCCGTTATCCCCTATCCTTGCTGATATTGTCATGGATGACCTCGAAACGCATTGCTTACAACGTTTTAAATTCTCTATTCCTGTTTTTTACAGATATGTGGACGATATATTTATGATTGCTCCCACATCTGAAATTGGCACGATTCTCGATGTTTTTAACAAGTATCACCCTCGACTACATTTCACCCACGAAATGGAAAAAAACCTTTCCATTCCCTTCCTTGACACGATCATCATTCGAGACAACAACACTCTTATTACAAATTGGTACCGCAAACCTACCTTTTCCGGAAGATATCTTAACTTCTTTTCTAATCATCCTCTCAAGTATAAGAAAAATACTATTACGAACCTTGTAGATAGAGCGATTTTATTTTCCGCCGAGAGATTCCACCAAAACAATATTTTATTTATCAAAGAAATTTTACGCAATAATCTTTACCCTAAAGACTTTGTAAACCATCACATTAATAAAAGACTTAAGGAGCTACAGCACAGACACAATAACACTTATGACAATATTGCTTTCGATGCGAATAACTGCATCGTCATTCCATTTTCTAAAGAAGTTGGAATAAACATTGAACGCATTCTAACGAATGCCAATCTTAAAGTGTTGTACTCCATTTTTAATAGATTGGATGTTATTATAAAGAAGGGTAAAGATAATCTGTGTGTGCTTAAACAAACTGAAATTGTCTACGAGATTAACTGTTTGAATTGTAACGCGAGCTACATAGGGCAAACGAAACGACATCTGATTACCCGATTAAAAGAACACCAGAATGATGTCAAAAAACCCACAGCAAATCATTCTGTTGTCAGTAAGCATAGGTTATCTTTTGACCATGAATTCGACTGGAACAATCCTACCATTCTCCATATGGAAACACATAGGAAAAAAAGGGAGATTGCGGAAATGCTTTTCATCAAGAAATGCAATTTTGCAATCAACTCCCAAAGAGACACGGAAAATTTGACTTCGATATATGACGGACTCCTTAATATTTTATAATTTACAATTTTTACTTTCACTTGACACAACCTTCTCTTATTTATTATTTTCATTTTAGACCATTGACCCGATTTCTCTATTTTAGATTTATTTAATATTTTATAATTTATATCTTTTATTTTTACCTTATACAACCTTCTCTTATTTATTATTTATATTTTAGACTATTGACCCCGTTTCTCTACTTTTACATTTAAGTTTGTGTCCTTTTTATTTTATGTATTTATTAGAAATTTTGTAACGTATGTCACATTGTCGGACTCTATCTTGTTCAGTCCTTTCTTTTCCGTCACCAATAACAGACGCATTTTACATGTAACGAAATCGATACTGATTCATGTCATCAATATTATTAATCTGTATTCATTCTTTATCGGACTGCTATTTATGTAAGTTTTAATTTGATTTGTATAAATTTGCGCCTTTAAACGATTATTATAGTTCCTTCACATCATATTTATAGATATATTTGAAGAGGACCTAAATCACAGGTCGAAACGTAATAAACGTCATTTTATATATCACTGGTGCCAGTTTGTGAGTCAGTCATTACCTTCTACTTTTATTGAATAACAGTATTTACTCAGTATGGAACTAACAAAAGAGCAAATTAGGATGTTAGTATTATTGTACCAGCAACATCCTTGTTTGTATGTACAAAAGAGCGAAGATTACCATAACCGAGATAAAAGATTGAAAGCTCTGCAAACAATAGCTCAGCAGCTTCACGAATTATGTGGTTGTGTAATTACTGTAGATGTAATAAAGAAAAAAATTGCCAGTTTAAGAACACAATACTTGGAACAAATTAATAAAATTCAAAAATCTAAATCAAGCGGAGTTGGTACAGATAACGTATTCAAACCAACGTGGTGGCTATTTGAAGAATTAAGCTTCTTGTCACCTCATGTAACATCTAGAAAAGGAGAATCCTCTATATCAAAAAATATTGTTGCAAAATCACATATTGATATGTCTTCATCCTCTCAAGAATGCGATGAGAATATGGATGACTTACTTTTCGTGGATGTACAACAAGTCTTGGGATCAAAGAACCATAATGTATAAAAAAAAGTAAAAACCATTATTTATTTGAATATGTATAAAAAATTATTGATATAAGATGAATCTATGCATTAATCTATTTTATTTGATAATAAGTAAATAAAGTTAAATAAGGTAAAGGTAAATAAGTAAATTAATATTTTATTTTAAGATTCTTGTAATTCTTCACCAACGATGCCTATTTCATGTAAAACAGGAGAAATGTTTGAAACACAAAGTACATATTCTGAAACTTCGAGTGCTTCAGGTTCACAAATCACATCAGATAAACGAAGTTATTGCAAAAAAAAGAAAACAGAGCCAAATGAAAATATTAGTGAAGCATTTTGGACAAATGTCAACGCTGTTTTGAAAGACATAAATAAAGATGATCACACATATGAAGATGATGGACTGCATCATTGGATATTATTTTTAAAGTCTGAAATAAAGTGCATAAAGGACAGGCGACGTTTACGGAAAGTACAAGCTGATATTTTAAACCTTGTTCAAGAAGCGCTGGATGCAGACAATGCATAAATGAAAATAATTTTCAAACTAAACTATATTGGTTACATTCATTTATTTTTTCATACATAATTTCAAATTTTAATGTTTCTTTTATAAGCCTTTATGTTATAATTAAACTTATTAAAGTAATATATAAAAATATAAGTAATAAAAATAAAATTAAGGTAAAGAACAGTAGACGACTTTAAACCAGCATAGATGGAGCGAATCATCCACTGAAATACAAGAAAAACACTGTCACCAACCTAGTAGATAGGGCTATCCTACTTGCCAATGTTAGATTCCACAATGAAAATATTCACATTGTAAAAGAAATCCTAAGGAACAACTCTTATCCGAACTCATTTATAGAAAGACATATAAAAAACAGACTCAACACTTTACAATTCAGACAGAACAATAACAACTCTCTCCACAACACTCCGTTTGACATGGGCAATTGCATCGTTGCTCCCTATAACAAAAAACTCTCCAGCAGCATTGAAGGCATCCTTAACAAAATCAATGTAAAAGTTCTTGATATATATTTGATATTTAGATTTGAGTTCGCGCGAGTTACGACACCGACGGCGCTCGCGAACGTGTAAGCGAAGTGGGGAAGCTGTTCCTTTTTCCCGTTCGCTCATGCGAGAGATCGAGAGAGATCTCTGAGAGTTCGCGGTATTCAGTCACTAAAGAAGTATTGTCATTGTATTAGCTACTAGAAACATAGTTATCCAAATTGGAAGTAGAGATCATTTAACTCTTTGCATATTCGCTCCATCTTACGAATACAGCAGTTGGCGACGAGGATGTGATATTTCGGTACCAATAAAGAAGTGAGAACCGACGTTTTAAATTTTTTTTTTCTGGAAAATTCGTCGTTGAACGAGGAAACCGCGTGGAACAGTCTCGAAGTTGCCACGTGGCAGGTGAGGCATACAATTTAAAATGTCGACACCGCGATCGAGTGGACAGACTCCGGTACCGGGAACAAATCCAGAACCGAGGATAACGTTCGCTAATCCGCTCCAAATAGATATGTTTGATCCGACGCGTCAGCCGTTGGAGCGTTGGTTACAACGTTTGGAAGGAGCGTTCCGAGTTTTTCAAGTTAGAGAAGAAACGGATCGAGCAGCCTATTTGCTACATTTCGTAGGCGTAGAAGCTTTCGGGATATTAAGCGATCGGTTAGAACCCGCGGATCCATATATGCAATCATACGACACGCTGGTGGAGAAATTAAAGGAATTTTACTCGCCGGAACCGTTGGAAATTGCGGAGATTTATATTTTTCGGAAGCGAACGCAACGCGCGGAGGAGAGTGCGCAGGAATACATGGCTGCCCTTCAAAAGTTGTCGTTACATTGTAAATTCGGAGAATATTTACAAACAGAATTGAGGAACCAATTTGTTTTTGGTCTGAAAAACCCAAGGATACAGTCAAGACTCCTAGAAACGGCTCATCTTACGCGAGAATCCGCTTTGAAAATTGCTTGTGGTATGGAATTGGCGGAGAAGGGAGTGAGCAAACTGAAAGAAGAAAATTCGGCGGAGGCAGCCGTGGACTTTGTTGGTGCAGGAGCGAAGCAAAAGAAAAACCAGGAAGGACGGAAAGAAGCCAAGAGCAGCAGCCAAGGAGCGAAGAAGGAGCTTAAAGCAACGAAACGCTCTCATTTTTCGAATTATAATAACACGCGTTTTTATTCTAAAAGCAACATTGTATGTTTTAGATGTGGACAGGCTCATTTAGCAAGCAGTTGCACCCTCCCTCTGCACATTAAATGCAGAGGATGTGGAGGTTTTGGTCACTTACAGAAAGTTTGCAAAAAGAAAGGTCAGGCTCACATGTTAGAAGAAGTTTGTCGAGTGGACGGACCAGAGCATCTCGAGCACAGAGCGAAATTTACAGTATCTCTTTGCGTCAAAGATCAAAAAATTGTTTTTGATGTTGACTGTGGCTCGGCGGTTACGCTGGTAAGCGAGAAATGGCTTAAAAGCATGTTTCCGAATTTAGTATTGTATAAAACACAATTAAAATTGCGGTCTTATTGTAAGGAAAATTTCGTGCCACGGGGTTATGTTAAAGTTAAAGATACGGATAAAATAAAAATGTTAAATATATACATTGTTAAATATGATAGAGATCCGTTGTTGGGCCGAGAATGGATTAATCAACTAAAGAAATTAGCTTCAGTTAAAAATAGCTTAGAAGAAATAGAAAATATTAAAATGCTAGAAGAAATAAATCAAAAAAGATTGACCGATCTATTGGAAAAATATAAAAATGTCTTAAACGAAGATTTTGCACATATTGAAAAACATCAAGCGCATTTGAAGTTAAAACCGGATGCAAAACCAGTATTTATTAAAAGTCGTGTGGTACCTTTTAAAATTTTAGAAAAAGTTGAAAAAGAATTAGAATGCATGGTAGAAGCTGGAATCTTAGAAAAAGTTGAATCTTCGAGATGGGCAACGCCAATCGTGCCCGTATTGAAGAAGAACGGTGACGTTCGAATTTGCGGTGACTTTAGTGTCACGGTAAATCCAGCATTAATTGTAGATGAGCATCCTTTGCCCACAATAGAAGAATTATTTATGTCAATGTCCGGCGGCACGATATTTTCTAAAATAGATTTAAAACAAGCGTATCTACAGTTGCCAGTCACGTAAGCGGATAGAGAGATACTTACTTTAAGTACGCATAAGGGTTTATTTAGATGTAATAGATTGATGTACGGTGTGGCATCGGCACCGGCTATTTGGCAGAGGACAATAGAAAACATATTACGAGGAATACCAGGGGTAGCAGTTTTCCTCGATGACATTAGGATCGCAGGAAAAGATATTGAGCAACATTTAAACCGATTAGAGTTAGTTTTGAAGAAATTATCAGAACATAATATACGTATAAACTTAGACAAATGCGCATTTCTTAAGGATCAAATTACATACTGTGGTTACGTGATAAGTAAAGAAGGAATCGGTAAAGAGCCAAAGAAGATTGAATCAGTTCAAAAGATGCCCAGACCAACTAACGTTACTCAGTTACGAGCTTTCATTGGTTTAGTTAATTATTATGGGCGATTTATTAAAAACCTCAGTAATCTCTTATACCCTCTAAATAATTTATTAAAGAAAAATGTTGTTTTTAAATGGTCGAGAGAATGTGAGATAGCTTTTAATAGAGCTAAATTAGAATTTGGAAGTAAAAACGTTTTGACTCCTTTTAATCCAAAACTGCTTCTGGTACTCGCCGTAGATGCTAGCCCATATGGAGTAGGAGCTGTACTCTCACACATATATCCGGATGGTACAGAGCGTGCAATTCAGTATGCGTCGAATTCCTTAACGGAGACACAAAAGAAATACGGGCAGATTGATAAAGAAGCGTTTGCAATTGTATTCGGAGTCAAAAAGTTTCATCAATTCTTGTATGGAAATCGTTTCACATTATTAACGGATCATAAGCCGTTGGCTCAAATTTTCAATCCTAAAAAAGGGCTTCCAGCATACAGTGCATTGCGTATGCAACATTACGCGGTATTTTTGCAAGCCTTTAATTTTGAAATTAAATATCGTAAATCCGAAGAACATGGAAATGCGGATGGATTTTCACGATTACCCATACAAGAAAAGAGAGCCGGAAATTACGATACAGTCGACATATTTCAAATCGAGAATTTGGAAACGTTGCCTGTAACAGCGAAAAACATTCGAGAAGAAACGAATAAGGATAAATTTTTAAGAAAAGTTCGGCAAACATTAGAGAAAGGGAAAAGTCTCGCTCCATTAAATTATAAGGATAACGAATTTGCGTTACAAGACGGTGTAGTTTTTAGAAAAGAAAGAGTTGTTATTCCGGAAACTCTAAGACATAAAGTATTAAACGAATTACACTCGGGTCATTTTGGTACAGTGAGAATGAAACAATTGAGCAGAAATTTTTGTTGGTGGCCGGGAATAGATAAAGATATTGACCAAATTACAAAAAATTGTAGAGCATGTATTACTTGTAGTAACAATCCTAACAAAGTTAAACATCACTGGGAGGCTGCGTCTCAACCGTTCGAGCGGGTACACGTAGATTTTGCAGGCCCGTTCATGGGACGCATCTTTTTAGTGTTAGTGGACTCGCATACAAAATGGCCAGAGGTACATATTATGAAGAATATGTCGGTACAGAATACCATCGACAAATGTAGAGAAATTTTCGCGACGTTCGGCCTACCACAAGTGTTAGTTTCGGATAATGGTCGCACATTTATAGCCGCAGAATTTCAAGATTTTTTAAAAAGAAATGGTATTTATCACAAACGCACAGCTCCGTATCACCCAGCTACGAATGGTTTAGCAGAACGATTTGTACAAACGTTCAAACAAGCGATGCGTAAATTAGACAGTACCGGCAGTAACATTGAAACTAATCTGCAGAAATTTCTTTTCCATTATAGATTAACACCACATTCAGAATCGAATAAATCTCCCGCGGAAGTTATGTACGGCAGGAAATTAAGAAGCAGATTGGATTTAATGTTTCCTAAAATAAATAAAGAAAGGGAGGCTCTAGAGAGCTCTAATATTATAAAAGAATTTAAAAAGGGGGAAAGAGTTGCGGTACGAGAGTATTTAGATAAAAATATCAAATGGCGTTTTGGAAACGTAGTAGCAAGATTAGGTAAATTGCATTATGAAGTTAGGTTAGACGATGGACGAGTTTGGAAGCGTCATCTGAATCAAATAAAAGCGATAGGAAAGCACAGTAGTAGCAATCCGCAGCCCAGCGAATATTTTGACCATAATGGTCCAGTAGAGTCAAGCATAAATTCAGATAATAACTTACAACCAAACATATCAGGAAATTTCGACCCTGATTGCTCGAAACACCGCTCTGAAAATGAGCAAACAATCGAATCCGAGGAAGGGAGCACTGCTGAAGCCAACGTTCCACATACACCTACCTCACAGATTGATAAGCGGCAATCGAGAGTAGATCCTGAGGGACGTCCTCAACGAAACAGAAAACCTCCAGAAAGATACGGACATTATCTTTCATGGTTCTAAAGCTATATTGTCCGTTAGACATTATTCGCTCGTCCTTCTGTGAGTCTTAAATGTTTAATTTACAGGGGGAAGAGCTGATATATATTTGATATTTAGATTTGAGTTCGCGCGAGTTACGACACCGACGTTAGGCGCTCGCGAACGTGTAAGCGAAGTGGGGAAGCTGTTCCTTTTTCCCGTTCGCTCATGCGAGAGATCGAGAGAGATCTCTGAGAGTTCGCGGTATTCAGTCACTAAAGAAGTATTGTCATTGTATTAGCTACTAGAAATATAGTTATCCAAATTGGAAGTAGAGATCATTTAACTTCTTTGCATATTCGCTCCATCTCACGAATACAACAGTTCTCTACACCATCTCCAAAAAATTAAATCTTATCATAAAAAATGGAAAGGACGCACTCAGCATCTTAAAACAGACCGAGATGGTATATGAAATCAACTGTTCGGATTGCGACGCATGCTACATAGGTCAGACTAAAAGACACTTATCTACCAGGCTCAACGAACATCGAAACAACATCAAAAAATCTCCAGACAACCATTCAGTGGTCAGCAGACACAGATCACATCATCAACACGAATTTGATTGGGACAATCCTAAAATATTGCACAAGGAAGTACACACAAAGAAAAGGGAGATAGCAGAAATGCTCTTTATAAAGCGTAGTAATGTCGCAATAAACTCCCAAAGAGAACACCGAAAATTTGACTTCCATCTAT
>CABEGB010000623.1:356444-382732 GCA_901521435.1 Crematogaster levior
TATATCGTTGGAAAGGTACACGCGTCCGACATCAGCGGTAACATCGACACGAAAGTGATCGTTATTGTGTGTGGTAGAATCAAGTCGTGGGGACAAAAATTTTTATAAAATGATAAATAAATACGCGGTGAACATAAATTATAAATATACAAAATATAAAAAGCGCGTCGAAGAATAAGGAACAATAGCCCACATTTTATAAGCAGCGACATTAAATGAAAGTTAAGAGACAAGGAAAAAGAGGGGTGAAGACATGGTCAGCTGAAACGCAGTCAAGAAGCAAAACATTAAAACGATAGAGACAATAAACCAAGTCCTTATATATAAAGTAAAATTAAATAAGAATAAATAAGTAGAACAAAGTCGATAAAATCACCAGTTTTGAACGGAGGGTGTGAGATGTATACGAATTTATAATTACTCAGTAATTCGTCATAGATGAAATCAAATTTTCGGTGTCTCTTTTGGGAGTTTATTGCGACATTACTACCTTTTATAAAAGGCATTTCTATATCTCCCTTTTCTTTGTGTGTACTTCCTTGTGCAATATTTTAGGATTGTCCCAATCAAATTCGTGTTGATGATGTGATCTGTGTCTGCTGACCACTGAATGGTTGTCTGGAGATTTTTTGATGTTGTTTCGATGTTCGTTGAGCCTGGTAGATAAGTGTCTTTTAGTCTGACCTATGTAGCATGCGTCGCAATCCGAACAGTTGATTTCATATACCATCTCGGTCTGTTTTAAGATGCTGAGTGCGTCCTTTCCATTTTTTATGATAAGATTTAATTTTTTGGAGATGATGTAGAGAACTTTTACATTGATTTTGTTAAGGATGCCTTCAATGCTGCTGGAGAGTTTTTTGTATATGAAATCAACTGTTCGGATTGCGACGCATGCTACATAGGTCAGACTAAAAGACACTTATCTACCAGGCTCAACGAACATCGAAACAACATCAAAAATCTCCAGACAACCATTCAGTGGTCAGCAGACACAGATCACATCATCAACACGAATTTGATTGGGACAATCCTAAAATATTGCACAAGAAAGTACACACAAAGAAAAGGGAGATAGCAGAAATGCCCTTTATAAAGCGTAGTAATGTCGCAATAAACTCCCAAAGAGACACCGAAAATTTGACTTCCATCTATGACGAATTACTGAGTAATTTATAAATATTCGCATACATCTCACACCCTCCCGTTCAAAACTTGCGATTTTATCGACTTCTTGTTCTACTTATTTATTCTTATTTATTCTTATTTTATATATATGACTTTAGTTTATTGTCTCTCTATCGTTTTAATGTTTTAGTTTCTTGACTCGCAGTTTCAGTTCATTGACCCCATGTCTTCACTCTCTTTTTCCTTTGTTCCTTAACTTTCATTTATCGTCACAGTTTATAAAATGTATTATTGTCTCTTATTCCTTCGACGCGCTTTTATATTTTGTATATTTATATTCTATGTTCACCGCGTATTTATTTATCATTTTATAAAAATTTTGTCCCCTACGACTTGACTTATATCACACACAACGATCACTTTTCGTGTCGATGTCACTGACGTCGGACGTGCGTACCTTTCCAACGATATAACTGCACTGATTCTCTAGTCATCTCTAATGTGAGTCACGGATTAATTACATTTTACACCTACATAATTATATTTTCTTCTTTTTTGTCATTTTTTATATTGTAGATATTTGAAAAGGACCCAAACCAGAGGTCGAAACGTAATAAAACTTTGATTTGCTCCATCTATGCTGGTTTAAAGTCGTCTACTGTTCTTTACCTTAAAAAGAAAATAATGACAAAAATGCAATCTATTACAAATACGAATACAAGATGAAAATTATAAATTAACCTTAATTATAATATTAGAATTATTCGATTATACTAAAAGAGAATATAATTTGTCTGTTTCAGAAATACTAGAAATACTTGTCAAAATATTGAAGTCTTAGGAAACAAACAAAAAAAAGAATGTTTTATGATAAAAATTATCATACCATAATAAGTGTTACAAGAAACTAAATGCAGTGTCTAGCGATACCGTTATCGCGACTACATGATCATTTAAATTTCGAACTCGAACGAAGATTGAGTGGAAGAAAAGAACTTTAAAATTTGTCAACAGACACTCGTCAAATATTTAAACTGGCCTAAACAATTTCGATAAGAAAATAATCCATTTTGTGATAAGATAAAGTGTAGAAACTTATTTTTTAGTTTTTTATACGTGATTTGAATAAAGATAGAAAAAGTGTGTGATAATATTGTGAACTTAACAAAAATACGTAACAACTGAACGTCACAAAATGCATTCCATGCGAGCACATCGAGCATTAAACAAGCATAAAACTGTGTTACAAATATGGAAGATCGCTACGAAAGACTTCGGGACGAATGTAGAATACAGACCAATCAGAAGTGTCCTCGTCGCCAATCGAGGTGAGTAAATTGTTATTAATTTTTAGTAAAGTAATATAAACATGAAATTTTTTTAAAAACCAGTATTTTAAGAAAACATTGTAAAAAATTAATTTTACAAAATTTATTAAGTTATATAATTTCTTCACAAGTTTCTTTTAAAAATAAAGAATATTTTAAGTATTGGATTGCATGACTAATCAAGATATGAAACAGCGATGCTCTTGATTCACATACTTTCTGAAATTTATTTTATTATTTTAAAAATATCACAAGACTAATACAATAATAATACATTTAAAATTTTAAGTATTTATATAAATATTAATATTTTGAAAAATTTTTGATGAATCAAATTAGAATTAATTTTCCTTAACAAGCGTTGTTTAAAGAGCATCTTTTTTCACCCTTTAATTTTATTAAAGACGTTAGACAGTATCAAATTAAGGTACAATTAAATTAATGTAAAACTGATATGAAAATAAAGTGTAAAATGCCTGATTTTACATCAATTTTTTATGATTTTGTATAAAATCTTAATGAATACATAATATTTCAGGAGAAATTGCTATTCGTGTGTTTCGTGCTTGCACGGAACTTGGCATTCGCTCCGTGGCAATTTATTCGGAGCAAGATAAAATGCAGATGCATCGTCAGAAAGCAGATGAGGGCTATTTAGTAGGCAAAGGATTACCACCCGTTCAAGCTTATCTGAATATTCCTGAAATTATCCAAGTAGCCAAAGAAAATAATGTCGATGCTATACATCCTGGTTATGGATTCCTTTCCGAGAGATCAGACTTTGCGCAAGCGGTTACTAGTGCTGGTATTAGATTCATCGGACCTAGTCCTAAAGTCGTTCAACAAATGGGAGATAAGGTAAAATATTATTAATATGTATATTATATTATGCAATATATATTATTGACAGAATATTTAGCGTTAATCGTTATATTAAAAATTCCTGACGATAAAAAAAACTGCTTATTGCAACTAATGTATCTCAAATTGCTTTGCTTCGGATTTAAGATTTTCGAGCATAATATAAAACATCAGCAATTTGTGAGATTGTTCAATATTCTATTAGAAATTTTTGATTAATTTTATTATTTATTAATTTGATTAATTTTTATTTTAGTTAAATGATTTTTCAAAAATTCTAAAATTAAGACTCAACAAATACAATGTTTAATCGATAGGTAGCTGCTAGACAAGCCGCGATTGAGGCTGGAGTGCCCATCGTTCCAGGAACAGATGGACCAGTAACAAGTTCTGATGAGGCAATGGAATTTTGTATGAAACACGGTCTTCCAGTTATCTTCAAAGCAGCATACGGAGGTGGAGGACGAGGTATGTCTATTGTAATATAAGACATCAAAAACTGAGCAGTCACACTTTTCAGAGGTCTACTCTGTAAAAATGCTATGTAACACTATATCTGTATAAGCTAAGTAGCACGTAAAGCAAGAGAAAAAAGTAAAGAGCGAAAAGAAAAAACAGCTACAGAACTTATAAAGCAAAAATCTTTTTACAGAATACAGAGCTTAGTTTACATATAAATGTAAAAGAAATATATATGTGTATTTACATGGATCTTAAAACAGGAGCGACAGATTATAATCTTTCTCTGCTAGAGAGAGATTTCCTTTTTTTTGAGATTTCCTTCTTTACTGCAAAAATAATTCGATATTTCATGTGGAAAACTAAAGTAAATTTACCGTAAAACGACATAATCGGCTACAGCTGAGATCATAAATATGAATCATAGAACAGAATTTTCCGTTGAATAACGTTCCATACGTATAGAAAACGCGTCTATTCGTTATCGAACAATGTAAAAGTGTATATTATACATACAAACTACACTTATGACAAGTAAAGCTCGGCGATAATATTGTAAAACGACTTACATGTTAGACAAATGACTCTTGCGTAATTATGATTTAAATGCATTATGTAAAATTATGTATTTTTTTTTTAAATTGTAATAACTAGTTAGTTTGCAAATGCCGTATCTTTCTAACATAATTAAAAATCATTTTTTTGTTAAAGTAAAATTTTTCTATAACATAAATATCATCAAAACATTTATTTATTGAAAATATATTTTTATTTTATTTTATTTGCTCAGAAAAATATTTTCTTCACTATTAAATAAGTGCAGATCTTATATAACGTATATACATATTTATCACTATATTTTTAATAGAACAGAAACAGAAGAATTTACACACATACTCGTTATATCAATTTATTAATTATTTTGGTTTAATAAGACATTCTATAATGCGCATCGTCATCTTTTTCTCTTTTGTTAATTATTTTAAAAAAATATATAATATTAAACATTTTATTAACTTAAAATTTAAGAAATGACTTTATCTTATAGAATATTCTGATTATGTCTTATAGAATAATCAATTTTTTAAAATTAATTATACATATATCAAAATATGACAGTATTATTAAAAAATTTTTGTCATCGTATAGGTATGAGAGTCGTAAGACAAATGGAGGAGGTCAGTGAAATGTTCGATCGTGCATCTTCCGAAGCGGCAGCTGCTTTTGGAAATGGCGCGATGTTCATCGAGAAATTTATTGAGAGACCGCGTCATATTGAAGTTCAATTACTTGGAGATCATGCTGGCAATGTTGTGCATTTATATGAACGCGACTGTTCTGTACAGCGTCGTCATCAAAAGGTCAGAACCTCGGTTAATTTTAATTTACTGCACGCAACAATCGGTTAAAAACATCATGATTCAAATATTGATTATTGAATATAATATTTTTATTATTTATTATTCTCTTATAAATATGTCAAACATTTTTATTTCTAGCATATTATAGCATTATTATCTTTGTAAACTTTCGTAATTAAGTAGTTTCTAGAAACTATAAATAAATGATTTAATAATAATTTTTTCAAAGATTTCCCAAAGAATTCCCAAAGAACAAAACATTCACTGCGGTCTCGTTCGTTCGTTTTATCCAAAACAAGGACAATGACGTAAACATTATAATTTATGATTGTAGCCTCCACAGATTTACATAATAGTTTTCAAATAGCTTGACATTACAAAACTGCGGTCCAAACGAGCTTCTACAGTTTTTTTGGACAGAATATATACCTCAAAGAAATTCAATTGATATAAAAACTTGATCAATCAAGTAGTTTTACAAAAACTTTTATCGAACAGGTTGTCGAGATTGCGCCAGCTCCATCATTATCACCCAAGGTTCGTGAGAAAATGACTGAATACGCCGTCAAATTGGCAAGACACGTTGGTTATTCAAATGCCGGTACTGTGGAATTTTTGGTTGATGAATCTGGAAATTTCTATTTTATCGAAGTCAATGCCAGATTACAAGTTGAGCATACAGTAACCGAAGAAATAACAGGGTATTGAAATAGACATTAAAAAAAAAACGATAAATAATTTTACATATTTTATTTTCTTCTACTTTTTTGAAAATGTAATTGTAACATAAACCATATGTATTTGCTTTACACAAGTGTCAATTATTACACGCCGCTTCATCATCTTCGTTCTTTCAGAATTGATCTCGTGCAATCTCAAATTCGAATCGCTGAGGGCATGACACTACCGGAGCTCGGCATGACACAAGAAAATATTGTACCTCAAGGATTCGCGATTCAGTGCCGAGTAACTACGGAAGATCCGGCTAAGAATTTCCAACCGGATACTGGAAGAATAGAAGTTTTCCGTTCCGGCGAAGGTATGGGCATCCGATTAGACGGAGCTTCCGCATTTGCCGGTGCTATAATTTCACCATATTATGATTCGCTTCTTGTTAAGGTAAGAATCATAAAATAGTATTATAATTGTGTCAGATGTATTTAATTTTTATAAGTAACAGATTTAATATAAAGAGATTTATAAGTAACAGATTTAATATAAATAATATAATTTTTCTTTCATAAGATCATTACGTTTTTAGGAAAATTAATAAATACTAAAAAGTTAAACATATTGTTGCATTTTTCCTAGAGAAAACCAAATGATTTTGACAAAAAAATCAGTATTAAATTAATTTTTATTTCGTTTTTATTTTAACAATATTTCCCATTTTATTAATAAAATGTATAATATAATATAATTCGATCAATTTCTATTTTGAAGAGATTTAAGTCATTTCGACTTAAGAATGCGATCAATCCAAAGAATCCGATCGCAAAGAGATCTTAACATATTTCATATTATATTTTATATTTAAAGAAATACAAATAATATTCTTTATTTCCTTAGGTAATCGCCCACGCCGGTGATCTTCAATCATCCTGCGCCAAGATGAATCGAGCTCTCCGTGAATTCCGTGTGCGCGGAGTAAAGACAAACATACCTTTTCTACTAAATGTCCTGGAGAATCAAAAGTTCCTTAACGGTATCGTCGACACATACTTCATCGACGAAAATCCTCAACTCTTTCAGTTACAGCCTAGTCAGAATCGAGCACAGAAATTGCTCAATTACCTCGGTACCGTCTTGGTAAACGGCCCGAGCACGCCATTAGCTACTCAGCTGAAACCAGCAGACATCAAACCGCATATTCCACAGATTGCTCTAGGTACATGATCGATTATATCAACGAATATGATGGCGATAATCAGGGACGACGTACTCTTTAAACTATAACCAGAAAAGTTGGACATCCGAATCTCCTATGAATTTCGACATTAAGCATTAAATTAGATAATATCCACATGACAAAATTACTCTAGTCACAATTAGAACAAAGGCGTACGGAGGATGTGCTTTCATGTGTGGATCAGCAAAACAGGGATTGTATTTTTTTCTTTTTTATTTTTTTGTATGAACACAGGATGTCTACTAATTCTACTGATTGACTGAACGTTTACATGAAAACTTCTGCAAATTAATTCTGTAAATGTTTATGTATTATTGAAATTTTTGAAAATTCCTTTTAATGTTTAAAAACTATTAACAAATGATAAATGTGACTAAAAAGATAAAAATTAAAAAATTAAAGATTGAAAAATATATATATTAATTTTTGTTAAGTTTTCTTACATGATGAGACTTCTCTTTCATTTCTATCACTGTTATAAATTTACAAACACTCGACTTAGTACTTTACTAAAAAATTGCATTACTTTTTATTAAATTTTAAGAATTATTAGTGCCTTAATGAAAGCAAACAACAATATTAAATTATTATATTATATGATAAGATATTGGCAGAAAAAGTAGTAAACATCCTTTTGCTTACAAGTAACAAGCCGTTTCCGCTTTTCTGCTGGGTTTATAGGAACACTCGGTTTAACTGTTTCAAAACTTTATTTTTTTTTCTTTTTGGTGTTCTTGTCTAAATTCCAATGTAATTACCACACTGCGCTACATTAAGCACACTACACACTACGCGAATTCGTGGGCTCGCAAAACATCTTCATACATATGTCTCTACTTATCGTCATTACTTTAATAACAAGTAAATAAGAAGCATGCTGTTTTTCATTACCGAGTAGCATTATTTATTAATAATTCAATATTTCATTCTATATGCATAAAAGGAAACCCATTTATATTTAAAGTATCATTGATATACGCTATGCGTTTACGAATGGGATAAATCCAAAAGACAAATCCCAAAAATCTTCATGTTTAAAGACTCATTGTCAAATTTTTATATAGTAACTTACATAACAAATATTAATTTCCCTCTTGTACACACTTCTCTCTTTATCGCATGCTTTTATTTTTTGTTTGGCAATTTTTTTAGACTTTGCTAAGCTTGCAGCTGCAGAAGAAACCAATGATCCCGACGCACCAGGTATGATTACACAGTGTTATGTATGATGTCTTTTCTTTATTTATATTATTTTAAGATTTGGTATTGTGCAGATTAAGCTATAAAAACTGAACACTGGTATAGTATAACAAAATTTTGTTTGCAAATAAAATTTTTAATTTGTTATTATTCTTTCAGATTGGCAGACAATTGTTCATTGAAATTTAATTTATTCGTTTTTCTAAATTTAATCATATAATTTAATATATTGAATACACCAGTAATAAGTTATTATTAATTCTTAATAATAATTAATTTAACAATAAATTATATATAAATATCTATTGCTACATATATGAAAATATTAATTTACCATTTAACTCGTAGTAATTAATTAAATGTTTTGCTTGCTTTATAAAAAATTTTCTTAAGTTAAAATGAAGTATTTTTCGAATAAAAAAATATATTTAATAACACTACATATACTTAAAATAATATTTAACAATTTTTTCATATCTTCAATATTTATATCTTTATATGTAATTATATAAAAGTATTAATAAAAACACAAACAATCGATATAAAATTGAAATAAAATAATATTAAAAATAGTAGTAAAAAGTATTTAAAATATAAACATCTATTAATGTAACTTCAGAATTAATATAACTTAATATTAAATTATGTAAACACAATTATTTTATAAATAATTAATTTTTTATTTTTATATTTTACCAACGACAAATCGTTGTTTATAACTCATCGCTTCTCATAAACATTTTTCGCCTACTAACAACAGCACGCACCAAATAACAATCCGGTCTTTTTAGATAAGTATTAAATTAATTCTTTTCTGCGCTCCTTTGCAGAAATTCTGGATCCTCCGAAAGGATTCCGACATATTTATAAAGAACAAGGTCCGGAAGCTTTCGCCAAGGCTATTAGACAACACAAGGGTCTCCTTTTGATGGACACTACATTCCGTGATGCCCATCAGTCCCTTTTGGCAACTCGTGTACGCTCGCACGATTTACTGATGATCTCTCCATTCGTCGCTCACAAATTCAGCAATCTTTACTCGCTGGAGAATTGGGGTGGTGCGACCTTTGACGTAGCCTTAAGGTTCCTTCATGAATGCCCTTGGGAACGGTTGGAAGATATGCGTAAGGCCATCCCTAATATTCCATTCCAAATGTTACTGAGAGGCGCTAACGCTGTCGGGTACACGAACTATCCCGATAATGTCGTTTTCAAGTTCTGCGAACTAGCTGTGAAGACCGGCATGGATATCTTCAGAGTATTCGACTCGCTCAATTACGTACCAAATCTTATCGTTGGTGAGTTTCAAACGGCCTAACTATATAATTCAACTATAACACAACTAATGAAGTGACATTCTCAAAGCAAGTATTTTTTATTTATTTTAATCAAAATGTATCTATAAAAACTCGGAATATTTTTGCGTAAAAAATTCTTTGCTGAGCACGAGATTTTTCTTCAGGTATGGAGGCCGCTGGGAATGCTGGGGGTATTGTCGAAGCAGCGATTTCCTACACGGGTGACGTAAGCGACCCGAATCGTACCAAATACAATCTGAAGTATTATACCGACTTGGCGGACAAGTTAGTCAAAGTGGGCACTCATGTCCTAGCGATCAAAGATATGGCTGGATTGCTCAAACCGAAAGCAGCCGAGATGTTGATCGACGCAATCAGGCAGAAGCATCCGGATGTGCCTATTCACATACACACACATGATACTGCTGGAGCTGGAGTAGCTTCTATGTTAGCCTGTGCGAAAAGCGGTGCCGATGTCGTGGATGTTGCCGTTGATAGTATGTCTGGCATGACCAGCCAGCCTTCTATGGGCGCCATTGTTGCTTCTCTTCAGGGTATAATTCAAATTTTTTATTTTAAACAATTAATAAATAATTAATTTTTCATACAATTATTATCTTCTATACATGACGATTCTTAAACAGTTTTTTATTTCAATTTGAATGACATTATTTTAATTGCAATATGTTATATTGCAATGTTTAATTTATATTCAGATTAAATTTATTAACAGTAAGAATTGGAATTATATTAAAAATTTGGTCAATGCTGAAGCTGAGAAAATTTTCAATTAGAAACGGACATTGATACAAAATTGGATCTTTCTGATGTATCCGAGTATTCCGCGTATTGGGAACAAACGAGAACGCTTTATGCACCCTTCGAATGCACGACAACGATGAAGTCCGGAAACGCGGATGTCTATCTCAACGAAATTCCCGGTGGTCAGTACACGAATCTGCAATTCCAAGCTTACTCGCTCGGTTTGGGCGAGTTCTTTGAGGACGTGAAGAAAGCATATCGGCAAGCCAATCTTTTACTCGGTGATATTATCAAAGTTACACCGAGTTCCAAGGTTGTCGGCGATTTAGCACAATTTATGGTCCAAAACAAATTAACCGCCGATGATGTTCTCAAGAAGGCCGAAGAATTGTCGTTCCCTAAATCAGTGGTTGAATTTCTTCAGGGTGCCATTGGTGAACCTCATGGAGGATTCCCTGAACCTTTCAGGTAAGATTTTATATGGATATGAATGTTATAATTTGTCAGAAATCCTTTCATTGAATTTGTATTCATAATTTGATCAGGTCAAAAGTTCTCAAGGACATGCCGCGCGTGCAAGGTAGACCAGGGGCGAGCTTGGCATCGCTCGACTTCGATACCTTGAAGAAGAAGCTAAAAGAATCTCACCCGCACGTCACCGAAAAGGACGTCATGTCGGCCGCACTTTATCCTAAAGTAACAGAGGACTATTTAAACTTCAAGGAGCAGTTTGGCCCAGTAGATAAATTGGAAACTAGAATCTTCCTCACGGGACCTAAAGTAGGTGAGGTGTTCGATGTCACGATTGAAAAGGGCAAAACTCTTGGTATCAAAACTTTAGCGGTTGCTGAAGATCTCACGAAAAATGGCGAACGCGAGGTGTTCTTCGAGATGAACGGTCAACTGAGATCTGTGTTCATCAAGGATAAAGAGGCTGTCAAGGTAAGCGAAACTCGCAGTTTCAATTTTATTACTATATATCATCAGATTGACACTTCATCATCAGTTTGTCAATTAAGTTATAATTAAAATGAAATTAAAGTTAAATTGGATTGAGATTAAAAATGAGATTATTTGAAAATGAGATTAAAGTTAATTAAAGTAAGATTGCGATTAGATTGAGAATAAATGAATATTTCAAACATAAAGTGCAATACGAATTTTCCCTATGCAGGAACTACATGTACATCCGAAAGCAACGAAAGGTGACAGCAATCAACTAGGAGCACCGATGCCCGGCGAAGTGATCGATATCAGAGTAAAAGTAGGCGATACGGTGGAAAAAGGTGCGCCGTTAGTCGTATTATCCGCCATGAAGATGGAGATGGTTGTGCAAGCGCCAAGAGCAGGGAAAATTAAGAGTCTTGAAATTAATCTGGGTATGAGATTGGAAGGAGACGATCTCGTCCTGACATTCGAATAGACATTCACGCTGATGGGATTGACCGAAAATCAAATATCATAAAAACAACACCAAATATTTATTGCTATTCATTTCGATAATGCGTGTAGAAAACAAGATCTTCAGCAATCTTCAATTGTACGAAGCTTGGATTGAGATTTTCTATTCAGTGCTATTGTAACATTCTGATCGTCTTATCCAGAATCGCTTGAATAACCAGAGTTTATTATCCACAGATTTTTATCGCACATTGATGAACTCTTTTTAATAAGTCTTACGATAATTGTTATTGTTTTTCAAATAAATTTACTTCTTAGACTGTGTATGTCACGCGATTGTAAAATCACATCTTATAGAGAATTTTTTAAATGTTCCTTTATATGTCAAACTGTTCCATTTAGTTAAAAAAAAGCAAGTTTAATGTTAAATTAATTATTTCTCCAAAATAATCTTTGTTTTTATTGAGTTTTATTTCGGAATATTAATAAGAAATGTTTTGAACATTCTTCTATATTATTTGTATATAATGCAAGTGGCTGATGATATAATTAAATGGAACTGCCTAAAAAAATCACTGTCATCAATATTAAAGATATAGCATTCTTTTAAGAAATTCACTTAGCAATTTAAAAAAATTTGACAATACCACGATAAATTTCCTAATGTAAAACATTCTTACGAGATTTTTATAAAGACATGGTATAAATGTTTTTACACATTGGATTGTGATTGGAAGACATACACTATAGTCTTTGTTATATATTAATCGTAACGTAAGCAGATTTCTAAAATAAAAATAATTGTGGTTCAATTTAAAGTCGAGGTGTTTAGAAAGTATTAATTAAAAAATTTGTTTCAAGAAATTATTTTTGATGCATCAATATTAATATGTAATATGCGTTTTTTATAAAATGATTATATCAATGTCCAGTTTATTTGTTCATGAGCAACGTACAAAAAGATCGAAAAAAGATTAAATATCTTTCAGCTCCATTCTATATTATTCTATATTACTATACAATTATAGTATGTGTGCGTGTGAGTGTGGACGTGTGTGTATGTGCGCGTGTAAGCGATTACCCTGATCATTTAATTATAATATCGATCTAACCCTTTACGGACGATTTAGCAAGTATGTGGAAAAAATAATTCAAGAAACAAAGAATATTCCTGAAAAGCCTTGTCTTTTCAAGATCAAGATCAAATGTTAAACCTTTTGAAGGGAAAGAAATTGTCGATTAAAAAGAATTATTTTTAGTAAACAAATAATTATGAAAATATATTATCCACAATTTTATCTTAACACATTTATATAAAAGAAATATATATATATATATAATTACATTAAAAATATAATAATATAATTACAAGAAGATGTAATAAAATAAATCTCTATAAATATGTATATAATTGTACCATAGATGCGGATATAATATCTTAATTGTATAAATGCATGTTTTTACTGCAATATTTGTTATTGTTAAATGAAATGTTGATAATATATCTTTAAAAAGCGATTTTCAAGGAAAAAAATCGCTTTATTGTGTAAGATATAAATGTAACAAATGTAAAATGTAAAACTATGTTTTATATCTATTGTATCAATATATTTCTACCTTAATCGCTTTTAAAATCTATAATATTTTGTTCCTTTTTATTTAGAAATAAATTAATTATATTTTTTAATATTTCCTCAGATTAAAGCTCAGAAAGAATTATATTTGTAATATACACATTAAGTTATTTTTAATATCTTTTTATGAGAGATATCTCAAATTAAAATATATTTTTTTTCTTCAAAAAAAAGCTTTCACCTTTATAATCATTCATTTTTAATCCTAAACATTTAATATTTAAATATTTAATCCTAAATATTTAATAAAAAGATTAAAATACTGTATTATAATTTCACTACCTTGTTAGAAAATTATTGGAGATATAATTATATTATTCACCCATCATATTTGTTCTTAATAAGTCTCATGTATCCTATATTTATATGTTAAATTAAATCTAATTAATCATTTAGTTAATTAAAATTAAATAATTTAATCATACATTTAGATATTTTAAATAAATGCAACTCTCTATGTGTATGTGTGGACCGCGCGTGTGAACGCATATGTGCATTAAAGCGTCTTATTTTATTGATTTATCTTGTATACGTTGTATATTAATACTTTTAAAGTTTCTATATACATATTTTGTTTAAAAAAATATATATTTGTTAATCTTGTTGCCATTATGTATATTATTTTATTTTGTCACATATATTTCATATTATCCAGTTAATACGTTGCTTCAAAGTAGTATACATTATAAATAAATTTTTTCACTTAACACTTTAGTAATATCTTTAGTAATATCTTTAACATTTTTTAAATAAAAGCGAAAATGTTAACAACTAAAATAAAATGAAAGAAGTAAAGGATAGGATTTTTAGGAAATAATCAGAAAGCTTGAAAGTATTTTATAAAAATCAAAGCTTAGACGAACGGAGTGCATCCATTTATTGTAATAACTCATCATATACTCGAAAGGAGAAGGTCGTAAAGAAGTTTTCATGATTCTCTGCAAATATGCGAAAACGTGGCAATAGACTTATGATCTTTAAGTCCAGGCGTTTACAGGTCATAAATGACAATGGTAAGAGAATATGTCACCGAACGCCGACAAATATATATATATATGTGTATATATAAAACATTGTATAAGTTAACATTTCCGACTAAACTCTTATCGGTGTATCGAAATCGATACAATATAATTACAATATATCTGTATAATAAATATGAAATGTCGATATATATGTATATGTGTACAATATATATATATATATCATAATCGTAATAATTTTGCTCTGATATATTTAGCAATATTTTGTCTGAACGATAAAGAGAACTTTTTTTTCAATATTTTTGTCTTTTGATAAAGTTTCTCGAGAGTACTTGCTAAGAAGATCGGTCCCGAATTTTTCACACATTGCATGTCCACTAAAAGAAACCTGTCATGGAAACTGCTGTCACACAATTTACACTAAAGATTTTCGGTGACTAGATACTTCAAAACCGTAGACTCCTCGGCTTACAAGTACATACGCTCGTAGTAACATGATATATGCGAACTGGAGGTAAATATGTGTCAATGAGAAAGGTAGAGTGAACTAGTGAGAGACTTTGGAAGGCAAAGAGTGGACGAACTCTTAAAACTATCGACCCGACCGGTTGGTCTTTTCACGAATGATTCACACACCATTCGTGGTACCGACTCATCGAGTCGATAGTTCGATAATAATTGCTTGTTGATAAACTTCCCCTGTACTTGTCGGAATAAAGCAACTAATAACGAAATTAAAATAGATATATTTCTGAAGTATGGAACTTTTGCGTTCCACATCGTCACCATTATTAAATGATATAAAGTACATGAGGGTCGAGGGAAGAAAATCCGCACAAAGGCTAAACTTTCAAGGCTGTCGCATCTGATAAAATGTACATAATATAACACGCGATTTAACCCTTTGCGTTCCAAGGTTACATCATGCTGATCAGAGGTGGTAAGCATTTTACACTTATTTTGCATCCAAGTTAATTGGCTATTCTGATCTATCAAGGTTACTTTGTAATCGCAAATGTTTAAATGTATATTATTTATTCATACTTGAATCACAAAGAGTTAATCAAATCGCAAATTCGTAAAAATAAATATTTATATAATAAAGTCTTAAGTATGAAGTAATAAATCGAATAATATAGGTTTAAATATTCAATGTCTATGTAAAATCGAAAAATGATGCCGAGGTATTAAATCTTAACGGTTAGAACATATTTTGCTAATCATCTTATTTGTAAAACAGAGAGAGAATTTAAAGCATTCGTTGTAAATCTTGTTCCTATCGTCACTAAAGCGATGTTCGTTGAGTCAACAGATTCTTCGATGTTAACAATTGGTCGCGTGACGATGTCGCGTTTCATTCAAGTCAATTAGGGAAGCCGCTCAACAAGCGAACATGTATCTCTTAAGAATCGGCTTTTAGTATAAATACAGTAGGTAGTCATAGCGTAGGTATTCAAAGTAGAAAGTGTAAAGTATCACAAGAATTACAATAATCGTAATAATTACGTTACGTCGCAAAGATTAAGTTCTTGACCTTACTACATCGATCGCACAGTATTATAAGCGCTTTTAATCGCGTCCCGCGCTTCGAGCACGCGCCAATAGACAAAGGGATCTCTATTAAGTCGGATAATTCTCTGTAAACATCAGTCTTTGACACAATAATTATAATAACACCACTGACAGAATAAAGCCGTGAGAAATATCGCTTTATGGCATGGAGACGAAAGTACTTATATAAAATACGATTCGAGTTCAGAAAGATGATCGAATGCAACGTGCTATATTTGCCGGAGGAGAGAATCCCTCCAGATAAATTTTACAAAGAAGACTTTAGTAGAAGAGAGAAAATGGATTTCAATGGAGTCCATTAATACGATGCATAAGCACTTATCGAGAGTATTCAAAAAGTAGCTCAGCAGAACCGTTCCTCATGCGCGGCAAGCCAAATCACTCGATTGGAGAATAAGACGTCAATCCTATTATATTGCAAAGTGCGTGTTTCTGTTATCATATATGTACGTTTTGATTGTGGATAAAACATGAAATTTTTTAAATCTTTCTAGAACCAGGATATAACAGAATAAATAATTAATACTTACATTGATAATTTATGTACTCATTAGTTTCACGCTACCCAAAAGTTTACGCGTAAAGTTTTTATGTTAGGATAGAGAGAAAATAATAAATAACAATTGACAAACTTATCTGAATTATCTAAAATGTCCACTCAAGATGTGACGAATTTTGACAGAAATATCACAACCCGATAACAAATTTAATTTAGCTAAAACTACCTCAAATTTCTCGGTTCCAACTCGATTTCCGAGCAAACAGCAATACAACGTCTTTTATATTTGAAATTTTGCTGTAGTTAGCAGCAATTAACTAACATTATTATCAAATTTCGATCAAGTATTTTAGCCCACCAAGGTGCATGCACCAAACCAATTCTCTTAGGCCATACAATTAATTTCCAAGATGTGTAATCGAAGCGTACGAATGTCGCTTGCAACTCACAATTTAAGTTGCCGTAGCTTGCGGTTGAGGCGGCGTCGGCGCCTGTGTGTTGACATTTGGCCTATAAAATCGGTTAACTAATTGTTTCAAACTCAATACAACGCCTAATCCGGTTCCTGGTTCCATGTTGATGAACGAGTCGAGATTATCCTTGCAGGCTAAAACGTGAATAAAACGCAGCCGATGAATAAAGTGTCACACAGATCGTTCCATACACACGCACACATACGTATAGTTCAGAAAATCATGGTGTAACTCTAAACAGAGTTAATAAGTAAAGCAAATAAACATTAAAATACGATGTTAGGGAAGAAATATTTGTTATAAGAATCCCATTCACGTCTGTGTCAAAGAAATTTCAAGAAGTCAGAATACTTTGAACTATACAAGAAATTTTTTGCAGGTCACAGAACTTTCCTACTTACTTGGTGTCGAAATTGGAGGATAATCCGGTGGTGTCTTGATCCAAGTGCCATCCTTGCGTTTCATGTGATGCCGATTCGATGCGAATTGTTGTAAGTACACGCTGGCGGGCACCAGACGGAATCTTCTGTGATACTCGGGTCGAAGCGCCTCGTCGGATCGGAAAGTTTCGGTCGCGTACTTCCAGAAATGCGTGGGAAACGGCAGGCAGCTTTCTAAATCGTACACCACCGCCCTTTCATCGGGCGCGTAGATGAGAATAGCATGGTAGTCCTACAGAAACAGAGCAACATTCTCGTGAAAACGGAGCACCGTGACATTCCTTAACTAATTATCATTGAGCTACTAACCCACACGACTAATTTGTCCTCGTCCTTTCCTGATCGTTGACGCCAAAGGGGAACGCTTCGTCGTGGGTTGCTTACGAAAACGACGTGACAATGTTGCAATTCGGAAGGATGCCTAGTCGCTACGTCTTGACAGAGCTTCCATACATTTTCCTCGCTGAAATTAGATATATACGGCTCTTTATCCTCGATCAAAAATATTATTATGGAGGTTTATAAAGGGATAATTCATACAATTAACGAAACAATTTATTTATTATTTATATTAACAAAAATAAAAAAACTTAAAGTAATATATATACAGGGTGTCCCATTATAAAACATTCAGTCGAATATTTCAAAAACCAAGCCCGGGAGAGAAAAATTTTTCAGACAAAAGTTATTTGGTTTCGAGGGGCCCATAAGATGATACCATTGGTTTGACCTTGAAGAATTATTTGAAAGTTACATGAAAGTCACCTCAATTTTTTAAAATAGCATTCCCTATTTTTTATTACATATTCTTGTAGCTGACCTCGAGAGCTTTCCAAAACACTATAATAAAGTATTTTTTCATGAAGTATTTTCCGAGTTATAAAGCTTGAAATAATTTCTTAATTTTACATAAACTGTAAAATATCTCGTAAAATATTTACTTTTCGATGACCTTATCTCAATACTTTTATGCACAGAATAATGAGAGGAATCAATTGGTGTAAAGAAAACACATAGTTGTTTTTAAGAAAAAATATGTAATTGTTAGTTACAAATTGCATATTTTTTCTTAAAAACAACTATGTGTTTTCTTGACACCAATTGGTTCCTCTCATTATTCTGTGCATAAAAGTATTGAGGTAAGGTCATCGAAAAGTAAATATTTTACGAGATATTTTACAGTTTATGTAAAATTATGAAATTATTTCAAGCTTTATAACTCGGAAAATACTTAATAAAAAAATACTTTATTATAGTGTTTTGGAAAGCTCTTGAAGTCAGCTACAAGAATATGTAATAAAAAATAGGGGATGCCATTTAAAAAAATTGAGGTGACTTTCATGTAACTTTCAAATAATTCTTCAAGGTCAAACCAATGGTATCATCTTATGGGCCCTTCGAAACCAAATAACTTTTGTCTGAAAAATTTTTCTCTCCCGGGCTTGGTTTTCGAAATATTCGACTGGATGTTTTATAATGGGACACCCTGTATATGTATATCAATCTATAATTTAAATTATAGACAGGACAAAATCAAAGAAAGATTTTTACATTAATACATATTTAATATTTATGTGCATTATACTTAATAAAAAATAACTTGTTAATATTCTAAAGGCAATAAACGAACAAAGCCGGATGGCAGTGAATTGTATAACTTTATTAAAATAGAATAATTAATAAATTTATAAATAAATTAATAATAATATTTAGAAACTTAATATTAATATATCAATAAAATTAATAAAGATAAGATTGATAATATTAATAAGATATTAAAAAAATTGGGAATAGATACGTAAAAAACCTCAAGACAGCATTATAACAGCGCATTACAAATAAAAGAATATCGTCATTAATTACAACAAAAAGAGATCTTTGCGGTCGATCACCCAGAAAGCAAGACTCACAGAGAATCGGGCAGAAAATAGCAAAAGTCGTGAAGAAAAAGCGTCAGCGAGTACTGCGCAGCTGTTAAATCACGAGAATTAGTAAAAAAGCTAAAAGGAATTGCTTCTCCAACCTAATTACGTGTTCTGCGCAATTACGAGAAAAAAATTAAGCCGATCTATAACCATGCTCATGCAAGCGCGACAACGGCTTCGCGTGCCGTCATGTTTCGTGCGCATTATTTATCGCATGCATTATTAATTGCAATAAAAGCGGGTTCGTGCATTCGCGCCGTGAATTAAATGGCACGTGAACGAGTGGTGCCGGGTAGTAAACGACGTGGTGCCGGCATGGCTGTATTGATGGATAGCCCGAAATAAAAATTTATTTCGCAGAAAACACGAATAAACAGTCGCATAAAGTTTCCCCGTTAAATCTCTGACCTATATATTTATCGATCTCTTTAAAATAGATTCTTTACGTCGAAATTTTCAAAATCGATCTTGAGAATTTATCCACGAATTACATACGTGTCTTCAGGAATCTTCGCATATTTACAGACCAAGATTGTGCGAAATAAATTCAATCCATGAGACAAAAGTGCTGATCACTCCTGATTAATTCCAGATTCAAAAAACTGCGCTTAATTCATTCTTAAACTTTGTGTACGTAGTCGTTATGCACTGTAATGTAAATGTCACGTGCAACATGTAATTGTTACGTACAACACGTGTCGTTTTACACTCGCATTGCTGAAATTATAAAATTGATGTAATGTTAACCCTTTGCACTCCGCGCCATCCCAGACGTTACCTACTCGGCACCACTTTGGCAAACTTCAGAGAAACATGCATTTCTCAAAAAGTTGCGCTGGAATAAGTTGATTCCCCGTAATCACTAATAAACTTTAATGTCCCCTCAGAGAGGACATCCGAGTGATATGCTAGAATTACGTAGATTTACGTAATTCGCGGAGTGCAAAGGGTTAACATTACATCAATTTTATAATTTCAGCAATGCGAGTGTAAAATGACAAGTGTTGTACGTAACAATTACATGTCCCCTGAGAGGGGACAACGGAGTGCAAAGGATTAACTGTTAGTTGCGGTTTGGACGTCTTTCGCGTATAGGGAAACTCGACGCTCGATCGCGTAGTTTCAAATTACGCGCCTCGGGCTCCCGCGCGCGGTCGTCCGCACCGTCGCAACGTATCGATCGGAGCGCGGTGCATGCCGCAATACGGCGCCGTTTGTTTGTCCGAGGATCGATCGGCGCCCCCGACGAGCGCGGGTGACGACGCAGTGGTCACTTACCAGTAGCAGCTGGTGTTGACGCAGTCGGACGCCTTCGTGAACAGCGGCACCAGGGGCTTCGCGTTCCCAGTCACGCGAGGTTCCACGGCCATCCTGTGCGTGCTCTACGGACGTTCCTGCCGGACGCGATGCGAGATAGGACGCAGGCCGAGCGCACACGGACACGCGGGGACACGCGCGCGTTAAGCGGACCTGGCGAGCTTCATAACGAAACGTTAAACGACTTCGAGTTCCTCTCGACCTCCTGTCCTCGTTCTTAGCCGCGACGCGCACACCCAACCACTTGGGGCATTGTTTGACTACTGCTGCACCTCGGCGCGCGGCTCGGTCGAGCCAGTGTCCCTAGATGGTGTGAGAGAACCCCACCATGCGGCGCTCTCGTCAATCTCCGGGAACCTGCGCAGCATGATCCGTCCTCCGGCCCTCCTCGGCAGATTCCATACTCATACTCGGGATGATTTCCATCAAGCGCAATGTAGGGCATTCTCTGGAGGATCGTGCAAATTTATTCGATAAAAGATTCGAGGAGTCAGAGAGAGAAGGAAGAAGAATTAATTATTTCAAAAATTAATGATTTAATACAAATATACATTAATATATGGCTCATTGATATCAAAATAACAAATATAGATTCATGCCTTTTTTGAACCCAATCATATGACAAATAGTTTAAAATGAACATATATTTACAATTTTACATTTATATACACATTAAATAAGTTAATCCTGTAACAGGATGTAAAATTGTAAATATATCTTCATTTTAAACTATTAGTTATCGTCATATGATTGGACTCAAAAAAAGGCATAAATCTACATTTGTTAAATTAATGATTTTTTTTTTAAATCCAAAGGAATGGGCAGTGATTGACTTTAAACTGACAATAATGATATATTGGTTAAACGTTTATTATGACGACGTTTCGACCTTTGGTTTAGGTCCTTCTCAAGAATATCTATAAATATGTTACATTGGAATAATACAATTTATAGGCGCAAATAATACATATTCGTCTGCTCAATATACATACACCCCAGATAGCACAGAGAATTCGAAAAGAATTCTTTTTTGGTCCCCGATTTACAAAATGAATTCTTTTTCCATCCCATTTCTGTTCTAAAAGTATTTTCAGCATTCCAAAAGACTTCACTTTTATGTCACCATTTGTGAGTTCTTTTTTAGATTCAAAAAGGATTCCTTTTCGAGTCCATAAGAATTCGCAATGAAGAGGAATTCTTTTTTAGTTCATTTCGAACAGATTACGCGAATTCGAAAAGAACTCAAGAAAGTGAATTCTTTTTGAAATCAAAAGGATCAGTTGTGCTATCTGGGACGTCTGCTCAATTCTTAACTAATGTTTGTGATGCATTCTACTGCATAGTTTGTTTTTATGTATTACCGGACCGTCTAACATGTAAGTCTTAAATCGAATATGTATTATTTGCGCCTATAAATTGTATTATTCCAATGTAACATATTTATAGATATTCTTGAAAAGGACCTAAACCAAAGGTCGAAACATCGTCATAATAAACGTTTAACCAATATATCATTATTGCCAGTTTGAAGTCAGTCACTGCCCTTTTTTTTTAATTTATTATCACTGGCGAAGAGAAGATTCTTACATTTTTTTTAAATCCTTTCTGGCAATTTTCGTAACAGCGTTTTATGATATGGAATATGCGTGCGATTAAAATGCATGTGTCCGTTTCCCTCGATTTGATAACATTGCACAGTGCATGTGTAATACGTTTTCTCCCTCGATTTGATGCATGGCAGACGTATGTACCAACATATGCAACACGAGAATAAACGCGAGATGTAATGCGTTGTTTTTATTCACGTGTAGGAGTATCGGACAAATGAATTCGATGAAAACAATGAAAAATAAAAATCTAGCCTTGTTTTATATTATACGAGTAGCTAATCCTCGTACTCTTGCTGTTTTTTTAACGTATTGATCACTGTCCGTCATTTCTCTTCTTATACAATATAAATAAAACGAAAATAATGAAATAAAATAAAATAAAGACAGTAAAAATACTCTTATTAAGTAACTGAAATAAAATTTGTAATATTTAATCAGTTGCCAGTGCTAATTACGTAGTTTATATAAAGCGTTTGTCTCTAGCCTTCGCTTTTTAGCTTGTTTAAAACGCGCGTCGAAACTTGTTGATAACGATAAATTGATAATGATAAAACCTTGGACTCATATCACATGACTATATCGCGCATATAAGAATTGCCGTATACGTCACATGTTTGCTTTTCAGTGTTTTTCGCGGTTTTCGTGAACTGCGACCTGTTGCGTTTACACATCTCTTTCGTTCACGCTAAAATCAAATAACAACGTAAATAACGACCGCGACGATGGCTATAAATCCTGCAAAAGCTATCCTCCGGCAAGGAAGGACCGCGTTGTTCATATGCGATGTTCAGGAAAAATTCGTGAAGGCTATATACCAATTCGATAAGATAGTTCAAAACTCAACGAAATTGGTAAATCTATCATTACATCATTACTCTACGTTACGATTTACATTTTTTATATTGGAAATGTTGAGGTTATGTTATTTCTCATAATTGCATATCATCCACTTTAGAATTGAAATTAGAGCTGTTCTTTATAAGTTTAGCATAGTTAGTGTAGTCAGCTATAAAAAAATTATTGTTCTTATTGTTGCATCAATGTTGTAATATAAAATGCGATTGTTTGCAGATCAATGCTCTGAAAATCCTGAATGTGCCCATGCTGGTTTCCGAACAGAATCCAAAATCTTTAGGGAAGACTATACCTGAACTTGATATCTCTGGAGCCAAGGGACCATTCGCGAAGATGCAATTCAGTATGTGTACTCCTGAAGTAAGTACAGGCTTTTCTTATTCTTTTACAAAGAGTATCAATGTCATATAGATATATAAATGTAGTTTTACTTTCCTCAGATTAATAAGGAGCTTGCCACACTTTGCAATGGACAAAAACCAGAGTCCATTATACTCATAGGTGTCGAAACACATGTCTGTGTAGAAAATACAGCTATTGACTTAAGACAGTACGGCTATGAGGTTCACACAGTGGCAGATTGTTGTTCGTCACGTACTCAAGAAGATAGATTATTAGCTTTGGAGGTATGTTTTCACAGTTGATGATATTTATGTGTAAGAGGAGGCTTGTTGTCCTCTGTCGTATCTATCATCTAAATATTTCTTTCACAGAGAATGCGAGACATAGGCTGTCACATAACCACTTCTGAGAATGTTCTATTTAAGATTTTACGGGATGCAAATCATGAACAGTTCAAAAATGTACTGGCTCTCATCAAAACACCAACTCTGCACACAGGACTAGTTCCTCTCTCGAATATCTAAGTGATCTTAAAAAATTATTTTTATATTTTCTTTTTCTATGTATATACTAATGGGCTATGTGCTATATAATCAAATACAATCATAAATATGGTTCTAAGAAATAAAAAGAGGAAGCTATATTCTATCAAAATATTAATGCATTTTATTTATGTAGGATGTATCAAAGGGCTTAACGTATGATAAGTAAATCAAAATAAGTCTTTGTAAATCAGTTAAGTTAGGTTTATCTTGAAATCTTTACTTCGTGCCTGTTGAGCCAAATCCTTCTGCGCCTCTAGTTGTGTCAGTTAAGGTATCTACTTCTTCTATCTTAGGGTATGTAATCTTTTCACATATTATTTGAGCTATGCGATCACCAGGTGCAACAACGAAATCCTCATTGCTGTGGTTGAACAGTACTACACCAATATTACCACTGTTTGAAAAGAAGAAAATAAAGACATTTTAGCATTTTAGTACATATTTTTGGTACATATTTTTTAGAAACTACACTAATTATACGTACCGATAATCCGCATCTATGACACCTGCGCCAACATCTATGTGATTTTTCCATGCTAAACCAGATCGTGGGGCAACCCTGCCGTATGTACCAAAAGGAACTTCTAGTTGCAAATCAGTCTTGACTAATTCCTTGCCATGGGCTGGTATAATATACTTGTACGCACTGTATCACACAAGAGAAACATATCTTATAAACCTAATCTTCATCAAACAGTTATTATAATCGTAGAGAAACGTCACAATACTCATCAAACACATTAATTCATTATCAAAGATTGATTCTACCTTACCCTGTCCACGCTTAGGTTACTGGACCATTTATCAAAGTTACTTATATGTAACAGTCTAAATATCTGTAACTAAAATCCAGCAATCGCATACCGTTGCCATTGTCTTACTTATACAGCTAGTAGCACTTAGCAGAGCAGAATAAATGGGAAAAGTCAACCAGAAATCAAGTGTTGTTTGGAAAACAATGTACCTCCGTAGATCGTAGCCCGCCGCATATTCCGAGCCCTTCGTCGGCGCGAACGCCTTGTCCGACAGCTTCGCAAATTTCAGCACGCTACCTGACATAATGAGATCGTTATCTTTCGCTGGTTCCTCACAGATTCACGAGTGCCTAACAATGCCACGCTACGCCACGTTATTCACCGGTTTGCCGCCAAAAAGACGACGGCAAAACAGCTGCTTTCGTTACTCATTTTATCGTCGCGTATCTTTGTGAATCAAATTGAGAGGCATAATTAACTCGCGAGAGCTAAGAAAAAAACGTGGCATATTTTGACAATTACGGTCACTGGGATAATAAAATCAGTATCGTAACCGTTGTTTGTGCCGCGAAATTTAAACGCGCGAAAACGTTTGCTTTTCTATGAAACGAAAGCAGAGAAGCAGAAACGAATTATTATATTCTTTGTGTTATATTCTCTTTTGACAGTTAATGATTCTTTTCATCATCATCCCTTGTATTATTCGGTATTCTTTTAGCATTGAATTATATATTTTTATCCATGATAACGAACGAATAAGCAAACATCAACTAACAGTGACATCAACACATTGTATTTCTCACTCAATAATATAAGTGTAACATAACACATGTTGTAGATAACAATTATATTGTTGAGTGGAAAATTATAACCCAGCAGACACCAATCAATATTAACGTAACATCAATGTTATAATTTCCCACTCAACAATATAAATGCAATATAACGCGTGCGTTATATCACAGTTACATTGCTGAGTGGGAAATTATAACATTGATGTTAGATTAATGTCAGTTGGTGTTTGCTGAGGACATTGATAACAGTAACACATTACATTAACATTAGCATTTGCTAAGAAAAAAACTCCTCGTCCCTTTGAGATTATGATAATGAGAAAAAAAAACAGATTCCAAAACTGTCGGAATATAGAACGCAATAAACACAATGAATATCTGTGTATATGGAGAACAACAATATAATTAGCTACAAAACTACGCGGTTATCGCAGAGAGTGGATAATTGGTGCTTTCCATTTAGCCACACAAGTCGACACAAGTGTCATTCTATCTTTGTTATTTATGAATGTTTAAAAAAGATAGAATGATGCTTGTGTCGATTTGTGTCGCTAAATGGAAAGCACCAAATATCGACGACCGACCTTTCATGCGGCATAAAACTCGACACACACAGATTGTCATCGCTCACACATGTGAACGCGACATGAAAGAGAAATGCCGGTATGCGTGCATCTGATATGTGGTTGCAAGCGCGCAACGCGCATGCGTGCCTATGAGATCGATAGCATATGTACACACATGCACGAATCGGCAGCGATTATTGCTGTTCAGCGATCATGATAGTGATTATGGAGGTTAGAGGGAAGGAGTGTCAACTCTGTAGTTCAATGGAAA